>JAOXYL010000090.1:18805275-18816348 GCA_028564955.1 Terapon puta
CTGCCGTCTGTCTGCGAGCTCACATTTTTTAAATGTTTCACCTCAGTCAGGGATGTCATGGCGTTTCCCGTCGTCCACATCACAAATCATCCCGCAGTGTAGCTGCTTTATATCCAACTAAGCTCACCGACTGCTGACTTGAACCTCTAAATCAGCCTTTCTGCTGGTCTCCTGCAGTCCCATTTAGTTTCCGGGGGCCCGTGCTAAACTTGATGGGTCGCCGGAGCATTCGGCTTTGGAAATTCCCTGTCGCTCATTAGGGCTGCAGTTTGATTGTACTTTTACTAACCGGAGATGGCATTTTGTGTTCACTTTGCTTTACAGCTTTGATGAAATGTTATTACTCGCTCACAAAGTTTGGCTGCAGAGGCGGCGCTTTACTTAGCTCTTCAAATTTTAATGCACGACGGGAAATTCACCAGGAGTAACAATAATTCATGAAAAACCATATTAGCTCAGTCAGTGTCTGGTAATAGCCGTTTAAAGACCAAAACAATTTGCACTAGGTATCAAGAGACAAGATGTGTCGGGTATTACGCGCTATTACTATGCAGCGTAACAACAATTTGAGAAAATCTTTCCGAAGGCTTTCTTCAAGGGTTTTCGAGGGAGAAAGAGGAAACGAGACTAGTAGCCAAAATCGTTTATTTCCATTTTAGTCTCCATCAATATTCTTTTTTTGTCTTTACATAAAGCTCGTCACAAAGGAATACATACATTCATTAGGCAGGTCAGGAGAAGGTCAAATGACAGTTATATAGCAGACACCTGATTCTGTTTAATGATCAATACTTGGAAACAGAACGAAAACAAGGCAACTCGTCCTAAGTGGCAGAGCCTAGTGTCTTACCTAAACGGGCAGCAGCACGGATCAACAGAAAAGCGGACGACAGGTAAACATATGACAGACGGCGATCGGTTTGAACAAGCCCGGCAGAAAGATGGAGGACAGATAAGTGCCATTTATACTGCAGGCGGAGATAAGCAAAAAGAGACTGTCTGGTTACACACAAAGCTAATTTATTAACGTTGCTACTGTGCTTTTTCTCACTGAACAGTCATACTCAACGACAGAAACCCTGCGTGGTTTGAAGCGAAGGATGCAGGATAGAAAGGGTGGCGTGTGGCGTGTCCGGATCATCGGTCGTAGAAAAGAAACAAAGGTCTTTCATCTTAAAAAAAAACAAAAAAAAAACAAACATCATCAACAAGCGAGACATTGCTATGAAACGTGGTTTTCCGCTCGTTAACAGTCACTTCTGCTGCAGCCTGGCAGCTTTAAACTTCGACACCCTCTTCGGGGCTTGCTGGGGCGGGGCGACGTCGGGCGCCACCTCCTCGTGTTTCCTCTCCAGGATGGTGGGCAGAGCCGGCGGAGCGATGGTCAGGTGGGGGACAGCTGAAGGCATCGGGTCTTTTTCTACTACCGTGCCTGAAAAGGCCTGGAGGAGAGAGAGTGAAGGAACCGGTGTTAACTTGATATGCCTTGACTGATCGCTTTCACCTTACTGAAACTAAGCTTTGGGGAGGGGGGGGAGCTGCAGGGTCACAAAAGTGTTTACTCTGTTTTCACGCTGTGTTTTCTTGTTCACGTCGCCTCTCGTGACTAATGCTTAATGATTGTTCGACCACACGCAGCTCCCATTTCAACTTAAAGAGGCTTCGGTGGGAGTTTTGTTATGTTCTCATTAAAGGATCGGAGGCTCGAAGGTGTCATTTTCATAAACCGTTTCATAATACGTGCATATTGCAGATTCCTTCGCACGGTAACTGAGACTGGAGACTGTACAGCCAGGAGCAAAACCGAAAACTAAAAAGACGTTTACCTCAAACCTGCTGGCGGGGTGCAGCGGGACCGCCGTGGGGCTGTCCTCCTCCGTGATGCCGTCGCTGGTGTCGCTGTGCGTGGCCTCGTCGTGGCTGAAGCTGCGCCCGATCGCGCGGCGCTCTTCGAAGTCCGCCGCGCTGCTCTCGCTCGTGTCGCTGCACACGCTGTTCTCTCGGCTGCGGGACTTGAGGATGGACTTTCTGGGGATGAGCTCCCCGTTCTTCACGTCTACAAACAACCTGACAGAAAAAAAAAAAAAACAGTAATCCTGCAGTCTATGAGAGTTTCATTATCTCGGTGATTCAATGCAGTTTGTCTACTTTGATGTTTCTACCTGTAAATGTCTGCTGGTGTTGTGATTTTGTGCAGTTCGTGGTGGGAGTGTCCGTTGTTGTGGCCGTTTTTCTTTTTTCTCTTTGAGTGCTCCTTCTGTTCTTTCCTTTCGCTGAACTTCAACGTGGTATTTTTTCCTGTGTTTATCCTCACCTGAAGCAAAAGACCGAACAACGACAAAGAGTTAAACTGCAGAATTAAAAGAAAAAAGGAAGAGAAAACAATATCCTTCAACAACAAATCGTGTGACTTTTTTTTTTATTAGTCTGACCTTCTTGGGTTCAACTGTGTGAGAGAAAAAGATGGTGGGCAAACAGCTGCCTTCCTCCTCCTCATCGTCCTCGTCTTCCTCTTCTTTCCTTTCTACACTGGGCGGCGCTTTACTGTGAGGCGCCGACGTCCAGCTGGGCTTCAGACTCAGTCCATTCACCGCAGGTGCAGCCTCTCCTTCCTTCTCCTCTTCGGAGGAAGAGGATGACGTGTCCTCGCCGTTCATGTCGGCATTATCAGACAATCTGAAGGCAAACGTTTCCAAGAGACAGTTGAATCTTTCCCCAGGTGATAATGTGTGATTATTAAGGTTGCTAAGAAAAACACCCAGAGTGCGTTCATCTACCTGTCCTGCTCATCTTGTAGCTTCTCTAGTTTCTCGAGTTCATCCAATCGAGCCCACAGCTCCTCCTCAGTCAAGATGCCTTTTCTGCCGCCTCCGACTCCTTCGCTCTCCTCGTCCTCGTCTTTCAGATCAAACACGGCGTCCAACTTGGGCTTAGAATTTGGTTTGTGAGCCAATCTTGGCTTCCCTGTTAAGGTGGACAAGGTTTGTTTTTTTTGTCAATATGAGTTTGGTGTAAAATCTAAAAATGTTAAATGCTGCGTTTGCTTTCTCGTAAGCCAAGACGCGAGTAAAATGAGGACAGAAAAAATGCTGACAGAGATACCTTTGGTGAAAGCAGCATCATCGTTTCCGGCCTCTTCTCTGATGTCAACGTAGTCCCCTTTATTCTAAAGCAGAAGAGAAGTCAACACATTTGTCCCCGTTTGTGTCTTATGAAATCTGTAGTGCAATGCAACATACGTCTGAGATGCTCTCCAAGCCCTTCGCAAACCCGACTCTGGCCTCAAAGTTTTTCATCGTCTTCGTCAGGTCGTCTAGTTCGCTCTTCACATCTGCAGAAAAAACAGTACATTATCATGAAAATGTGCATCCAGAGAGTCGTGACGCAGACTGACAAAACCCACCACATGCAACCTGGCCACGGGCTACGTTTTGAAGAGATTTACTCACAAACTGTAACACTGCCAACCGGCTGCTGAAGAGTTAAAAATCCCAAACAAGTTGGGGGGATGGAATTGAAAAATGATGACACAAACAGTTCATAATATCTTCTGCCCTGAATACTACTCCGGATCATTAAATCTTGACAACAATTAAGCCCTTTTACTAATAGCAGCAGAGGGCCCTTGTTTCCATGGCGATCGGGAGCCCCTCCAGTCAGTGCATCAACTGGAAGTGAGGAAAGGTCAAACACAGAAGGCCTGACAACTCAGCCGCTGTCTGACACATTTCAGCTAGCTATGTTTGTATTACAGCACTTAGCTCTGTAATAGCGGGGTGGGCAGGGTCAGGAGATAGGAGGAGGAGGAGGAGGAGGAGGGAGGAACGGGAGGAGGGGGGCAGACGGCTGTGGATGGGCTGTGGCAGCACATTTCTGCTTCACTAAACACTCTAATAATGTTCACATCAGAGATCGTTACTTGGGCCCATTTGACTTGATATGAGATTTTCAGACCTAGAATGAGCAGCGAGGAAAACACAGGCAAAGTGTCGCTTAACGGACCCCCGTGTTACGAGATATGCTTTTTTGGGGTTTTTTTATTTCCTTGGAGGGGGGCATTTTACGTTTAAAGTCTTCTTTCCTTGCACTCGATCGAACAATAACGTTGCACGATTTGAGGGGAATGAATTTGCCATCATGAGGCGGACGGTGACCTGTGACATCTTAGCGCTGAGTGTGAATATATATATGTCAAAAAATATTTCAGTACAGTTGTGAAAAGAGGCGTTACGGGTCACTAAACAGATCTGGAAAATACAAGGAATTATGCAAGAATATCAGAAGTTTCTCCCAAAAATCCAACAGTAAAAAAAAAATGGCTCGGTTGAAAGTAAATGTGACACTTCGGTGAATCTTCAGTGCTCAGACCTGATGCAGCAGCGCCCTCTGCTGGACGAAGGGGAGCACTGTTGAGTGATTGCATTAAAACGACTGCGACTTCGTCTTTTCGAGATGGGGCCAGCAAACAGTTTTGTTTTTAAAGCGACAGACTCACATTTCATCCGGTGATCGACGAGTTTCTGCGCCTGCTTGGCCGAGCACTTGGCGAACCAGTTGTCGCCGAGCAACACCGTGACCTCGTTGGTGTGCACCAGCTTCCCGGGCATGAAGGCCAAGCGGCCGAACGGTACCTGTGTTGTCGAATGGAGGACAGGGGGAAAGAAAAAGACACGTACAGAGGTGAAACAGTTGAAATGAAACAGGTGGCAGAATGTGGACGTGAAAGTAGGAAGAGGAACAGATATCTATTCACGTTAAAATGAACCCACAGTGCACATGTTGTATGAGTGAGTGTGTGTTTTCTTTCTTTTGTATTTTAGGTTACCATGATGTCATAAGACAGTTGATCTGGAAGAGTCTGGAGGCGCTCTTTCAGGACTTCGTAGTCACCTGAAACCTTCTTCCTGCAAAAGCATGGATTTACAATGATGTGAGGCCAACAGCTATTCAGACAGACCGTTGTTGTGTTTCGTTTCATTTGAGGCCACGGCTCTCCTCTGAAGCCACATTCATCCAAATCTGTCTGTTTGGCTTATTTTGGGATGTGAAAGAGAACAATGGGAAGCAAATGACAGATGTGGAGAAATGAGGAAGAGCCTGCTTCCCCATCAGAGAGAGAAAAGACACCTGGCGTAACCCAAGTGGCCTCAAGGTGTCACTGTTATTCATTTGTATCTATTTGAATTTTGGACAGTCGAAAATGATTAAGTGGACCACAGAAATATGTGCAAGTACTCTAAAGATTTGCACAAGGTTTTTTTTTTTTTTTACAATCTTCCATTATGTTTTTACATCTTTCCCCTGTGAAAATCACCACTCATTTGGGTACTAAATATCTGGAAATGTAACATATCTGGGAAGTTTTGCCTACACCCTTTGCAGCATAAATAAAGAACAATGTGCCTCCAAAAGTTACTGACTTTATCACATAGACTTTCTTCACTGGCTGCTCTGTTGTGATCTGCTGGAGTAGTCATTCTTGTGAACTCAAATCTCTGAGACTGAAACAACAACGTCTTTTCATATAGTCAGACAGTCTATAGTCAAAAAGGAAAAATGGCTCCCTGAACAACGACATGCACTTGTGTGTGCTCGGAGAACGAGAATATCTCAAATCTGTATCATGAGTCAACCACTTGATCTGCGTGCCCACTACCTGTAACTCCTCACGGGTACAACAAACAGTTGACAGGAGCGTCAGAGAGATGTCAAGCAGTCTGTGGACGCCCACACGGGCCAGACGGAAGCTCTAATCATCCGAAGGGGTGACCTGTGTGGGCGGACCGCGTTTGCTTCGAGCCCTTCAAGATCAACAGCTGCGTCCTCAATCTTGACATCAACAATACTCGAGACTGTTCAACGTTTCGTTTCTTTTTTATTTCATCTAATTTTACTTTGCTTGTATGATACCTATAAATCTTGAGCGGATCTTGAGGCGTGTTTCTGCTAATTACTGTGTGTGTGTGATCGGCGACACAAAGAACACTCGTGGTGACCCACCGCACGCAATCAAAGGAAATTCATTCGCTGTAACGCCCCTACGCACGCGTGGCGCGCTCACACAGGTGTTTCCAATTAATCTACCTGATTAGAGCTCTCCTCGGGTCTACACGCCTCACCGACACCTGCCTCACTCTGCTGGTGTCTTTGTTGTGACTAACAAACACCTTTCTCCTTCAAACAGCACTATTTCGAGGAAGACGTCTTGATGTGTGGCGTGAGTGAAAATAACACGGCTGGATCTCATTTAGCTGCTTCAGGTTCGGGGTCTCGGTGTTGTCCACGCTAGCTAACTGTCCTGACTTAACTGAGACACTTGAATAAATCAAAGCCATCCTTAATGTCATTAGCGACTCCTGCACTTCTTCTGCCATGACAGGTCAAAACGTCTGCTGTGGAAAAAGGATTCGGGCATCGAGCAGGCTCCCACCGTAGCTGTGCCGCAACTAGAACCCGAGCAGAGGTCTAACGGAGTGAATCTGAACACGACAAGTCCGTCTGGCTCTTATGACTGTGTCTGGGAATCAGGAATAAACAGGCTCATTACAGCACACTTGAAACAAATGCCCCTGATTGGTCAGGAAGCGTCTAGCGAGTTGATTTTGACCAGAGCCGGTCAACTCAAAACGCGGGCCTTCGATATTGCACTGAATTACGCTTGATTAACCGTGGGAGCAGAACTTGCTGTTCTTAATATAAAATAAATTACATGATTCTAAAGTGGAGCTGTACCAGTGTGTGTCGTGTGCCTCCACTTAACACAGCCCTCACTGAAAGAAGCCTGAGTGGCTAATGACGAATATCCGCTGAATTTCACTTCGAAATTGCTTGCGAGTTTGCAAGAGTTGTGCAGAGTGAGACCGGCCTTTAATATTTACAGAGCAAATCCTCATAATAACACAGACTGACGCCTTGTCACAGATACATACAGTCTCCTAGCAAAAACCTATTCTGTCAGAAACTTGATTTTTTTTGCTGCTTTGTCTGAGATTTTTCTTGAACGATGAGGGGAAAAAAAAGCGTCACACTGAAGAAAACTACCACCATGGAGCTGCTTAAATAGTGCATGTGAATTTGTTAATACTTACCAGTGCTGGATCCGACTTTCACAGTCTCTCACCACCTGTTTTTGGGACAGATTGTGTCAATATGAATCACACTGAATATATCATGCAGCTTACACAGTTTTGCGTACAAGGGGGGGAAGTGGTGACTTCGATCATGGCCACAGGCAGAGTCAAAGAAATCGTAAACATTTCATGTCATTTGTACTTTACTTTGTGTAACACTCAAGTTATAGATACTTCTAAATGAATACTAAGTTGAGGAACCATCACACACATCCAAACAAACACACAAGGGAAACAGACTAAACGACAAACCAGAAGAGCAGAAGAAGACAAACACAGCTGTCAAAAGGACACCCAAAGGTTCAAGACATCTGCACACACAGCCCCCCCACTGTGATATATGACGGTGCACCCCACAGGCTGGACATGAAGACAGATATTCAAGTACAGTCCGTGGTGCCTACAGATCATGTGCATCCTGTGCTTTCCAAAGTCTGCTGTGGACACTAAATGAGAAACACCAGCACTGATTTCACTATCAAATAATGTGCTTTTTTAAAAGGAGGTGAATGAGGTCTGGTCACTACCAACTTTCTCTGTGTGCACTTCACATGCAAATACAAAAAATGAAACTTCTCACACCGTGTTGTTGTGAAAGTGCATCTTCTTCCTGTCTAAGTATAACGTGCATGTGTAGTATCGACTTAAATAAACCCACAGTGAGCTGGATGATTGACACACAAAAAATAAAAACAATAGTAAAAAGTGTGTGTGTGTTTTGGGGGGGTGTCAACAAAAGTGACAAGCCTGCGGGACGGACGCACAGAGAGGGAAGTGAACACACCCCCGGCCCGGGCTGCATTTGTGTAACTTGAACATGTGAGAGCCTGAGGAGGGGGGGAAGCTTCTGGAAAAAGGGTCAGACAAAAACAACGAGCTCACAACTTCCTGGGGTGACACACACGTCGGTACAAAAGAAAGTGGTGCACAAAGGTGTGTATTTAATGAAATATAAAGAACTTGAACGCGTCTGCAGCGGCTCAGAGACACGCGCTGGTTCACCTCGTGGCCAGGAGGGGGTGGGGGGGCTATCGTTGCTGCGTTAGGTTAGCAGCCAGCGGAAAAGCCCCCCCATGTCAGCCGCTTCAAATTTACCTTTTCGTGTTCCTGTCGGAGCCTGACAACTCCGCCGAGCTGCTCCTGACTCGTTTTACCTCTCCCGGCCATGGTCAGCCCACGTGCACGGCAGGAATATGTGGTGTTTACTGACCCCCCCTGCTCCTCCTCCCCTCCCAAACAAAGCTCAGGGGTTGTTGTGAGTCCTAAAGAAGTGTTTATGAATGCAGCAGCAGCTTTTCCTCAGACCCGCTCTGCTCGTAGTCATCAATGGGGCAGTGGCGCTTCTCCTCACTTTCGGACGCGATACCATCTCACACGCTCATTTCAGGATTTCTGCATGATTTTCCGAAAAATATCCGTCGTGGGTTTTATTTTTTTTTAAATATATTCCAAAGACTGGCGATTATTCCTCGTCACTCTCGCTGCGACACGCTCTCCGGTCGGCCGTCAACGCACCATGGGGCCGCCGAACATCCGGCCCGAGTATTCAAAATAAAAGACCCGCAAAGTAAAAGATCAGCTTCTTGAACGTAAGATTTTTAAAAACGCATCAGAAATGAAAAGTAGAAAATTAGAAGATTTTATATTTATATATTATAAAAACATTTTTTTCAAATGGTAATATTCAACCACGGCTGTAGATTATTTTTCCAATTTAGGTAAATATTTGATTTAATTGCTAAGTGAAAAAGCTAAACGTCTAAATTGCATTCACATTGTCCATAAACTAAAAAAATGAGGAGGTCCTGGGACTTAAATGGGCTGCTGTGCCCCCTTTTAGTCCCATCCGCTCTGTGTAAGGTGTACAGTGATCACATTCCCCAGCACCATGAGAAAAGTGTGATGATTTCATTCAGTTAACCTTTGGAGAAAAAGGAAAAGGGCATTCTCTTGGTGATTGTGGGCTCAGGGTTGTTGTTATCCTTACCAGATTGTCTGATCAAGATTGCAGTAAATACTGTCAGCAAAACGTACAAAAAATGTATTAAAAACGTAAAAAGATTAATAAATAGTAGCCATTGTGCAGAGTGATCAGTGTTAAGTTATTTTTGTATCAAGCATTAAAGCAGCATTTTCCAGTTGGTCAAGATGGAGTTCATTTAAATGAGCTAATATCGCTATTGCGTGTCATGTTGTTTTTCCCATAAATTGTTAGCAAAATAAAGTAAAATAAATACAGTGGAAGAATAAGTATATTACTTCAATCTAAAATGTATTTAAGGAAAGTAACACGGAATGGAAATATTTAAATAAAGTACAAGCACACCAAAATTGTACTTTTAAGTACTTTTTTAATCACTGACGCACTTATTCTTCTCGTCCGTCTGTTTCAAACTTTTACTTTGAAGACCAAACATCGCATTTCCGTCTGTCAGCTCAGTGCATCCAGCTTGACGCACCTCCTCCTCCGGGTCTTCCGGTGAACTCTGGGTAATATCTGAACCTTTGCACAAACGTAAACACTGCACATCAACGCAGAGAGCTCAAGTCCTGCAGCACAAACCAGCACACACAAAGACAGAGACGAGGACGACCATTTTATTATCGGTGTACCGGTGTGTGTGTGTGTGTGTGTGTGTGTGTGTGTGTGTGTGTGTGTGTGTGTGTTCTCCTGATAATGAAGGTGAATGATGAAGCTGCACACACACACACACACACACACACACAGACACCTCAGTACACATCATATTGAATCACAACACACGGAGTTATTAGCGGAGATAAACCAGCTCAGAGAGATTCAATGGTGACGAACAAGTTTGGTTATTAATAAAAATCCAGCCCCCCTCATCTCAGACGCTCATTGGCTGTCCGCGTGTCTTTCACTGCTGTCTGAAATATCGGACATTATAGTTCCGATAGCAAAAAGACATTGTGCACCGTATTACAAGAATCAAAACTCCCTGTAAATCATCAGATGATTTACTGTTTCACTCAGTAAGGCAGTCAGAGGTCTCCTTTCAATTATTATGAAAATGGAAACTCCTTGTTCGTTTAAAAGAGTTTTTTTTTTAAATCACCAAATAGATAACACAATAATACATGTCATTGTTTGGTCAGGTAAAAAAGGAAACCATCGAACCTCTTTAATTATCACTTTAACAACTTTATCCTTGATTATTAGTCTAAGATCTTGTCCATGGAATAAGAGGGTCCTCCTCCAAGAAGTCTTCTTTTGACCCTGAATACAAAAACCTTGACTACAGTAGCTCAGTAGGTGCAGCAAAATTAAGAAATCAATAAGAAAGCACCTGAAGTATAAAAACCCCTTTCTTAGCAAACGCTATTAATTTTATTACGTTGTTATTCTTATTCTGTACTTTTCTTTCAACTGTAAAATTATTTTTAAATGATAAATTATTATATTTTGTTTTAAGTTGATACTGACTTTAAATAAGTTGACCGCCTGCCAAATAATAAAAAAAAAAGGCTGGGTTTCTTAGTGGTAAAAAAATCAGGTCAATTTGTCATTTGTCGAGTGTACCTGAACGCACCATTGTTGTTGCCTCTTCGCCCATCATGCTTTGCGGTCACAGTCATGCAAGCTCAGATATCAAAAGAGCACTGCTGTTATTATAATAAGGTTATTTAAAAATCATAACCTGACATATATTGATGAGGATTTCCTTACACAGCCAGGTAAGTTCATGAGGAGCATTGTGATCAACTGAGCGGCCGTGAAAGTCTCACAGGGTGCAGAGGAGCTGGAGATGTGACATGTTGGCTGCTCTCTGATGCATTCTGATGCAATCACACCTATTGGACTATCAACCGAGTGTGTGTAGATTTAATTAGAAACTGTGTCACAGTACTCACTAGATACAGGAGCAAGTTTAGACCTTCATCTCTCAAACTGCAAGCTGTGTGTGTGTGTGTGTGTGTG
>JAOXYL010000090.1:18819763-18836434 GCA_028564955.1 Terapon puta
AACAAATGTTCACAATTCATCATTTTTGACGATCCCCAACTGATATAATTGTTTAGATGAAGGTAAACTGGAAAACAAGCTGACTATGCTAAATAATACACCGTGTTCCCTGACCTACCATCTGTTACATGTCGACTTTTGTTTACCACAAAGTTACAGGGTCACACATTAACATTCATCCTATATCACAAACTAGTGATCAGCATTGTTAAAATCTGTCTGAGTAGCTCCCTGCATCTCATTAGTCTATATTTGTTCAACATGCGAGACTTTTTAAATCTCTGTCAGCTCAGATTTCAAGTTACAGAACTTCGGCTAACTCCCGATAGCCACCGGAAGTCAACAGAGGGGTCATTCTGAAGCCAAGAAAAATATAAAGACACACAAAGACCACACTAAATTCACTAGCCGCCTCACGTGGAAATGTTAACAAACGAATAACACGCCAGTATGAGAGTTTTAAGCCTTTGAGATTTATCGTTACGTGACCGCTGCCTCTGCTACATAACACCCGTTGACAAGCGTCCTTCTCCGGCCTCACCAGCAGCAGACAGCCGCTCCTGAGCTCCGGGGGTCGCCAGCACCTTAGCTGACTGTTTGGTCGCCTGCAGGTACGGAGACAGAGCCCCGCAACGAGCGGCTATAGACATCATTTTGTCTCGAAGGAAGAGACCCGCACCCCGCAGCTGCTGACACGACCTTGCGTTTACAAATCTGCCGTGCACCTCCTGAGTTGATCGACTAGGAACCTGCTCCGCCTGCACAAAGGTTCCGCGTTACGTGAGCCCTGACCACGGCGTCCACTTAGTTTTTGCTAAAATTTCACTCCATTACACCGCTTTACAACAATTGACTAATAGCAAAATTACGCCAAATGTATTTCGTGCTGGTGTGTGCGAGAGATTGATCTAAAACAGCTAATTTGGTACAGGCATTTCTCCAGGTCAGCTACTTCCAAGGGTCCTCGTGATGTAAACAAGGGTCCTCCCAC
The DNA here is from genome assembly GCA_028564955.1 of Terapon puta. Taxonomy (NCBI): domain Eukaryota; kingdom Metazoa; phylum Chordata; class Actinopteri; order Centrarchiformes; family Terapontidae; genus Terapon; species Terapon puta. The sequence goes on from JAOXYL010000090.1 coordinate 18,820,755, forward strand.
CTAAAAAAATGGGGACGAGCTACACAATGGTAACCTGAGAAAAAATAAAAATAAAAATGAAAATACCAAAAAGAAAACTATTTCTTCTGATTATTTTCGCGTATGTGGCATTTTCCCTCTACGCTGCATACAATGTGTTCTTCAGCAGCAAAGTCATCTCCCGCGTTCACAGGGTGGTGAAGAAAGAGACTCCCTCCGGTAATTTCATTGAGCACAGCCCTTATTCAGCCTCTGCTGCGGAGAAGAGGCCTAATCTTTAAGAGGCTGGTTTTTCTTAAGGGTGGTAGGTAAATCAAATCTATGCTGATGAGGTGGTGTTGGTGTGTGTGTGTGTTTTGCAGGAGGGGTCAGAGATGGAGGTGCTGCTGCTCCTTTTCTCGCAGATGACTGGAACCCGTGGGAGGATGAGCAGGTGGAGTACAACTCTGCCCTCAACAAGAAGAGGGAAGCCTTCAAACAGCACCTGGCACGGATCGACAGGAGCAAACCCAAAAGATACAAGGTCCAGATCTGGGGGAAAGCTGCCATAGGTAAGTCACATCCTGCAGAGAAAGGCCTGCGTTGTGTGACTGTGCAAGTGTGCATTCACACATGCAGAGTCACAGTCAGTTTTCCAGTCATAGGCGATTCATATATTGAATTACATCAAATCTGTATATTGTATTTTTCACATCCTGCGATCGATGAATTACTTTGATACTTACAACCTCTGGTTATTTTAATTTGAAGTTATACACCTTTTTAGTTTTGCTAAGTTCAAGTTATTTTCATTCATTTGAATCTAAAAAAAATCTAAAAATACAGCATTAGAAGTTCATAGTACAGTTGAGGTTCATGCATAAAAATTGTGGATACAACTGCATATTAGGTAAAAGTATAATTTTATATCCCAAAAATTCCAAATACCAAATTCAAGTATAACGTTGCTTTAAAATAGTCTAACTCTCAATTATTCAGTATTTGAAAAGTATCAGAGATGGATACAGCTTTGTTTGCCCCTGTGATATTTGTATTTTGTACAATTAATAATTAAAAGATGCAAATGTAAGCCCCTCTTTAAAAAATGAAGAAAAAAAAACTATTATCAGACTGTTTTGCTTCCTTCTTCTTTGTTGCTTGGTAATTTGTTTTACATTCCTCCATATTTTCTGAATAATTAAGATGAGTGTATTTGCACCTGATAATACCAAGAATGTCCACATACATAGATGCATATACAGATGTAGATACATAAAAAAGAATTATATTCTGCTACAGAAACCTGGCAGTGATGTATAACATAATACTGCTGCATATGTAGACATTTTCACATTGGTAAGTAACTTCACCTAATGCTTCTTTTGTCCTCAGGGCTTTATCTTTGGGAACATATTTTAGAGGGACCCTTGAACCCTACAGACAAGGTGGCACAATGGAGAGAAGGAGAGCTGCAGTTGGGAAAGATTGATTTCAGGTAATAAAGATGGGATACTTCAAAACTGTCCAACCTGAGCAAATTGTGTGCTTATGAGACTCCATGAAGCACACCATATCATACAATAACCCCTTAATAAAACTAGAACCATCAAACTGACTTTGTCCTTGTCTCTCCCCATCCTTAGTTTCTACACAGGTCCTGCTGTGGTCCAGGGCCATGTCCCATTGGAAATGAACAGCCTGGTTCTGGTGCTGAACGGCCGTGAGCAGCAGAAGGTCTCGTACTCCACTCGCTGGCTGGAGCATGTTCAGGCTCTTGTGCAGTCCCGCACGGTGTCACACGTGGCTGTGGTCCTGCTAGGCAACGAACACTGCAACAACAACTGGATCGGCCCGTACTTAAAGAGAAACGGTGGCTTTGTGGAGCTGCTGTTTGTAGTGTACGACAGCCCCTGGGTCAACGACAAGGATGTCTTCCAGTGGCCTCTTGGTGTTGCCACGTATGTTATTTTCATAGTACTACTTGTATGTGTGTCATTACTGTTCATTGTCAGTTCATTAATCTTTGTGGTTTGTCTTTTTAAATGAATAACATTATCTAACATCATGTTGCTCTGCTTTCTTGCCTCTGTGCAGATATAGGCAGTTTCCAATGATTCGGCCTAACGCCCAACTGATCACCTCAAACAGGCCATACCTCTGCAATTTCCTTGGAACAGTTTACAAAAATTCCTCCAGAGAAACTCTCATGCAGGTGCTGAAGCAGTCTGGCTTGGAAAATGAATGCATCACCACTGCCAGGGACAAGTAAGTATTCACCTGTTGAGTCATTGTTTAGCATTGATGTAGAAGAGAGCAGCTTTGATATTTTCTTTTAATGGCTGTATTACCTTTATATTGCCTCATTTTATAACATGCAATGAGGATTTCAGCGGACTGAATTGATGAGATTGAAAATATCACAGACTTCTATCTAAGACCTTCCTCCTGTATCCTTTGTAAACATCACAAATAATTTAGATTATTTATAAATTTTCTCACACTGAGACACCAGATTTATTTCAAATGACTTTCAAAGTCTTATGTGGTGAAGTTACATCAACACTTAAATGTAAGTTAAAATTTCACAAACTGACTTGACATGACAGGTTACCGTGCCTCAACACATTTTTTCTAGTGTATCCTTCAACACTACCTACATGTCCATGGGAACCGTTAACACATTAGGAAGAATGATGAACAGTGGCAAATACTAATCTGTAATCATTCTGTATAATAACATTCACTCTATTCTGTATTCAAATTTAAGCAGTGTGCAATTTTTATCTGCTCAATTTATTTATTTATTCTCGCTATAAACAGCTGTGTATCATATTAAACATAAATGTTGCCATTTATATTGTACTGACGTAGCCTTAAGTGCATTGTCATCTTCAGCCCCTTTGGACATGAAAGGGTGGCGGCTCACAGAGAGGCATGTGGTTCCTTTTGTTCTTTGACCCTGCACGTAATGTAGTTTAAGAATTGTTCCTGCGACTGCAGTTGGCAGTCCTGCGATCGCAGCTCAAGGTTTTCTTGGTGTTGTTAGGAAACTGTTTTTGTAAATGTTGAATTTCTGGTTTTTTTTGGCACGTTAAATTGTAAACAGAGCTGATGTGAGACATCCACACCATGGATCATCTCATTGGAAACGAGCTGGAATATATCTTGCATATTTATTACAATAGCTTAAACTGTTCGCATAAGTATCCTCTCCTCCCTCCTCGCCTCAGGTGGCTCCCTCAGGAGACAGCAGACAGTTTGAGACACTATCAGACAGCTTTGGCCCAGAGCGAGCTCACTCTCTGCCCAGTCGGGATCAACACAGAGTGCTACCGCATCTACGAGGCCTGCTCTTATGGCTCGATACCGGTGGTGGAAGACGTGCTGACGCCTGGGACATGCGCAGCGGGACCCAGCTCCCCCCTACGACTGCTCAAAGCCGCAGGAGCGCCCTTCATCTTCATTAGTGACTGGAAAGAACTGCCGGCCATCTTGGAGAGGGAGAGAGGTGTGAGCCAGGAGCAGAGGGTGGACAGGAGGAGGAGGCTGCTGGAGTGGTACGCCGGCTTCCGTCAGCAGATGAAGGAGAGGTTCACCGAGGTCATCGAGGAGAACTTCTTTAAAAACGGCTGACTGTGGTGCTCAATTAACAAACCTTTAAAAGATAAACAGGGGTAGACTTTCGATATTGATTTAATTTATTCTGTGGTTTGTGGAGAAATGTGACATACTACTGGTATAGTGTACCTGATTATGTTCAGTGTAATATTCCTGTGCGGTTTATTATAAAACCATTTATGTATGTGGTAAAGTTGTAAAGCTGCCATTACTAGTCAGTAAAGGGCCCATGATATGACATACATGTCATATACATAGATATACATATATTTATCATCCTCTTAATGTTTACAATGGTGGAATGTCCAGGCGTTTAGAAAAAGTAGATGATAAACTGCCTCTGCATTTTAAAGTCCTTCTATAATTTCAATTGTGTTTTATATCTCTGTTTGTATGCACTCAATATTGTGATTTTTAGCAAACACTAAACAGAAAGTGTAGAATGAGACAACGTGCGTTTTTAGGCCTTGTTTTAAAAAAATGGTACCTAGAAATATTTTGTATCGTGAGCTGCTCGCAAATGGGTGTCTTGGCATGTGTTGCTTTTCTGATCAAAAGATAACAAAATGATTTATTTGTTTTATTTATTTCAGTGCCGTGCTGCATGTTTTTTTGGTTTGTTTATTGTTTATTGTTTTTTTAAGAATGCAATCAAATAAACTGGAGTGTTGTCAGAAGAGAAATCAGTGGATGTGTCAGCCTTTGCGTGGCCTGCAGATGGCGCTGTGAACCAGTTCATTTTGAATGGAGAGGCGCTATCTCTTGTCCTGTGAGGAAAAAAGCTTTTCAAAGTTGGACAGCAACTGACAGGAGTGGAAACTTTTGACCTTATCAAATCAAAACCGAGGAAGTTATGCATGGGCAGAGATTTTAAATTTAATGTGGTTGCCTTTTGATAAATATAATAATAAAATTTAGGGACTGTCACCTTTAGGGACAATATCAGCTCCATGGGTTTTATTGGTGTCATTGGGAAACGTGGGCCCCCTGAGCAACACATGCTATGTGAGTGCCCCACCACCCCTCGTAGTGCAAAGGATGTCAGTATATTTGACATCCCATCACATCATCTTTCGTTAAGTCAACTAACTGCAAACCTTAAATCTTTAATGTTATAACGTGGCTTAGTTGAAATCACACATTCCAGCCTGGGCTTTTATTGTGAAGGGAAACAACGTGTAACGGGACAGTCAAAAACTGCAGAGGACTTTGGTCACATTGGCAGATGACTAATATGGACAAATAAAAAAAAAAAACTTGAGTTTTTGGGAGTGTCAGTCCACTGGTGTCCACTAGCTGACTGTGTGTGTGNNNGTGTGTGTGTGTGTAGGTCCCTCCCTCCCTCTCCCCGCAGGGCTCCAGCTGCTGTGTGTTGCTGCAGTCGGTCCTCCCTGTCCGCCTCTGAGCCTGCTGGGAGCTGGAGGGAGAGGAAACCATCGAGGGAGAGCGAGCCGAGGGGGGGGAGAGAGAGAGAGAGAAAGAGAGAGAGAGAGTGTATGTGTGAGTGTGTGAATGTGTGTGAGTGTGCGTGTGGCCCCATATCGGAACCCCCAAAAGACAGACAAGCTCTCACACACACACACCTCACAGACTCTCTACTTTCCGGAGAGCGGCGGAGACCCTGAAAGTTGCCTGGTTGTTTTTTTTTTTTCCGCTCTTCTTCTTCGGTGGTGCTGTTGCTCGGCACCGACTGCTCCGAGACTCGACTGTGTTCGCCGGTCGGAGCGGGATTGCGCATTGGCCCTGCCGTGTACTCCAGCAGACGGAGGGAGAAACGAGAGGAGGGGGAGACAATGAGGGACCACTGAACGCTTCCTCCTCGCTTGTTGCAGAGTTAGACCCGTTTTTCCCTCCCTCTCTCTCCCCGTCCGTGTCCGCCTCGCCGTTCATTTCCCTCCTCGTCCTGCTCGGGATGCGTCGCCCGTTGTAGGATCCCGCTTGTTGTCCAATAGTTTTTTTTTCTTCTTCTTCTTCTTTCACCCCCTGTGTGTTTGGTAGTCCGCCCTCACCTTCCCTTTCAACAAGAAGTTTACAACAAGAAGAAGACCGAAAATGTCCGCGCCGAGGTTCAAAAAGGATAAAGAAATCATCACGGAGTACGAGAGTCAAGTCAAAGGTAAGAGAGAGAGAGAGAGAGAGAGAGAGGTGGAAAAATGTGGATTAACTGGGAACAGGCTAATGTGTGGGCATCAGTACCTGTGTATGAGTCATAGGGAAAGGTGTGGTGTGTGAAATCCGTGTAAAAGTTGACCCCCCACAGTGTTCTTTTTGCTGGCACACACACACACACACACACACACACACACACACACACACAATCTTCATCTTCATTCAACTTGGGTCTGTGTGTGAGATTACTCACAGCAGGCCCGGGGCAGTTTAATGGTATTTGTGTCAGGATTGCAAGGGCCCCTTAAAAAAAAAAAAGAGGTTGTAACTGAGCTCAGGGGTCTTTTTATCTTTTTTTTTTGCATGTGAAAGAGCTGGTGAGAGGAGCACCGTCCCTTCCACAGTCACTGCGGCTCTTCAGGTTGTGTGTTCACTTGTAGCTGTTGCAACACTTTCTAAAATGATTGCAGCTTCTCGGTGTGCTGCATTTCACCGTGTTGACGCGTCTGAACAACCTGTTACCATCCAGCGAGACAGGCGCTCAGCTCCTCTCTGCTGGCCCGAGACTTTGTAGTGTCCCTGCATCGCTCCCACAGGAACTTAGGGCTGGAGTGTTGCTCGGAGGCACAGAAGAAGAGCTGGTTGTCCCCTTTTTTTGCTCAGTGCCGCCTCTGTTAAAGGTCACAAGCCCCCACGCTTGCTCCAAAGCATGAAACGTCTCTTTCCCCTGTTTTTTTATTTTATTTTTATTTTGTCAGGTGATTTAGAGGTGTGCAAGCCACCTCAACGATGCCACCCTAACTTATCTCGTACTCCCCTGTGTTCTTTGGGTGCCTCTCCCTCATATGCATGCAGACGATAGGTAGTTTATTCCCAGACAGACCTGTGCAGGAAAGAGGCAGTTGCTGCTCCAGGGGTAACCATGGGGATTTGGCCCCCTGCCAGACCGGCCCTGTTCTTCAGCGTCGTTAGCACGCTGAAATACCGTCTATTCACTTCCCCCGTGTGCAGCCTTAAATCCAGAGAAAGGAGGGGGAGGTTGGTGGGGGTCTTGGGAGGGTTATACAATGGGGGGGGGCTGCTTGAGGAATTACAAGATTGCATGCAGTCGAGCACACGCTTTCATTTGCAAGGAATGTTCAGCACCCTTTCTTCCCCCTGCGAGGATGACTAAGGGCTTTTAGCCTGTAATAGAGGATGATGCGCAGTCATAGGGGATGCTGAACGGGAGATGACGGCACCTCCCATTTGTCATGCAGAACCCAGCGGGCTAATGACAACAACCTGATGCTGCTGAGGATATCTGTTGCTCGAGAGGACCACCGGAGTCTCAGAAAATCCATGTTATGTTGTGTTGCAGATGCAGAATTAATTTGTGAGGGTAGCGCACTGGGGGGGTTCGCGTTGTAAATAGTCCTGTGAGGATTTTTTTAATCTTCACAGAAACATCACAGGTAGCACCCAGCTATTTGCATACAATACTGTACTTGTTCGTTTTGCATTGCAAATAGCCACGAAGGCATTCGATTTGAGACCTGCTTTATTTCTTATCAGTCAGTTTTATTTTTAGGGACAAAGTCATTTCTGAGGATGCATGAGGATCATCTTTTGTTTACATTCAGCTCTGACAATAAGGTGCACTGTTTCTGTCTTTCACACAAACTCAACCCGCTGTAACAAACCCTTATGATGCACATTTCATACCCAGCTTATTCAGACTTACTGTATCATCTCTACAAAACTTACATGTTTATGCTTGTTGTCAGGCATAACAATGAGTCTTTAGTAGGTCAGATGACTCGTGCAAATGCAGCCCCTGTTTGTTTTTGGAATAATAGCTGCCAGGCTCGTTAGGATATGAGTAGTTAGCGGGGGAAGAAAACGCGTTCAGTCAACATTAAGTATTCAGTTTTTAGGGCAGCTCCTGATTTTGCAGCTATAAAGGGCTTTATGAGTTAAGAGTTTGCAGTGATAATGAGTGGGATCACATCTGCAGTGTAGCTGTGATGGCTGGGGGCAGATTCTGGTGAACAGACATTGATTGCTCAAGAAGTAGAACAACAAGAGGCTCAGAAAACAGCCGGAGCCGATGTTTGATCCTCTGGCCTGCATGCTCTCTGTCTCACATTTTTCAGAATTTGTTTTAATTCTCACAACATTTTGACAAATGTCTGGCGGCCAATTTTTCCCTCATCTTACGTAACCACACAGATCTGCAGTCTGAAGATCTCCGTCTTGATGCTTATAAATGACACATGCTCATATGCCCTTTTTATATTCCTGCATATTCTGTCTCGACCATGCCAGGGTGCTAGGTGGCATTGCAATTCCAGTCAGTAGATGTGAGGTATTTAATGTACCGGTAGTTTTCTATGGTTACTGTCTTTCAAAAAGCCTCAATGGCTGACGTTGCTGTTCTCAGGCCAGACTTGTCATTCAGCTAACATTCACTTCATAAGTACCCTGCAACGGCCTTATTCCCCACCCCATGCCACGGCCCAAATGGAAATGGGTGTCATCTTGGCAATCCAAGGAAATTACCCTTTTTATTGAAAAAGCTGTGTAGCGTGGGGATTTAATTTTTTCTAATTGCCAAAATTGGCGTCCGCATCAAGACGCAGCTTGTTTTGGAAAAACAAAAGCATTAAGAAGATTGGGTTAAGACAGTGGAATTTGTTTTTGCTTTATAGCGCCAATTGGTTGCAGTCAATTTAAGTCGTTTTACGCAGGCTGAGGAAAAGGTTGTGGGTACATTGGCATTCTCTGCGGGACTCGGTTTCAGCGGACTGGAGGAGCAGGGGCAAAGCAACACTACTGCGTTCTCTCTAAGGTAATGTGTTGGTTTGATGTCAGGCTGTGGCTTGCTGTTTGTGGCCTGGGGGTCGTGACTCCGATGGCAGGAGCCCTTGAGCCTCTGTCGGGGGTCCCCTCCCGGATCATCATAAAGCCTGCCCCCTTTGACCTGCATTCACTGCTGTTTGAAATCAGAGCCCTGCCCCTCTGCATACTCAAACAGAGAGGTGTGCCCATGTTTGTATGCAGGGGGATTAAAGTTGGGAAAGTGCTCTGAGATGCAACAGGCTTGATTATTTTTCAGATTGATAGGATTTAGCTTGTGGTTAGAACTCATTAGTTTATTTACATTAGTAATAGCGGGCATCAATGTTGTCCAATTGCATGGCAGAGGACGAGGATGCATGTGTTGATCACTGTCCATTACGCAACACAGATGTCACACACATGTGACATCTGGGTCATGCAGAGTCAAAACTGTAATTTTGCTTCAAATCGGTCTTTCGTGGTTTTTCAGTGAAATAAATCCAGTGTGTCACCAGACTTCAGGCATGTGATACTGTAGAGAGTGTGGTGGGCTGAAGCTGTCTTCCCTTTATTTAGAAAAGCTCAGATTATAAAACACTGGTAATGCTCAGAGTACTTAAGCAAATAGTCTCTTCAGGGTGATGAATATAAACAGTTTTTCACAGAGTGCTTTCACAAACAGTAGAGGTGTCCTTGATTCTCTTTTTCTTTTATACACAGCAACATTTTTAAAAAGCTAAAGGGCAAAAATGCAACAGCCATTTCACATCAGAAGTTTTTAGGGAAGATACAGTATGATAATGTTAACCTCTACAGCACTACTACTGCTCTTTGTCATTTTTATTCATTTTGAGTGTTGGTTATTGTTTGAATTAAGTAATAAATCATCTACTGAATAAAACAAAAATGCACCACATTACAAGAATAAATTGGTGTCCTCAATTTTTTTGTTATTGTATTAAAATGATATTCTGGTATTATACATTTCTAATAACATAAAACAGACAATATATGCATGTTTTAATTTCAGGAACCAGTGTTTTTACTTGATGAGTGACTTGTAACTTCTAACTCGTCCATGTTGAATAGATTCACTTTGAGCAATCATGAAAATTAGAACAGCTGTGAGGTTCATATGACTCATATGTCACTTTTGCCTGATTGATGAGTAAATATTGTGAGTGAGGGAGCGTGAGGCGATCTGAAGCCAGCTGTCGCTATAACCTGACCTTTGGGACGGTCAAATTTTGTCCCATTAACACCATGCTAGGGCCACGCGATGAAGTGCCTCTCTGCGTGTGGAGTCAGCAAGAAATCCATTGGCAAAAATACCTGAAGGTGATTGGCTATTGTCATCACCCTTAAGCTCATCGAACTGGTGCACATGATGTTGTATAATACAAAGCTTTAATAGACCTCAACTGTCTTGCACTTTTCTTACTGGCCTTTAATCAATCTAAATAGCTATAATATGTTTTTTTCACTCAACAGATCTCTTTTAAAACAAACGATTTTACTCTTCCGACAGCAGTTAAGTTGAAGGTCTCACTTCATCCTGGATACTGGGGTCTTAACAGCTTCTCAGGGGTGCTCATGGTGTTAGGGGTTGAAAGACTAACGGCATCCTAACCCCCACTGGAGCACTTCTCCACAATATCACACACCCATGCACACACTTACCATCTGTTTTAACTGCCCCCCCCCCCTTTCTCTATAAATGTGTTCGTGTGTGTGTTGTGTGTTTCCACCCAGTGGTATGGTATTGGGTGTGGCATAGGCGTGCGTTTTGTGCATGAGCATGCGTTTGCACGGGTGGGTGAATGGTTATTGACAGCACCATCTGTGGCCACTCACCCCTTTTCGCCGTTTTAATAAACTCTGCCGAGCACAGGCAAGGCTTCACTTTCCCTGCTGTGCTTTTCATTGTAACCATAAAGGCCACCGTGACATTACTGCAGCCCCCGCCGACCCTTCACCTTCCCCCGAAAAAAAACCCCTAACCACCCCCTAACCATGCCACTGCATCTCTAAAGCAAACAAAAAGGGTGCAATTCAAGTGCCACTGTTGCAAATTGAGGAAAACAAGAAGCCTGGTGTGTTGTCTCCATTCGTAACACTGGTTAATTCAATTTCCTGTCAGAAAGAAGCAAGTCTAACCATGCCATGTTGTGTTGCTAGTCCCTCCTCCCTCTCTCAGTTGTTGGTGTTGGGGCACAGAGAAGAGTCCCTGTGTGGGACTGGAGTGCCCGGTAATGAGCTGGATGAGATTCAGTCTGTAGCTGTACTGCATTAGCTAATAAGAGGTACAGGGTGTTAATGGAATTGGATCAAGCTCAGAGAAAGTAAAAGAGAGGAATTAAAATGTGGAAAGAAAAGGGGAAGTAAAAAGAGGAGAGTTGACGGGGGATTTGGAGAGATTTTTGGCAACTTTCTAGAGGACTTCAATTCCTGTGAACCACTGCTGGGGCCCAGCAGATGGACAGACAGGAAGGCACACAGACACAGTTTGACCATCAGGCCATGCTGCTGTCTGCCACCCTGTAGGGCTGGATTAGTGGGAAGAACATTGGGGGATGGGCGTGAGGTCAGTGCAGGAATAAGTGAAGGCGGAGGTCATAAGCTCTGACTTGGTCGACTTGTTTTAATCTGCGTCTGTGTATGTGTTTAGCCGATTCATCTGCCGAACGTAAGCCGTTTATGTCCTTAGTGGCGGCACAAGCTTTTCAAGACGAGTGCAAACACGCTAAAAGTGAGGTTTCTCACTGGCTCCGATATCCTGCGTTCACTTGAACAATGTGACATCTGCCACTTTGGCTTCCCCTTTTCTGTGTCAGAGCTTTGACTGATCACGGCAGTCTGCTCACAAGCTGCGACTTGCTACTTGGCTCAGGTACCAAAGTCTCATTAACCTTCTGGGAACTAGAGCTGAGCTTTGTAGTGTCCCAGGTCCTCCGTCCACTCCCACTGGCTTCTCTGTGCTCAAGATGTTTTTAACTGAACCCTACATGGGGGTGCTCTTGGTTTCATCTTCTTATGGACAGGTGAATAATTTGTCTTGGAAGTGGGAGCTTCTTTCCTGCGTGATGTAAACTAGTGAGGCATTAAGTCATCAGATCAGCTGGGCTCAGAGAAGCCTGCCACAGGTGGATGTCACACTGCTTGTACGTCCACTCCACCATTACTCTACTGCTTATGACACAAAGAAGGCAACTCCCTGATCTGCAACAGGAATGTAACCACTAAAATCAGTTCATAAATCTCACATGTTTGTAATCAGAGTGAGCGTAGTTAAATTAACAGCTAGCTTACTTATCTGCTCCTTTGAATAGATTTGTGTGCATGTGGTGTGGGGGTAGCACGTATAAGTTCAATTTCAGCTATAGGCACTCGTTTTTTTTTTGTCAAGCTGAAAACGTTTCACTTTGTTCCACCTTTTTGTCTAAAATGGGACATGGCTCGGTGTAATATTTTGACTTCATTTGAGCTGTGAGACATCAACAAGCCAAAACCCAGAGTGATAAGAAATTCCCTATTTTGAAAGTAAAGGATGCACAGTCTTGTAGAAGCAACTAAAGCACCTTATCTGATCCTTGGCCTTCACTTGTGTCTCTATATTTCTCTACTTCCGGCTGCCTTCAGCTGGCGGGCTTCCCAGATTTCCTGAAACAATGCAATTCAAAACAATCGTATGTTTGGCAGGAATGACAAAGAAGCAGCTTTTATTGTGCTGAAGTTGAGCCTGATCTTCCTTCATCAAATGACTAGTCTTATTTCCTGCAAGCTATATTGTATCATTCCCATACATTTAATGTAACGTATGTAATACAGTCTCATGCAGACATAGATTCAGTATCTGTATCCAATAGTTTGTTATTTTTCCCATCTCTTTGGTGTTTCAGAAATTTGAACCAAAGGTCACAGTGGATTCTAAAATTAAGTTTTTCAAATCAGTGTTCTTGGCTGCATAAATATCCAAAATCCATTTCCGAACCAAAGTCATGAGTCCAGGATGGATTAAATTAATCCCCAATGTCCGATCAATCCAACTTCTTTACTGATACATAATATCATCTGGGGCCCCCAAAAGCTCTCAGGCAGACATCATACATCAGCAGTGCACCACTCCCTCAAGCTCTTTTACTTTTAAACATTATCACAGTTTTTTTTCAAAATTCTCTTAAAATGCCAAAAATGTCACCAATCTTTTACCTCAATAACCGCCCCTAAAATTCTTTGGGTCAGATAAATAGGGGTATAAAATCCAGTCGACAACATGTTAAGTTTCACACAGTGTTTCTACAAAACATTCCCCCCCTCTACCCTCTGTCGTAAACCGTCTTTCCCATTCACTCTTAACTCTGATGAACAGAAGTTTAATTTACTGATCGCGCGACTCCTCTTGGGCCCCCACCCTCCCCTTCTCCTTTCTTCTGCTTTGACCTCTTGACCCGAGGGACACAGCTTTCGAGCTGCCCTCCCCTCCGAATCAATAGGCAGAGACCACCCCTTGAGGCACGGCTGCCATGTTGAGCCACCGCCCTGAGGATAAATTTGAGGGTGAAATAGCGTTATAGAAAGAAGCTCTCAATGAAGTGTCAACCACAGGCCTCATTCCTTTTTGTGTCCATAGTCTTGATTGATTATAGCTTAAAGCCAAAGTGTTTTATAGGAAAATATAACGCGCTCTCTCCCCATTGGTGGAGACACCCCAAAATGTCTACTCTGTTTCATGTGGTCACCTCTCCCTCACTCCCTGGTTCCCTCAATGCACTCTGGTCTGCTTTAGTTGAGCAGAGAGGGGATGAAAAGAGTTTCTCATGGCCTCAGCTCTTAGCTTATCAGCCTCACAATAAAGGCTCATTGTGGGCTGCAGCAGGAGGACGCCCGGGCTGAGTGTGCGGCCGTGACTGGTGTCTGAACAGCCAGGTTTCGTACTCTCCTCCACCCTCCCCACAGATGGAAACTGGAGCCATAGCTGTGGATCTATCTATGAATATGTGGGGTGCCTGGAAATAAAAAAAAATAATAAAAAAGGGCCATTTACAGATAAAGATCTGTCTGCCATGTTGTTCTGCTGGGTATTGCGTCCCACTGCCAGTGGTCGCACATGGTGAAGTCCCTCAGGAACGTTCGTTTTCTAAACTTCAGGGACCTTCTCCATGGCTAACAGCTAATGTTAAGAAATAAACTAAACTAAATTTTTTTAGTTTTTAGTTTATATATTTATAGTGGTCCTATCTTTTAAGATGCTTTCATGGACTCTGAAAAGTCTCTCAGCTGCTATCCAACACTGGTCAGCCATATCCATAAATAACACAATTATATTATTGTCATGAGGCCTCATGTCATGCAGCTATTATGCAATAGATGAAATGGCTGATATTTCTTTGTTACTCCTTCGTGCTCGTGGTTTACAGTCAGATGAAAGAAATGAATCCGGCTGAGTCATCAGCTATTTGGAGAACACTCAAATGCAGATTCATTCCACACACAGCAGACAATGACAATTCATAGTCAAAGTTGGTAAGTGAAAGGCTACTGAAATGCAACCTGTCTGGTATTCACTTGCTGTCCACTCTGTCCTTTGTATCTGTCCCTTCACTGACCCCCTGTTGGCGGCTTACTGTCCAGGGCAACTTGACCCTCTGGTCACCAAACCACTGACCTCTGCCCTTTGACCTTAATCCTCGGGCTGCATCTCTGCCAGCTCAGTTCAATTAGCCGGGTGTGCCTGCCGAGCTGGCCAAAGGGATTGTTGATGTGCATTGGCCATTAAGTCGAATAATTCATTGAGTTCTCAAAGAGTTATACTGTTTTGTGCAACTTAATTGCATAGTAACTTCTAACTGGCAAACATGTTCCCGGAATTTTTTTTTAACACGATTGTTCCAGGAAAGATGCAGTTGGAGGAACTAAACAAGAAACTGAATTCTGCTTTGCAAATGCATGTTTGTGTTTCCACCACATCTCAAGAACTGTGAAGTTCAGGCAAAGTTGTCTGATAACATATTAAAACTTTTGTTTGTTTGTATTCACTGTGGCACAAATCTGTTTGCATGAATGGAACATCCCCCCTTTTATCTCCTTTTCCCCTTGACTTGATAGGAAGACAACAACATAACTTTATTTTTAGTGTCAATAATCAGTAGAGGTCCGTTTTTTGTCCTCGTACTGACACCAGTGGCAACCAAAACTAAATGTAGTGTTTGATTACTCCTCTTGAAACAGATTTTACATTTCTAATGGTTCCTGGGCAACTGGAAATGTTCTCATTGTGGCGACTGGTGTTTTTCTGCAGTAAAGCAAGAGACTGATTTTTAGCATAATAAAGTCATTTAAAGCTCCTGTTACCACATTTCCATCCACTTATTGTTTTAATGAGGTCTGTTTGAGGAAAGACTGCAAAGGAACCAGCCTGGCAGAGCTCAGCAGGACTGCAACCAGCTGCAACTCCATTCTTGGAAATTATTGTCGTGTCATTTCTCCTTGTGGTGGTTTTCTTTTTAGGTTAAGATGAAGTGGAGCACACTGCTCTCTGCAAGAGGTCCCTGCAGACCCCTGACATCCCATTTTATTTTAGTTTAATAGACGCGGCAAAGCAAAAGTTAGTTTTTTAGATCAGACTGGTCTGCAAATAGAACGCACGTGATGCTGTCCCGGTCTGCCCCTTTTCTCATAACCTTAAGTGGAGCAAAACCTATCTGACACAAACATGGAGAAAATAGTATAGAGGACACTTTTTGTCTCCTCCTTAATTATAGATTGCGATCTCCTCTTGGAGCAGGATGACAGAAAATTGCTGAAGCGCCATTACAGCAGAGGGAATAAGATTGTTTATAACAGTTCAAAACTGTCAGCATAGTTTGTGTGTCTGAGTGTGTGTGCACGTGTGCATGTGTGTGTGTGTGTGTGTCTGTGTGTCTGCTTGCATACACTTGCTCAGTCAGCTTTCCAGCATGGCCACAGACACTGTGGACATGCCTCATATATCTTACTTTTTAATCAGGCAGTGTGGAGGAAGCTACCGTCTCCCCTGGGGTCCTGTGATTTGTCCTGGTTAATGGCGTGTCACAGGGGTGTGATGCATGGCAACCTGGCTGGGTGTGTGGCACATGCATGACTGGACAGTGGACACACACACACACACACACACACACACACACACACACACACAC
>JAOXYL010000090.1:18838050-18850479 GCA_028564955.1 Terapon puta
AATGAAAGTCATGGTCATGCGAGAAGGAAGCTCAAGAGATTGCCAAATTCACCACAAAGCACCATTGCACTCTCAACGAGGGAGACGGACTGACTGACCAACATCGCCATCCCTAGAGACATGCTGCTGGCAGGGTTTAAAATATATTTGACATGAATTCAGCCACTCCTTATGAGCACAAATTTAAATTTTTGGGGAAAAACACTGTCGGTACAGCTGAGAGCTCCTTTGGAGAAGTTCGCTCTGTTGCTCGTGTGTCGCAGCACGGAGCCCTCGGTGTTACGCGCAGCATGTAATTATCCCACTCATTTTCGGCTCCCCCCTTCTTCTTAAGATTCCTTTGTCAGGTGAGGATCTCCGAGGTTGATCTCAAGGTTTGAGAGAGGAATGTGGAGCAAATATTTATCCGTGCTTCAGTTTAAACCGGCAAACCTGACTGCACTGCAGTGAGCTGTCTCGATCGTGGCAGCCTTATTATTATGCCCTCGCAGTGCGGCTTTGGCCTTACAGATGTTGTTGCATCAGACTGAGAGCGAAAAAAAAAAAACTGAAATCCTCCACTACAGCATTAAATTCCCCCGTTCTTTAAAGTTTGCTTTGAGCTGTCAGTTTGGTTGGTTGCAGCTCAGGAAACATGGGGCTCAACTTAATATTTTTGCTCGATTCTTGGAACGTTTGAAAGTTGCACGATCATAAAATGATGAAGATTGTAGGCTTAAGACGGTCCCTCTTGCTTGGGCTCTGATGATTCATTCGCAGCTCTTTAAACAGCTATTAAAAATGTATGTGTGCATAGTTGGTTGAAACTCTGAAGTGTATCAGATCAGCATAATTATATCTCTTTGATTTTAGATTATGCTTTTGCTTTGAAGTTTGGCTCTTGGCAAAAATTCAGTGGCGTTTTCCTGTGGCTGCAGGAAAAGACCCTACACAAACATCTGTGTTGGTGGAAATCATCTTGATATACATTTCTATTAGTGTTCTTAGTTTCCTATTGATGTCAACACCAACTTGCCTAATCATGGTGCCCTTTATAGTACACAAAAATATCTGTGAGCCAGTGTTATGTATTTGTTTCTTCCTTGTATCTTTATTATGTTAATCAGATTTGGCTTTGTGCACAAGTGGAATGGAGGAGGATGCCGTTGCTGTGAAAGATGTGAAAATGATTTTTTTCCCATCTTAAACCCTCAGCTCTTAGGCAAATGCCCCCCACAACCAAGCACCCATTATCCTCCACCTGCCCTTAATTCTTTACCCTAAATCTTCAATCTCAGCTTTAGCTCACCAAGCCATGCACGTCATTACTCTAACCCCCCAATGATGCCCCCCCTCATTCTCAACCTCTGTGCCCTCAATCCCCAGCCTGTGCCCGACAAGAGTGAAGGTCCACGTCTTTTCCTGACTTTCAGTAGGGAGGACGCGCAAGTCTCTTTAGTTTGTACTCAGTATGTTTATGTATGAGTGGAGATGCTCACATCTCGAGTCTCGACCGCTCGAGTTTTTTTCTAAAATCAAAAGAACTGCAGAATATATGGCTACCAACATGCAAAAGTTTTATCTGTTATGTTTTTGGTTTTAGCACTGACAGTAAAGACTCAGCTCAGCACACTGTGCTCCTAATCAACACTGCTCTACTTTTCTTAGCTCACTCATGATTTTTTAATTGTGTGGAAACGATATGCAGAAGAAGATCTATGTGGTGATAGAACCAACTTGTTGCACATTCGCACAAAGTAATAAACAGCATATTTAACCAAGATCAAACACACGCAGACCAAACTAATATCTTGTGTTGCAATTATAATAATGCAATCACGGCGTGCTGTATAATTTAATCAAGCCCCATTTAATCAAACATTTCTGCAGTGTCATAGCTAAGTATACAAAGTGAGGGAGACGGCTGAACGAAGAAAGGAGTCAGACCTCATCTTGCTCATTTGACGTCAGGGACCTTGGCTCCAGCTCCCCCACTCTTCTCGTGGGACAGCAGCTGTCTAGATACGTCAGGTGTGTTATCTGCCTTCGCTCTGATCCCCACGTCCCACTGAGGTGAAGTCATCCGCTGCACGCAGAGATGACCACGTAACTCGTGACTTAAGTAACATCACTGGGGGCCAACGCGGAATTAGTTTTCAGCTTAGCACGTCAGATAGATGAGCTTGTTTCTTACAGTCTTAATTGTATTCAGCAGGCGTTGATAGCCGTGACATTTAACATCTAGTAAACAAAGAGCTGAGAGCTCCCTGCCTGACTGAGGTGTTTGATTCAGCACTGTGAACATTAACAGGCAGAGTCTAACCTTGAGACCCTGTTGAGATTCAGTTCATTCAAGTAGGTTTTGGCACATTTATTAATGTTCTCACGAATAACGATCTGTGGCGGTTTGCTTTGTTATCATCTCAATAACAAAATGAATTCTCACTCATTCTCTCAGACGCTTTTAATGAAGACCTGATATTTTTGTCCAGTTAAAAGCCGGCTCGTGTATCACTCCGCACTTCCTGCCAGAGATCAGACTCCACATTCCCCAAAGCGAGCGTGTTTACACGAGGCTGAAGCCGTCTCCACGGCTCCACGAGTGGATTGTTTCAGCTGTCACAGCTCTGAGCACCAGGTGGGAAAAGATGAACACTTTTTCCTCAGAGGAGTTTGGAGGAAGTTTCTGCCTCTTGTACAATATTTTCAGCTCATCCACACTATAGAAAAGTTTTGAGTAGATGGGTAAAGGCTGTGTGATTGTGATGTTGCATCGCTGTTTTTCTTCCTGTCAATTTCTTTTGCTGTTTAGTGTTTCCCAAGATTCAGTCGATGTCATTACACTGTATGTTTCATCTGTAATCCTGCTCATGTTTTCCCATATTTGCACTCTGCATTTGATTGATATCATAAACAGATTGACATATGCAATATGAATAAACCTATTTATGTAATAAGTAAATACATGCGTAACCGCTTCATTTAAATGCACTCTACTACTGTACATCTTTTATTTCTAACCTGTAAATCCTATTTAGTCAAATGTCCCGTTACTTCTTCTCACAGAGTGGTTAAAAAAGATGACAGATGGGAGTGCAGAGACAGAGAAGCAGACAGAAAAATGACAGGCACACTGAGCACATCACTAAACAAACATTAATGCATCCAATTAACACTCGCAAGGCCACAACACAAGGACGCGCTGTGCTATTTTAGAGTCTAATTTAAAGGAATCTCCCTGCTAATCAATACTGCCTGTGTGTAGACACAGTGGGGTTTGTAAAAAGTATTTTTAGAGGAGGATGAATGGGCATGTGTGTCTGTGCGTGGTGTGTACACGACAGTGCAAACCATCCGCAGCGCCGTGTCTCAGCCAGCTGCTCCTTTGCAGATAAGGCGCATTATCCATCATTTTTGACCTTGAAAGTAACTGTGTCCTTAAACATGTCCCATGAAGATGTGAGTAGGAGACTGAAGCTAATTGAGAGTTTTGAAAGTTGTCTTAATGGGATCCATCTGTGTGTTTTATTCAGAAAAGATGTGTAGCTTATTCTGAGACATTTTTCCTGAATCTGTAGTTTGAAGTGAGAGATAAGAAAGAAGAAAAGAGGGACAGGAAAGTGTACCAAAGTGATGTTCAGATTTATAGATTAGCTAAAAGACAGCAACAGATGGAAGCTGTTGTGTACAAAAGAGGAAAGACTCTATTGTTGTGGCATGAACACTGACATATGCAGAGTTTTTTAACTCGCCCACCAATGAAACTTTCTGTCCTTTCAAAACTTCCTGCATGATGCTTCAGTCTATTAGCATACCCTTTATTGATGGTGTACAGATTGGAAGTGCAACAATAAAGTGATTTTAGTCAGTTTATTTGCAAAGTATCATGGAAGGAGTTTGTGCGACTAAGTCCATTCTCGTCTGAGAATTTACTAGAACCCTCGGCCCTGGCCTCGTACCATTTCTCCCTTTTTTTTTCTCTGTTTCTCTTGCTCCTTCTTTTCCCCCCAGCGTGCTCGCAGCACATGTCCTCGCCTCTGGAATTACAGGCCTGCTCTTGAATAGTAGGGTTGTTCCTTTGCGGTCCCTCTGCTGGCTTAGCTCTATCAAAGCCCCCTGAAACCACACATCCTGCAAGGTGCTTTTTTGTGGCGTAAGCAAGGTGAGGGGCATCGAGGGGTGGTCACCAACAAGAAGGAAAACATGAGCGGAGAATTGTGTTTTCTTTTTTCTTTTTTGTTTGGTGGACACTACGCAAAACAAAAGTATGGCTGATGTTTTTCATGTAGCCCCCCCCCCTCCTGAATTCAGTGTATTGCGCGCCTCTCTGATGTCGGCCCTGATGTGCTCCACTGTGCATGTTTGAGGTTGGCCGTCGCTCCTTCCTGCTCTGGCACGCGCATGTGCTGGCTGACCGTTTGCTCTGCTGAACCTTTCATCAATCACTGCCCAAACCACAGAAAGAAATGAGGAGGACTCAAACAACACATCAGCGCAGATAAATCTTTCCCCTCCCTGCTTCAGGAAAATAACCACATGCACTTTATGCTTGACAATGATTTACTTCTCCTGCACCGAACATTGACTGCTCTGGACTGATGATAGTTAGGAAGAAATATTCTCCATATGTTGACATTTGAGTTAAAGTTACGGTGTGGACTCATTCAGGGGGTATCCCTTTTTATATGCATCTAGCAAACCGTATACCTGCAGGCATGAAAGTCTTCTCAAATTTTTGTTCATGTGCACTTTGTGTCTTATTCTGCCACCAAACATGTAATGCCTGTAGATGGCTGATCATAAAATGAGATTGTGGAATTTGAGCACTTGCCAGGAATGATTTTCATCCGCGTGACCCGAGCCTTACAGTGATACAGGCTTTGAGAGCAGAACTCAAACTAGAAGCTCTTCTGTTTCTTTAATGATGTCTTGTGTTGTTTGTGTTTTTCATTTGCGTTTGCAAAGCCCAGGTCTGAACCTGCCTTTTGCATTAACATATTTTTGAAGTTCACAGCCGCCTTTCATCTCCTGATCTTTTCTCAGAGTCATTAAAAGATGGATTAAGCTAATCAGAGGCCAATCTTTTTTGCTGGTATTTGTTTTCATTAAGTCGAAGGATGAAACACGGGAGCAGGAGAGGGAGAATGAAAAATAGCCCCTAGGTGTGTTCCCTCTGCTGCAGTAATATGTAGAATTCATTTAAGAGAACCATCCATTAAGGTTACATCAAGGACCTCGACGTTTGTGGAGAGTCTGAGGGGACAAATCAAGGCATGTGTTTATGGGGATGGAGTGTGTAAAAAGGGGGACTGGGAGGCTGTAACAGAGATGTCTGTGAGAATAGGGATTAATTTCTAGTGAACTATTTTAACCTTGATGTTTGCAAGCGTTCAACAATAATGCCTCTTGGTGTCTTACGTGGCAGCTTTCATCATTAACCTTTTATGTGCTTCGCTTGTCAGCAGTATTAAATGGATCTGGTGCTTGAGGCTCGGACGAAAACAGTGAACCGCAGGGAGCTCCTTGACTTCTCGTGGGGTCTAAGTTCATAGGAAGTCAAATGCCTACATGCCCAACTTACACACGGCTTTGTAGTAAAACACATGAAATTCAGAAGCTGCTGACTCCACCACTGAGTCACCGAGCGCATTCTTCTCTTTTAGTTGTGTGTTGGCTGGGTGGTCCGGCTTTGTCAGTGACACCTCAGCTGTAGCGGTGTACAGTCATCTCCTCCTCCCCACTATACTTTCCTCCGGCCCAACGGTGCCACGGTGTCCCGACTGCGGGGACACGTTGTCAGCCCAAACTGGCAGCGGCCCCAGCTGGCTCCAGACCACGGATCCTTGTGTCCCTGCCCAGCTCTGGTGTCTCCACTCTGCTGTGTGGGACGACGGACAAAAAGAACAGGACTTTAAAATAGAGGTGTGCATACTGTGAAGGAAGGCAGATGTACAAACACGCATCGGGTGATTAGACAGCTGGACAGACAGACAGGCAGACAGACAGACAGATGGCACAGGAAGACAGCTATGAAGATCGGCTGGTTAAAGACAAACTGATTGGGCAGGGTGAAGACGTAAAACAATACATTAACAGTTTTAATTGATTAATTGAGAATTATATCATGCTGTAAAATTCACTCTTCGTGAACTTGCTGCTTTTCTCTTATTGTACCATTGTAAACAAATGTTTTGCAGTGGACTGCGTGATTAATTGCTGAGTCAAAAAAATAAATAACAATAAAAATAATCAGTGGACAATTTATGCAGCGCTATCTCAGCTTGTCTGAGTTCAGTGGAGGTAAATGCAGACGCCAACAAACAGACTCGGTGGCGCTGCGCATCATCAGAAGTCCTCGACGAAGCTGACCTGAGACCAAACTGTCCAGTGTGCGTCGGAGGGAGACGGGTGGTGGAGCAGAGGTCAGGAGCACGTCGATGTCAGAGCTGTCAAATTGATTCATCTCTTCCCCCCTCTGGAAATATCTCAGCGGTCTGATGTGCATACCTGCATTATAATGCAGGTGTGTGTGTGTGTGTTGAAGGTGTATGCAGGTGCGTGGGTGAAGAGCCACATTGTGCGACGGTTCGTTTATACGCTCCCTTTCTTTCTCTCCTTCCCGCCTCCTTGGGGCCCATGAGGAGGGAACATATCCACAGTCTGTAAGAAACCACCCCACCTTCAAACGCTTATCACCGCAGGCCACGTAACCGCTCTGCCATTCTTCAGGTTCATCTTTCAGAGTTTGTATTATTCAAGTGTCTGCCAGCATGCCTCGGTTTCCATTTGTTTACCGCGAGGGGAAGTAAATATCCCTATAGATGAAAGCTTGCGCGCCTCCGTTCCAGATGTTTCTTGTGTGACACCCTATTCAAAGGCATTTATCTCTTCAGCTGTCCAACCGCAGGATTTTCATAGTATTGTTACCCCAAACAAACATCCCAACTGTAAGAGCTGTCGGCCAGCCCAGCCAAGTCTTTTGCCTGAGGTTAGCGTTGTCGTGAATGAGAGGCTGCCTTGACATATGAGCTTTAGCTCCTTTATCTCTCCCATCACTAATATCCCCAAACAAAAGGAGAAAGGCGGGCCAGATATAAGGTGAGGTGTCGTTTTTCATTAGGAAAAACAGAACGAGTCAGTCCATCTGTGCTAAAGACACTTTATGTCCAGTGTAGATGTCTACTCTGGTGTATAGACTGGCCCTTGTAAATTGAATCCAGCTGAGAACCTTTGCCTTGACTGGTTTTCAGTATACACATTATCTACGTCTCTTTTCTTTCTTTCTCTCTCACACACACAAGCGCCCACACTGGTCCCTTTAGGGCAGCAGACAGAGCAGCTGGGTATGGTCTAGAGATGAATGAGAAAAGTGGGTGAGGTCTGGCCAAGAGGCTGAAAGAGATCAATGTATTTCTCACAGATTCTCTTTTTCTCTGATGTTGAGCCACGCAGATGTAACTGCTTCCTATCCATAGCGTTACTCGCCCACCTTATCGCGCTCAGCACGAAGCATTAAAGTGAAGCGCCGTCTGTCATTTTGTCCCTAGTTCTGTTTCGGGATACGCTGCGAAAATCGAATTTTTTATGTGTATCAAATTCTCACTTCAGGCTTGAAAGGTGCCTCTGAAAAGTTTGTAGCTCGCTTCTTTGCAGAGGCCTGTAGATTTGGTCCGCTTTGATTCAAAGGAATTACAAAAGGATTCCACTGGTGACCTAGAGTTAAAGCCAGAAAAACTAAACAAAAGAGGCATGTTGTCCATAGAAACTTTTCAAACAACTTTTGCTTTTTAAAAAAAAGTTCTGTCGCACCAGTATTTTAAAACAGCAGCATTTCACACACTGCATCAATCAGTGGATTTTAACAGATTTCTCATGTTAAATCCAATTTAGTGACCTTCTGAATCACAGATTTGTGCCATTAACCAAAAGCAAGCCACCTTGATAGTGCTGACCTCTGAGATCAGAGAGTCCAAAATAGATGAAGGTTAGCCACTTTTATTGAACCAAAGAGGAATGACATGCAGACAGTTGTAATACAGGAGTCGATGGTTTAAATTTGTTTTATGAATAAACAGTTTCAACTTGTCCAGCTAACAACCGAGTTTATGAGCTTCCTCTATCAAAGGAAGGAAGTATCTTTCTATGTTATGGAGAAACTACGAGTATCTGGAACATGCGATGGTGCTTAAAGATGACTTCATACTTTTTTTTGGGCAGGAGAGTGGTATGACTGGGTCACAGCTGAAATCCATTGTTATTCCAATGATTTGTGCAACCACCTCACAAGTGACAAGCTGAAACATTACTTGAAGACTGCCAATGTGCATTCATTTATCGAAGCACTAACACACAGAGGCAAACAAACGCATACCCAAACAGACACACAAGTGCACATCCAGCCTCGCAGATTTCAGCCAGTCCATCTGACGGACCGAACACCCACCAGACTCCAGTGTCCAGATCACACAGAATGTCTAGATGTTAACCAGCAGCTGAACAAACAGCGCTGCCTCTAAAGTGTGCTTACTTCTCCCAGCATTCAGCTCCTCACTCTCTTATTTTGTTTGGATCAAAACGATGGTCCTCGCAGGCCACCATAATGTCAGCGGTGATTGATCTCCCTCCCGCTCGCTGCAGGCCTCTCGTCTGTGGGGGCGTTTCCTTAGCAACCGTGGCTTTTTGGCTCATATGCCATTTGGCAGAGTTGACTGTAATTGGCAGAGATTATTACATTTCACTCATTGAAATTACACATTTAAATATTTCTTTGTTGAATGGAGCTGACGTAGATTTAAGTGTTTATTTTGCTCAGTTAGAATCGTCTAGTCTAACATCTGTTTTTTGACTGCTGGAGTGCATTGTGTTTGAACAGCGAGCACAGTTAGCTGCCACGGCTGAGCTGTTTCTGAATCAGACTATAAAAACCAGAGTGCAGGAAGGAACCTGAGCTCTTTGGGTCTGCCGCCCACAATGCTCCAGGGCCCCAAGAGAAAAACACAAGAACTCAAATCACCGCCACTACTGCATTTCCTGTGTGTGTATTGGAATTGTTGAGGGAAGTGGCATTTGTGTGTGTGTGAGTCCATGAAGGAGGAAATCATCATTTACGTGAGCTGACGGCGTCTTCTCCTCAGCAGCGTGGGTGTGACCAACAGACAAATCTACCAGTGCAGATAAGGTCCTGTAAAACACACCTCTTGTAAGTCACTCCACATGAGTAGCACCATACTCCAGTTGGATCATAAAAAATCCCAAAGGACATTGGTTCAGCTCACAGTGTTTGAAAGAAGCAAAGGATTATGGGCCAGGCTCTTTTCCACTCTGATTTAACAGTCGTTTGCTGGATCACAGTAGCCTACATTGGAGCTCTCTCTGTGGTTTTGGAAGCTGCTAATATGTCAGTCAGATGTTATAATGAGACCCACATTGCCAGTTCTGTAATATTTTGAGATAAAATGCTTTAGCAAAGCTGGCAGTGATGCTTTGTGTAGTTTGGCTGGGCTTTATGTGATCGGAGAGAATCTGTGAAAGCCTACTTGGCAAGTTCGTATTACTTTAGACAGACCTGACTCTTCCTCAAGTCGTAACTGTGTCCTTGACAGCTTTATTTCAACAACAAAAACGGGGTTGTCTCAGTGCAAAAATGGGGGAGTCTTCTCAGTGCAGGGTATGACGCATGTTGGTAAATAGACCTTGATATCCGTAATCTCAGTAGTGACGTAGTAAAACCAAACAGGAATTGGCGACACATTCCAGCCGTCATACTCAGATGTAAGGCGGGGGGCAATAAGTTCAAAATACCAAGCACATGATGAATTTCTTACTGGTCCCGCCAACGTTAGGAAGTCATTACATGAGTGTATTGCGTGTGACTCTCTGGATCATGACAAATTGGCCATAATGAGTCAGGATGGCAAATGGTAGATTTTTTCCTCATCAACATGCTTATGCTGCTGTCAACATGGTATCAGGTGACCAGTGGGTGTAGCTTAGTGCTAGCTCCTATCACACTGTAAGCTCACAGACCACCATTGAATGAAGGTTTTAAATCTGTTGAGTTTTCATAAAATGTGGTGAAATATTTCTGTTTATATTTAAAATATTCATAGAATTCGATTGTTTGTTCTCGTGATCTGCATCTTGATTATTATCATCACTAATCGGAAATGTAATATTAGGACATTATAAAACAAAAATGTTGTTCTTTAACAAATAACCTACTACCTGAGGATACAGTATAATACCACTTATTCACATAGCACTTGCATCACACATTTTCAACTTTCAGGAACATCTGTGTTGTTTGCTCCTCAGATGATTGCTGTTGGTCCAATAATTATGCCCTGTACAACTTTTACAGTGCATATACCCCGTTGAAAAGCCATTGTTTTCCTCCATCGGTCACAAGACACTTGTCGGTGCTTGCCGTCGCAGTCCCTCAAGTGTCTCCCCATCTGGTTCAGGGCCTAGCATGCCATGTGTTGGCGATAAAATGCTCCGTGCCAGCCTGTGGAACAGCGCTGGTAGAGTCGATCACCCTGTGGGCCTTCAGTTCACATCCATCTGCCTCTC
Source organism: Terapon puta (assembly GCA_028564955.1). NCBI lineage: Eukaryota > Metazoa > Chordata > Actinopteri > Centrarchiformes > Terapontidae > Terapon > Terapon puta. The sequence goes on from JAOXYL010000090.1 coordinate 18,848,602, forward strand.
ATTAACTACATGGAGAGAGAAGTAAGGCAGTAAGAGCTTCAGGTGGAGAGATGATGAGAGCTGGATGGCAAAGAGGCTCGTGTGCTCGCAGCGCATTTGGGTTTAAACATACAACAAAGGAGAATGGAAAGGAATGAGTAAGTTTTCATATTTGGGAAACTCTTGAACACTGAATGTGTGGATCATGGTGGTTGCTTCTTTGGCACAGGTGTGTGCCATGTGTTTCCATGGGCATGAGTTCAACTTAATATCTTCACATTCCTACTTATGATTCATCCTGCATGTTTCTATCGTGGTGTGTTTAATTTAAAGTCAGCCTTGTCACAGGGTTTGCATCTTTGTAGGCAGGAATGCAAATGATGGTATAGTCTTGTATTGTATAGATTGAGAAGCCTCTGATGTAATATGTACAGACATTAGAAGGTAAAAAAGATCAAACAGCAGATCCTTGGTTACCACAAGACTCACTCAATTAACAATGTGGTAGATACGTCTTTAACCATTCCAATTGCTTGCATAAAACTTCTTTTTGTGTAATGTTTGCCATATGCTAAGCATTTTTCAAAGAAAGAAGAAGACGAATGATAACCCCGCTATAATTAAGTATGGCAGTAGGGCCTTGTTGGATTATCAGAATACTCAAAAATGTCAGAGGAAGATGTACTGTAGACGCTCAGCGCTTTCTGGCATGTGATCGCACTCCAGCTGTAATTGAAAGCTTGTGCTCCGTTAAAATCTGATCGGCCATTTCGTAATTACCTCTGATGGTATTTATCCTGTCTTGTATCCAGCCTCCAGAAGAGGCACAGACAACTCCCCCATTCCCAAACCCGAGATTCGAAGCAGATGGCGGGGCTGGGCACCCTCCTACCGCCGTCCCTCCCCAGGCCTCGGCAGCTATTTCAGGTGCTGCTGATGAACATCTCTGCATGTGGATATGCAGCACTGTGACTGATGTGGTACGGCATGTCCCACTTAACTGCTGGTGGAGACTGTAGTCAAGTAGAAGAAACTGCAGAAGCTATCTGAGAGTTTGCAGTCTTGTTTGGTACATTGCTGCGCTCTGCGAAAGTAACAGATTCTTTTTAGATAGATTGATTCATGGTGAAGGTAATTGGGCGCATCATGGGAGAGCATATTGTTGGGTTCAGGAGAGAAAGAAAAAAAACTCCTATCTCTGTGGTGTGGCAGGAGAGTTGTTTTTACTGAAGCCCAGTTTCTCTCTTTGGAGGTCAACATTGTGGGTCAGTACCCATCCTGCTTACAAGGCAGTTTCTTTGACAATAGAACAGGCCTATCAGGCAAATCAGAAGCCACTCTGAATTGCAACTTAGGACATATTTGTCACCATGAATGGGGTTATGGGAAGTATGTGATGTGGCCTCCAAAGGAGAAATTGGATAACATCCAGTTCAGAAACAAAAGGGCTTTGGTCCAAACTGAACACCACAAAGACCAAACAGTGCTCTCTCTTTGTCCTTATCGACATCATGTGCATTCTGGGCCTCATTGACTGGATGTCCATCAGTCAGCTGGAATTGTTGCTGACAATTTTATAAGCCGCTTTACTTTCTGCAACCGCTCGTGTCAACATTTACCTCAATATGGTTATAAAAGCCTTTGAAGCTTTAGCAGATTGTTTGCGTGCTAGATTTAGGAGAGGAAAATGGAGTGACAGTCGGCTTCCATTTTTCAGCAGCATTACATGCTGTAGCGTCATTTCTCAACACGGTGCACAGGTGCTCTCATCTCCCCTCAGCTCCCCACTTTGAAAGGGATCACAAAGCGCTTTGATGCTCCTACACACACACACACACACACACACACACACACACACACACACACACACACACACACACACACACACACAGACTCTCC
>JAOXYL010000090.1:18859406-18873292 GCA_028564955.1 Terapon puta
TTCCCACAGAATTCTGTGATTTTGCTGTAGTTTTGACGTACCCAAGAGTTCCCACAGAATTCTGTGATTTTGCTGTACTTTGATGGGTTTGGGCGAAGTTATTGACGTACCCAAGAGTTCCCACAGAATTCTGTGATTTTGCTGTAGTTTTGACGTACCCAAGAGTTCCCACAGAATTCTGTGATTTTGCTGTAGTATATTAGTTTGCTGCTTTATGATGAGTTTTGGGTCAGTTTTGTGTTTTGATGTGGTCTTTTACTTTTAAAAAAAATCAGATTTCATGTCCGAGAATGGTGCTGCTTTTGTTTACTGGCGATTGTGTGAAATAATGAGTTGTGTGCACGTACTGATGCTGAATCAGGCCAAACCTTTCCTGCTGTGCTTTGAGCAATATGGTGGGTTGTAGCAAAGATGAGACTAGGTCAGAAAATTTGAGTCCTTACTGGAAACTCTCTGGCTAGTCCTGCCAATAGACTGCTTCCACTTGAGCTGTTTTGCATCCCCAATCAAATTAGGTTGAGTTTTTACTTCTTCAACAAGTGGGACAGAGTGGTCAAACATGGACAGAGCAGCATCGGCAAAAGCAAATGACCGCTCTGGGAATCTAGGAGGTTATTTTTTACACTTCTGCAGAGGCTCATGGTGTCCAGCTTCATGTCAGTGGCCACCTGGATATTATGCATCTGCACATGCAAAAGTCAGCATGAATTAATAAACACACACTCACACACACTCTCACACACACACACACACACACACACACACACACGCACGTGCTGTCCTCACATATCTAGATTCAGTGCCATAGAATGGAAGTGTTGCACTGTGCTGATACATAATGCAGGAAGGATTTATGGTAATTGCTTTTTGACTGTGTGTGTGTGTGTGTGTGTGTGTGTGTGTGTGTGTGTGTGAGATGCTGTCCGGCAGCTCTGCTGCAGAAGCTCTGGGACCACTGCGCTTATTTTCCCCTTTTTCTAGCTTTTCTCTTCCTTCACAAGTGTCCTGCAGCCTGGGCATGTGGCAGCAGCACGTCACTAAATCAGTTTTCATTCACCATTTTCCTGGCATTTGAAAAACTCTCGGATGTTTTTCATGTCACGTTGTTTGGCTCTGCCTTTATCAAATGTAGTTTGCTTCCTGTTTTCTCAAGGTCTCTGGGAACATTTCAGCTGGCTAGAATGCTTTTGTATCAGTTATTCATTTGGAGAAATGCTTCGTTTTTGCTTGTGCAGCAGATGTGGCGTCAGGGCTGAGGGTTAGTTCAGGGCTGGGTCACTCGCCGAAACAGAGTTTCACCTGTTGTGTTGACAAGTGCTGTCTGTCTATGCAAACTAGCTTTGTTAAGGGAGAGCAGAGGCGAAGGTCCATATGGTTCCTGCAAAGACCTGACCCCAGACCCCAACATAAAACCCCTCCCAAAGACACACACACACTTGTATTCTGTGCAGGCAGGAGGAATGTTATAGATTAACCCAGAGGAAGTCAGCCTGCAAGCCAGTGCTTACGCAGGGCCCCAGCTTGCTCTGGCCTGGACAATGTCCTACAGTTAGCTTGGAAGCAGCCGGCACACAGCACAGGAAATGGCTTTTTTTAATTTTACACTTAGATCTCCATCTTTCCCTGTTTCTGCAACCGCTCTCCCCTAGCTTGTCTGTCTTTTGCTGTCACAGTTCATATGTAATTCTACTTTTCTCTTAAAATACATCCATGGCTTCACTAACTTCATTCCACTAAGTGTATTTAAAGCCTGTGGCACAGTCTTCTCTGGTTGTAGGAAGTCAGCTTGGCTCAGAGTATCGCAAGAGCTCTGCCCCAGAAATGTCACTGATATAAAGTATTTCCAATGTAACTGCGCAGTCCATGTAATATACAGAGAGCTTTTTATGCCCAGAACCAGCTGTATGTGGGACATTTAACACCAAGGGAGGCCTATGACACATCTCTCTTCTGCTTCTATAACGGGCCCTGTCGTACTTGGGGAGCTTGTAGACATCCTGCTAGTCAAAGGACTGCCACAATCGCCTGGTGAAAATGACAGGTATTTTCTTAAGAAATTACAGCTGAGACATTGACGCAACCACAGAACCACACAAAAATGTGGAATTGCACTTACACAAACACATACAGGTGCCTGTACATCTTGCTCATATCTGCTGTACTGCCTAACTGTGGTTTTAAGCCATTAAAACTTCCTACACAGTTACTTCTCTCATATACAGTGATGCTTCCTCTCTTTCCTGTTCTTATTGCTAACATATAGCAAGTGAGTCTCCAGGATATTCATTTTCCACATACCAATTCTGCCTGTTTCCCCTCCCCCGTTTATTCAGGAAAGACCAGAACCTGCTTTCCCCGGTCAACTGTTGGTACCTGCTGCTGAACCAGGTGAGGAGGGAGAGCAAAGACCACGCCACACTGAGCGACATCTACCTCAACAACGTCATCATGAGGTTCATGCAGATCAGCGAGGACTCCACGCGGCTACTCAAAAAGGTGGGCGCAGAAAATACATTGTGTTGTGGCGATCACGCTGAAGCTAAAGAGGTGCTTCGGCAGAGAATACACACTTACCCACATTTGGGTCATGAAAAGTGCCTACAGTGTTCCTTTTGATTTCTTTATGGACCACAATGGACGATTTGTAGTATAACAGTAGGCATGATGTAATCTTGTGGTTGGAGAAGGGGAAAAAAACATGGCTTTTATGTGTTTTGGGCTGAGAGGGCATCCAAAAGAAATTGAACAGACTGAAAATAAATCAGATGATTATGATGCTTTAAATAAAATAACCACAGATTTTATACAGGAAGTCCTAAGTGATGTGGGATATAACATACATAGTATAAGAAGATAAAAGTTTCATGTGTAGTAAATTTAACACCAACTCACTTTCATTTTCTTTCAAATTTCCTCCTCCGAACTCGAGTAAAGCATTGTGCACCTCTCCAATTCGCCATTTCCTCGTCTTGTTCGTGTCCCTGAAGTCTCTTTACTTCTTCGATCTTTTTCCACCCCCTTTCTACTGTACTGATGTTTGACCTCTGCTGGAAGAAGAGGTCACATGTGACTTTTCTTTGATCAACCAAACAGAAGTTTGAACTCACCGCTAACACAATCCAGATTTTTCACAGTGGTCAGGTCGGGCAGCAGCGTCTCCAGTCACTCGCGTTACACAAACAGCCTTTCACTTTCAATTAACCCATTCAATCGACTGCAAAGTATATTTAGTTGCATGATGTGCAGGATGTACAGTATATATATATCCAGCTCCGCGTTTGATGGGACAGTAATGTGGAGGAGCCTCGGCCACCGCAGTTTCAGATCAGTATGCTTTCGCTCTCCCGTCTGAGGACTGTGGCTTCATAACTGAAACCGGGCCTCTGCAGCCTTTTCCACCACAAAGACGACTACTCCCTAAAAGATTATGAGCTCCTATGCTGCAGGAGTCACATGAACTCGCCACAGGCCTAAATTACAAAGTGGCTTTTCTTCAGAGGAGCGCCTTTGTGTCAGTTTAGCCTGTGCGACTTTTTTCTATCTCTCCCTCTCTCTTTCTCTCTGACTTTCTCCCTTTTTTTGCTCCGCTTTACTCCAAACTCTGACCATCTATCCTCATTCAAGTAAAAGGGACAGGGAAGTAAAAGTGAGTTCTCAAAGTAATTAGCATCTCTTGATGGTTGTGGTTTCATCTGATTGTGTAGGGGCGTGGTCTTTAAATACTCCCCCCCCCTCAAAGCACAAACAGGAAGCTGCAGCAGTCATTTCCTTTTGATAGTGTTTAAAGGCTTATGGTTCTGTTAATGAGGCCAGATGTGAGGCAGACAGCCGTCATTTTTAAGAACTCAGTCTCGTTATCTCTCCTGACTCAATGTACATTGATGATTCTAATTATAGACCTCCTTCAGTGCTGATTTACATTTTCAGTTTATATCTGAGGGCGTTTTGCCAAATTCTCACAGTGTGCAGGGTTTTGTACCTCCTCCCCCACCATTGGTCCCACCACTGCTACATCTGCAGCATTAATGCCGGGGAAATCTGCAATGTTGTGCAATAGCTGTCCCTTTTTTTCCCCTTTTTTAAAAGTTAGTGATGCAGTTCCTCAGTGGATCCAGGTGACATTGTCAGACAAACGACAGACTGGTGGGAGGTCCCGGTTCATATGAGACCCGAGACACCACTCGCCCTCTAATTAAAGCTTCCCCGAGCCTTTGATCTCAACAGAGCTTCAGTAACGAGACACAAACAACAGAGAAGTCCCCCATGTTTCATGGGCTCCCTCACAGCTTCAGGGAGACAGCTGTACTCTTGTCATCCTTCCAGCACATCAAAGACCTGTGTTTTTATTTCCTTGTATGTTTGGGTCTCATGCTGTGAACTGGAACAACGCAGGAGGACCCCAGAGTAGCCCTGGTGTCTTTGTCAACATCCTGCTCCTTGACCGGTTGCCGTTTGTGCATTTCTGTCTTCGGTACTACATTGAGGCCACTTTTTAAAAACAAACACAAGAATAAATTCTGTCTGTTTTGCCTTTTTTTTCCTTTGAATACGGGAGTCAAATAGTGGACTTCTCTCTCTTTCTTTATGCTTGGACTGATCTTATCACATGTATTCAGTTTTCATTATTCATACAGCCGGCTCTTTGTTTTACTCTGCCCTGTTTTATTTATGGAAGTCACGTTCTGTGGCTGCAGCTCCAGGCTGGATTTCCCAAAGCTTGAGGCAGTTTTGAACTTTTCCACAGGCAAAGCGTGCGCTGGATAGTGTTTATTTTACAATAAGCCTTTGGCCCAGAAGACATTTCGACATGTCACAGTGAAACGAAACATGGCTGAATCCCATTTAGCTGCTTCAGTTTAAGGGTCCTGGTATTATGCATGGTGGCTAATTGTCACACTCTCATGACTTTCTAAGGCACATGAATAGAAAAGAGCCAATTATTATACTTGTGCTTTGAAATGTGTATTATGAATGTGCTATGAAATGTGTGCTGTTAAAATCCCTATGATCCATTTACTTAGTCTCGTAAATAAAACAAAAAAATTGTCAAAATTATATTTCTACCATTTTACCTATTCTTTTGCCATTTAAATAAAATGATTTCGTCACAGCTTTATAAAATACATCTGCAAAGATATTGTCTGACTTTATATTGTGTACCTTAACTTTGTGCTACAGTGACAAGAGGCTCAGATGTACAGTACGCTGAGCCCCCACACATCCACAGGCCCCGCAGGGCATAAAACTGCCATCTCTATACCGTGATTAATGTCAGTGGCAATATGAAACCCACCACTCCCCAAAGGCTGACTTGGTTTCTCCTCTCTGGGGTTGTTTCATCTTTCTAATGTGGTTGGAATACAGATGGTATGAGCTTAAAAGGGGAAGTCCATTTGTAGGATCTTTTAATGAATTTAAACCGAATTGGAAACCCCCACCTCCCCCCAGCTGAGTTTCCTTAAAACTGAAAGGGGGTAAGCTGTGTGAATTAAATCTGTGCTATCTTTTACTCAACACAATTTAGTAAACAGCCCTCATTACTTGTAATTTGCTGCACACCGCGTGTGTTATATTTCGCGACACTTTGAAAGAAAAGGTAAGCTCACAGAAAAGCAACGTGTCATTTGTAGCTTTGCTGGCGAGAGCACTTTGAACATGTCCTGCATGTAATGTCCATTTACTTTCATCTCTGTCTTTACTTCTCACACACGCTTCCCCTCGCAGCTCATGTGATCCCTGAGAAGGCTTTTCATTGAGCTCTGGATCACTTCCCAGCCTTCTCAATGGAGAGGAGCTGACGAGTGTTAGATCTGACAGATAGTCAAAGGTTCTGTCCTCTGAACTCACTGCTGCTAATGGATTTTCCCACAGGAGAAGGCCTCTCTCATTATGATCTGTGTGATGTCTAAGAATTCACAATTAATGAGACGCTTACTTAAAATATGGCACTGTCATAATTTGTGAGATGCAATTACAGATCTATACTGTAAACTCAAGGGCCAGATCACGCCGTAACTACACCCTTTCTGCAGCTCCCTTATCTTCAGTCATTTCTCAAACATGCCGCTGCTGGACTTCAGCCAATTTTGGTGCTTCTAAAGCTCTGGTTATCCAGGCTTACAGGCTGTTTGCTCTCTGATTAGGTAAGAGCTACAAATCAGGGAACTGACAGACCAGGTGGTGGTTGGGAAGATGTTGCCAATCGGCCAGTTCACCCAGCATGACACTCTAGTTTCGGACACTAGCCTGGCAGCCACTGACTGAGACTGTAATCCTCTTTGCTGTCTATTCACATGCTTGGACATCGTGCAGCTTTACCTGTGGGCAATTTGCAAGGAACAAGAGTGAGAGTTTGTGTGTTTGTGCACACAACCTGTCACAAAATTGCTTCCATCTATATATGTATATGTGTGTGTGTGTGTGTGTGTTTGTGAACTCACCTGGATCAATGAGGTGTGTGACCTTAGTAGAGCCTCTTATCTGCTGACAACACCCACATAAGGCCACACGTGTCAAGGCTATGGGTGACTCATCTAATCTCAAGTCAGGACAGCCCATCCATTATTCAGTGTCAAGGTATTATGATTAAAAAGACTACCTCAGGATTTGAGTAACTAGGAATTTCTTGACGGCCTCTCAAATGCAATACATTGTGTACAATGTGACAAAGAAATTTGAGTTTGGGAGTCTGGGATTATTTTTCCATGCTGGTTTGTGTACTTCTGTGTATGCTCCTGCAGCAAATACCAACAGATGGTCTGCTTTGAAATCCTGGTTGCCATAAATTCACCCATTATGATAACATGGTGCCAAAAATGATAATAAATCCCATTTAATGTATATTTAATAAAGCCAACACTGTTCCACAATCAACAAGAAGCCATGCAATCTGTCTTCCACCACCACTCTGTGTACGACAGTGTCTCTCAAAAGGGCCATGTGGAGTTTTCCTATAAACAAGCAAAAGTTATGTTTACATTGAGTAAAATCGCTCACCAAAATGCATTGTGTGTATTCTGGAGGTCTAAAAAATGTAATGAATGCATTTCCTTCCTCACAATAAAACATTAGCGCTTTTTTTGTTATATTGTAAAATCTCCCACTGTTTATGTCGATGTTTGCCCTTTTCTTGGCCCGTTTCCACCACCAACTATAGATCCATTTTGACCATCATTAAAAATATATCTGCAATGCTCTCCTTTCTTGATCAGAAGTTAATCACCACTCCATCTCACCACACTAGGTGGTTCAATACCCTCTCGGAGCCCTCTTCCAGCTTTTTGCAGGGAGCGGCTCCTAGAATGAGATTTGTCTGAGGATAATTAGGTTAGAGAAAGACCTGAAGTGCGGGCCAAGGCTGTAACATCATCCAGGTAGCAGCGCATGGTATCAGCCGTAGTAGAGAGATCAAAAATTCATTGTCATGACTCATAATCTCATAAACATGTGATACAGTGTATGAGTCAGTGTGAAGGAAATATGGAAGCGCTACTGTTAAATTAATAGTGAAAGCCCCCCCTAAATCCATCACGGCATCACCGTTAAACTGTATCCCACAACCGTGAGATGCATTAATGTGGGCGTGTGTGCGCGATAGTATTACTGAGTCAGCCTTGTGGCGCGGCTGATTGAGTTAACATATTTGGGAAAAATCTTTCACATTGAGGCGCAGAAGCCAGATAATGCACCGAGCATGTGGACGGTGAAACTCAAGCTGCGTTCACCGATTTGAGCGGAAAAAAGCCGCCGTGACTCTGATACCACTTTCACACAGAGTCTGACGCAGCATGATAAATCCACTGTTCTGTTTCGTGTTTGTAGCATTCAGGCTGCGGGTCAGTCTCTGGTCGTTGTCCGTTATTCATTTAACGGCAAATATAAAGCAAACTGTGTATATTTGCTGAACAAACTTGACAAGTTTCAGTTTGATAAAAGCAGTGTTTTATAATGGGATTTCAACTTGGAAATGGTGCCACCGTGTTGGTTTGAAAGGGGTGTCATCTATAATGTGTGTTTGGGGAAACTGTGCATTTCATTGTGTCATATTGCTGATTTGTTATAATGTTCTCACTGTGTTTGTTTTTCAGAGCAAGGAAATAGCCTTTCAGCTCCAGGAAGACTTAATGAAGGTCCTAAATGAGCTGTACACAGTAAGTAATAATGACTGAATTCTTTTCTTTAAACTAATGCACTTATGTAGATGCTATGGTCGAGACTGGTTTATAGCACTAAGCTAACTTGCTTCTGTCTGTAACGGCCTTGAGACTTTAATCCTCCAGCTCAAAGACGTCTGAGACATCACATCTTACACTTCACACTCAAGAAAAAAAGAGTAGTACCAAATATTGCTCGAGCTGCAGGGAAAGTCTGTCTGATTACTTTTACAGCACAACAGCTTGAAACACAATCTCTTTCACCCTCATGAACTGGCTATTCACACTGTGAAGTATCAACTTTATGTTTGTCTGACTCATTAGAGTTCATATTCTCTGTTTTTAATGGCTCTTATCAGCTGTGTTTTCTTGCTCTTCAAAACAAATTCATGCAAAGCCACACCAGGGGGCTGGAGCCAACTCACTGTATACATTTTCTTTCTTTTTGGAATCATTGCCTTTATTCAGTAGTTGACAGTAGAGACAGATGGGAGGCCTGGGGAGAGAGCGAGAGAGATTATATGCAACTGAGGTCCCCAGTCAGAATCAAATCGAGGATGTTGCAATTACATGGTATGAGTCTTGGATCACTGTCTCACAGGGACAGCTGCCATATGTATTTAGAGAAACATGAAATAGTGAAAGCAGGCCTTTGAAGTCAGAAGTTCAGTCTTTTGTGGGGCATAAGTAACATGCCACCGGGCCGTCAAACAAGTTTCTATAGTACTTCCATCTCCTCTGTTCAATGGCTTTGCTGTAAATACTTGTCTGCATGGAGCTCTGACCTTGGAGAGGAAGTACTTAAGTCATGAATCAATAGCTGATTCCCCTGCCTTAATCGCCCCAGTCCCCAGATAACACAGTTCAATACATCACATATATTGTCGGACAATTAGCCGCTGGTGCATTCACAGGACGGTGATTTTGTTGTGACACGTAACAGAAGCTGTTTTATATTTGATTGCTACGGGTGTGTAGAGTCATACAAGGTTCTTAATCGGCCTCGTGCTTCCTCCTTATTGGCCATCACAGTAACCCGGGATGTACACAGATGGAGTTATAAGTCATTGTAGCTGCCTTTAGCTGTCTTAAACTAACTCCAGTTTGAGGACAACAGCGGTTACACTTCCAGCTGATAGCTGTGCTGCTCCAGACACAACAACGTGTTACTCCAAGCTCGACATGTGTCACACTTTGACCTGGTTTACCCCCTGTGGGAAGACACACACACACACACACACACACACACACACACACACACACACACACACACACACAGAGTAGCTATTGCATCAGACAGCCACAGTCCCGTCTCTAAATATGTCCCTCTACGAGAAACACCAAAGTAAACACAGCAGCTCCAGACCAGTAAGTGAGGAGTGCAGGGCCCAAGGTCAGTCACCCATCTCTAAACTGGTTCCAGATCAGCCAAACCCCACCAAAGGCGCAGGGCTCCAGACAAATCAGGACGTGCTCTGTTGTACCACTCGTACAGAAATAACTCAGTTTGGGGGAAAGATGTTTAGATTTTGAAATGGGCGAGTCTCTGTTTGTACCGAAGTTGGGGTTTTGTGCAGACAAGTGTATTGCGCACACAGGTTGTGGAGCTGTAATTTGCTGGAGTTGGTTCATTCCAGGTTAAACCACTGCTGCCCTATATTGCCGCCTCCTCCCTGGAGTTCAAATTTATTTTCTTCTTTCATCCTGAGTTTAGTCCATATGGCCAGCTGCCTTAAAGTCAGCCTCACACAGCTTTACAGGAGACACATGTTATTTGTCGAAAATGGAAAGATTACTAAACAAGCATATAAAGACAAACATCCCATCTTCTGTGCTGGGTAGAGTATTTAGAAAAAAAAAAATTCAACACAGTTTTGTTAAATGGGGAACAAACGCCTTTCCTCCCCTTTACTCTCATTTTCTGCCACCTCTTCTCTCTTGCTCTCCTCCTTTTCCTTCCCTTCACCTCTCCTGTCCTTTCTCCTACTTTCTTCTAATCGCCTCACTAATGTTAATGAATAAGCATGTTGCTAATTTTCATGCATCTGTGAGGGTCAGTGAGTTCTTTTGCTGGTGACTCCACACAAGCGTCATGAACTTGCCCCGGTCTTCCTCCCACAGCCGGTGATTCATCTGCTCTGTCCTCAGAGCCCCCAGATGTGCGCTTGGTCTTTTCACAATTTGAGCCAGCGTTAATGAGACTGATAAGTCTCTCGGCTCTCTCGAAGAACTCTCTTGTTTGTGTTTCGTGGTTTACCTGCTACTTAACGACTGACTCACTGCTAATAGATCCACGGAGTGCGCATGAGTAACGCTCAATGCTCCAACCTCTTCTGATGGCGATGACTCAGACCACAGGAAATAATGCTAATCACCCATTCTCTGTCCCAGAAATGCATTTCCCTCATGCTCTATAGCTACAGCATGATGACACATGGGGCGGAAGGGTTAAACCTATTTGTCGCTATAGTCCTCATAAAATAAGTATTTCAGTTTGGAGATTTGAAGAAGCATATGGTAAATATTAAACAGAAGTATTTAAGGCAGTAAGATGAAATACAATGGTAAATACTAAAATACAAATGTAAACTTGAATGACCAGAGACAAAGCAAAGGCAAGGCCTGACTTTTCACTCAGTCAATCTTCCTCTTAATAGTCTCACGTCAAAAGCAGGGGGCAAACCGAGATCTTCTGTCTGAGTGTATTTCTTTCTGAAACACAGAGTACTGAAAGCGGCGTTTTTGATTTAGTTGCAGTGATTTGTGGTTGTTGTGGTCGTACGAGCGCCTTGTATGAAAAGGCTAGAGAGGATCTGTCTCTGGTTTGTGGCTTAGCTCGAGACGATCCGCCCACTGTGACATGAGTGGAATCGATTTGTGATGAATGAGTGGGTCAAAGGATGGGAGCCTTAGTTGTGGTTTAAAAAAGGTCAGTCTCCACTATGAAGATGGATGAATATGACCTTTGACCTCACAGAAACCGACCTGCAACACTTTTTTTGTTTTTCTTTTTTAAATAACACAGCACGGTTTCAGGATGTTTCCCTTTTGCCAGTCTTATAGAGGAAGTAATGACACATTTGGTTGTCTCCAGGTGATGAAGACCTACCACATGTACCACTCGGAGAGCATCAGCGCCGAGAGTAAGCTCAAGGAGGCAGAGAAACAAGAGGAGAAGCAGATCGGGAGGGGAGATCCGGTCTTCAGCATCCGAATGGAGGACAAATACCAGAGGCGCAGCTCTGTGAAGAAGATTGAGAAGATGAAAGAGAAGGTAGGACGGCAGGGCTTCACAGTGCTCAACAATTTTAATCCAATTTGCGACAGTTGCATTTAAACTAGCTAGTCACGCTATTCACTTTGGGTGTTTCCTTTTAGGAATTTGAAAACGACAAAACAACTTTTTTTTTTAACGCAAGAGCGCTTGTCTCGTTCGTGCCACAGTTTTCTCTGTCCCAATAACTAAGTTAAAGAAACACTGTGAGTGCTGTCACAGCCAACCGAGCAAGCTTTGTGTTCTGAGAAGAGGCCTGTTTTCTGTTCTGTCCTGTCTCTGTGACAAATGATTAAATGGCCTTTTTAACATGACTCCTCCTGCACTGCATTTGGGAAGTGTTAAAATATGGATGATTTCGAAGTGTGTGAGTCAGAGCCCATTGGTCAGTGGATGGTGACTAACTAACAGCCGTGTGTTTGTCTGGTGGAGAGGAAGTGTTGGACAAAGACAGATGGCTCAGACCGAGGTATCCTAGTTGAAGCGAAGGACACAAGCTGCTTTTAGTTTGGGGTTTTCTTTTTTCTTTTTTTCCCCCTTCATTCGTGTTCCTTTTTTTTTTTGTTGCTATTTTTAACCGAATTTAACTTCTTTCTCCTCTAATGTTCATTGAAGCTGTTGTGCTGCCAGTAATCCAGTCTCAGCTCGGAAACGCGCTGTGCGTGCGGAGACATAAAAGCACAATCACTTGTCAAAAAAGGCAATTCTCAACTCATTAAATCCATCCTGCCTCGTTCACTCTGTTGTTGTCTGTTTCTCATGCTTCCCTCTAATTCTCTCGTCAGCGCCAAGCCAAGTACTCGGAGAACAAGCTGAAGTCGATCAAAGCACGGAACGAGTACCTACTGACGCTGGAAGCGTCAAACGCCTCCGTTTTCAAATACTACATCCACGACTTGTCGGATTTAATTGATGTAAGTATAAAACCGCATGCTTTTGTCAGCCCTGTTCTAAGACGCGAGCTTGTTTATCTCTGATGAGACTGGGAGAAGTTTTTGCTGAGGACACTCTTACATAAACAGGACACACACTTTACGTCATCATTTTGTTGGCGGACCCCCACCAACCGCCCCCCTCAGGTGGATTTTAGTATGTTTTTTTGTGCGCCACATGCACAGTACCCATTGCTATTAAGACGTATTTTCACAGACTTTAAGAGGAGATTTAAAATTATGATGAGAAGGCTCTCCCTCTGATGACTACAGCAGCCGGGTCTGATATAAAAGAGATCTTAGGGAACCAGACCGTGGGATGGAAATTACAGTGCAGGACAAAATTAAAGCCGCTTATTATTGCATGATGAAAACTATTCTTTCTTCTTTTGCTTCTCTTCTCGCCATTATTGAACCCCCCCACACCCCTTATTCGGTTCTGCTATGCCTTCCTGACAGTTTGCCACTGTTTTGAAATGTCTCCACATCTTTCAGACTGTCTGCCTGCATGTGAGTGGCCCTGACCCTGAAACCTAGTTTTTGTGCCACGTTCAGCTGTGGGCCGTCACTGCAGCACTCACATGTCTTCTCTCTGCATTACAAGCAGATTGCTTTGTTTGACCTTTTTTCCCCTCCATACACATAACCTGACTTATTTATGATACGGCTCACCTGGGTTGTTATTATTTTGTTTGAGAAGTAAACCTACTGCAGCCTTTCCAGGGGAATGGGAGAAGGCTGGGATTTTAGCGAGCATTTTCGGGTTTTATATTCCAGACAGGACTGAAGGAGAAACGCAACCTCTCTTCAGCGGCGTGCTGTGCACTGAAATTACCCCTCTCCCCGCGTTGCTCACAAGCCTTCACGTCTCACCGGGGTGTGTGCGTGTGTGTGTGTGTGTGTGTGCGCGTATGTGTGAGTGCATGTGTGAGTGTGTGGGAGATGTGCTCTGCATGAATTGTGCGTGCAGGCTCGCACACATTTGTTTATTGATAAAGGGGACTTTTTATAGTTGAATACGAAGTGTACATGCTGCTTGCATTTCACTCATGCCATGTTGCGTTTGTGTGTGTAACCTGTGTGTGTGTGTATGTGTATCTTTCCAGGAGAGACCTTGGCAAGATTCTAGTTATTAAAAATCAGTATTAGATCCTGGAGGTAACATTTGTTAACACTGAGGTAACGTTGTGTAACACAGAGCCAATCCTGCTGCCTCAGAAGGCTCTGCACTGTTTACTAGTGAGATTTGTCTTATTTAAATGTCAGACTGTATTTATACTCAGTTATAGGCACATTTGCACATATAGTTTGAGACTTTGACTTAACTCAAATAATGATTTTGTTGGTTTCAAGTGATCCTATAAAATTATTGGTTTGTGTTTCAGCATCATTATAAATAAATAAATAAATAAATAAAAAATAAACATGGATTGGTGATTGATGGAGTGGTGTACAGCTTAAATTGTTAGGCTAGCTGATCAGGAGAAAAATAATCAGTTGCTAATTTGATGATCATTTAACATGTTT
>JAOXYL010000090.1:18896088-18907284 GCA_028564955.1 Terapon puta
TCTCTCTCTCTCTCTCTCTCTCTCTCTCTCTCTCTCTCTCTCTCTCTCTCTCTCTCTCTCTCTCTCTCTCTCTCTACATCTCCTGTCTACCTCCCACTCACTTTTCTGCTCTTCCATTCAGACAATCCTCAGAAGCATTGAATCATTTATATCCTGAGCTTTATATAGGTAGTTTCCTCTCCTGGTGCTCTCAATTAACAACACCAGACAGACCTCTAGTAGAGTTTGGCATCGTGATCGCAGCGAGCATCGGTAAACAAAGCAGCTGAGCTCATGCATCGGTAAGCTGCACGTCGATGGGGTCAAGTGCTCCAGTTACGTTTTCTGTTTTGAGGAACTCGCAATATTTCGTGATTTACATTCTTATCAGCCATAATAAACACAGGGGCGAGCTGTCACTGGTGACAGCTTGCAGAGTAAGTTGCGGTGCCTGTTGTTGTTGTACACTCTGTCCCACAGGGGGAGCGGTGTTACGAATGCAGACTGCTCCCCCTGCTGGACGTCAGCTGTTCCTGCAGTTGTTTACCATCGTTTCCTCACTGCAGTCTGGAAAAAAAAAGTTTCTCACACAGTGCACACCAGCCTGCGCCACTCCATCAGTGAGTCTTTTATTTTTTGTGTCTGAACCATCATCGTTGGTTCTTCTGAGGAGAATTTTTGGGTCAATTAATTCATATTACACATAATATATTATTGTGTGTTTTTTGTATTCAGTAGCATAAGCAAACATGGTTGTCATGTATGGTTGACTTAGAGGGGATGAGTAGTTTTCTGTGATGAAATGACGCGACAAGGGAGACACCATAGCACAGTGACTGGAATTACATTATTTGGGACCCTCACAGTCCTTCATATCCGTCCTCGTTATTGCTCCTTGTTTAGCACAACGAGGAAGCTGCCAGTAAATCTTAATGATAATGGCTGAGACAGTGTTCATTAGGGAGACATAAACTCACAAATGAAGGTATTTGCCTCTCCGAGGTGATTTAAAGGACGAGTGATGCACTTGTTTTCATCATCACAGAGAAGCCTTAATGCAGAATTAAAATATTTAATCATGTGCCAGCATTCAGATGTCACTTATTTTACAATTCTAGTCACTGTTTTGAAAAATGTGATGCCAACTGCAAAAAGGCACTGCATAATAATAGAATTATATCACTAGTTTTTCTTTTTACCTTAAGACATTCATCTGAATTCATGACATCATGTAATAAATATCAGGAAACTATAATATTAGATTCTTGTTCTTTGCCAGCAGCCATGCAAAGCACACTCATCTGGCTGCTAGACTGAAAGTGATCATAGTGATGATGGCTGTTTTGATTAAACATTACAGCTCTTGACTCAGGCTGCCTGTAGCTGCTGTAGTGCTGGTGTTCATAAATATGCAGATCAGGGCCTATTAGAGCTGTCCTCAGGAGGATGTGCTGCTCTGCCGGCCTTTTATGGAGAAATAGAACCGCTTCAAGGGAAGAGATGTTCCCGTGAAGAAACATCATGTGTAATTCAGCAAACATGCGTCTGTGTGTCTGGACAGCTCAGCTCTGTCTCCATGTTTCAAGTGCATGTGTGTGTCAGATTTAGGTGTGTATGGTGCAGTGCCGGTCCAGGTTCAGATGGAGGACAGCCGTACTGCTGCAGCAGCTGTAGCTTCTCCCAGGGAGGCTGTTTTGGTGCTCTGACAAACCCCAGGCCTCCCTCGTCTGGCTGATATCCATGTCTACTCTACCTGCTCTCCAAATGAGCTCGCTGGAGCTGTTGCTGGGTTTCTCTTACACCACTGATGATTTTGGGTTTTTTTTTCCACACTGGTTAATGAGGATCCACTGTAGGCTACTGACAGCACGCCCACACATTGTCATATAGAAACCCCATATAGAAAACTTTTCTGCCTGAAGGATGTGTTGTCAGAGTGAGACCCAAGTGAAGCCCTTCAAAAAGTAAATAATTGACATTCTTGAAGACAGCAGATAATCCAAAAACAAGGCTGTTGTTTTTGGTTTTAGTTCCTAAAAACTTTAGATTCAGGATGCAAGGTGACACATTCGCTGTAATTAAATGGGAAAAATGGATGTGAGTTATTTGGTAAAATGTTAACGGATAACAAGCTGTAAAGGAATAAATAAATATCTATTTTTCCTGTTTCCCCCTCTCCGGCCCTCTCTTTCTTCCCAGCAGGCACAAGAAAAGATCAGAGCCGCCATCTCGGCGGCCCCCAGCCCGCCCCAGCGATGTGCACTGCATGGTGCATCCCTCCCAGCACGGCCACGGAGGACACGGAGGCACCCCAGAGATGGGCTCCCCAGTTCTGGGACACTTCAGCCCACGGGACATGCTTCGCAGTCGCAACCACGTGGCCATGGACAGCCCCGAACGCCGCCGCCGCACCGGGCACGGCAGTCTGACCAACATCAGCCGCCATGAGTCGCTGAAGAAGATGGAGAGCCCTCCGATCCGCCGCTCCACCTCCTCGGGCCAGTACACGGGCTTCACCGACGCCCACCACCACCACGGTGGCAAGCCCCTGGACCCGGAGACCATCGCACAGGTCAGCGCGGGACGAGCGGCGACCCGACCGCAGCTCCCTCCACCATCAAAGCCCTGCCCCGCCCTGTAAAAACATAGTCAGTCCCTGTCTTCTGCTTCCTCTGGCTGCAACTGTGTCTGTGTGATAAATACACGCAAAAGACTAGCTTCACAGGCAGACAGCAGGGAGCGTAGCTTGACACTGGGACTCAGTATATTTACTCCAGTCTTACCCTTGAGCACATAAAAAGCTCTGTAAAAATCCATTACAGCATGTCAAACTCGGTGGCTCTAATTTGACTGCTACATACTCATGAAGAGTGAAGCCTCAGTTAGAAAGCAGAGGTCACAGAGAACACTTGAAACTGTGCTGGGCTGTCTGTCTGCCTACTGGGAGCATGCTTAGATGAACGTGACTTGTCATCTTGGCATCTCCCTCGCTATCCAAAGTCATTAGCATGCAGAGGGAGAGGTGCTGGTGCAAAGTTATAGTCTCTACTAACTCTCTGCATGTTTAATGCATGTTTGGTGTTTTCTTGGAAAGCTGTCACTGTGGTCCTTTCTCAACATCCTCGACTTTGTGTTTCTTACTGTTCAGTTTTCTGCCTCTTCCCTTCTCTCAGGCCTTTGCTGTTCATTTAATCTCTCATTTCTTCTCACTTGTCTCTTTTTTTTGTTTTCTCAATTTTTTAAAAGAACATCTTCCTATTTCTGTCTCTGTCTTTCATGAATGTTATGTTCCTCCCCAACCCCTTCACCTCCCTCACACACACATACGCTCACTCTCTCTCTCTTTGTCTCCTGCAGGACATAGAAGAAACTATGAACACTGCTCTGAATGAGCTGCGCGAGCTAGAGCGGCAGAGCTCAGCCAAGCACGCCCCCGACGTGGTGCTGGACACCCTGGAGCAGCGGCAGACCTCCGGCAGCAGCGGTGGGGGCCCCACGCCGGCCAGCTCCAGCGAGTCCCTCAGCCCCATCCACGGCGTAATGCTGAGGTCCACCGCCAACACTGAGCCGCCCATCCGCCGCAGCACCAGCAGTTCCAGCGACACTATGAGTACCTTCAAGCCTGTGGTGGCCCCCCGCATGGGGGTGCAGCTCAAACCCCCCGCATTGAGGCCCAAGCCCATGGTCCTGCCCAAATCCAACCAGGCCTCACAGCCTGCAGCCACATCTCCTCAGGACCCTCTGGACAAGTCCTGCACCATGTAACCAAGAGATGTAAAACAAAAACTCTCATACAAATTCCAACGGGGCTGCAAAATGATACCAGTGTCTGGACCTACAGACATACAGCTAATATCTTAGAGCGTGTAAAATACATGAACGTGGAGGGGGAAAGATGTTTCCCGGAGATCTTGAAGAAGACTGACAGCGAGACGTAGGATTTAAGATGTAGGAACTACAGTGGTGACAGATTTGTCTGCTGGACAAATATTCTGTCTCAATAACATGTTGACAGTAATGGGTTATTATTCTCTTACAGATGTCTTCTTTTTAAATGAAAAGAAAAAATCAAACAACAAATCACAAAGGCTTCCTTCAAGGTTTTAGAAGATATACACTAGTTAGTTTAGTTTACAGACATTCATGAACTCTGAACCACAAGATGCTGCATGTCGCTCCTCTGTTCACCACTGAAGCTGCAGTGACCACAGTGGCATTCACACACACATACACACACACACACACACATTAGATGATGTAACTTTGCTCTTACCTGGGAGGTCCCTTGAAGGTGTTGTGAACTGGTTCAAAGGCCTTACAGACTTTGAGATGTAACTGATTTCACATAAAATAAAATATTCTAAAAGGTGCTGTGACAAATGGTTTGAAGGTTGGACTGATAAAGGGCCTGGAGAGCCCTTAACTACGGTACTTTGTTAATAGATAATAGTACTGATAGCAGTGTGCTTTTTTTTTTTTTTCCACTAGCGTGTAAACTCCGCAACTTTCTTTGGCAAGGCATACTGTGTGTTGTGTCCCAGAAATGTACAAAGATCACATCTGTGCTGGATTCACTCAGATTTATTTGAACATACTGCGTGGATTGAGATGTGACTATTGGATAAAACCACTACTTTCTTTGAACATTTGTATGCATTCTTGAATTCCTGCATCAGTAACCAGTTACACAGGGGCAGAATATGCCTAATGACGTATGCCTTTGCATCTGTGTAACCTATGGGGAGCAGTGTGAAAAACGATGACTAGACATCTCCCACCTAAACGACTCGTGCTATTACACGGCGTGGAACACATGCCATTGCTTCTTTTACGCCTCGCTTGGCTTTATCTACCCAAAGACGTGACTCTACAAGCTAAAGCATGGATGTTGACCCTCCATATGATGTAGGCATTCCTCCATATTGTCTGATATGTATAGACTTGTGGCAGCGCCCTGTGGGAGCGCTGCCGGTAGCCATGGACCTAATGACTGTTAGCGTAAAAGCTCCTAAATCTGTTCACCCTGCTTCCTCTTTGTCTCTGAAAACAGCAGCTTGCTTCGCGTCCCACTCGGCTGTTTTTTTTACGTTCAGGTGGGGACGTCAGTAATGTCTCGTTGTTGTTGTTTTTTTTGTGTTGTGTCTGACTGACATTCAGGCTCTCTGTTTGCTGCATTGCTGATGAGGCCTTGCTGATGTGGAACAGGAGGACGCCCGTGTCTGTCAGCTCAGTTGTGTTCAGGCCCAGTAATAATTTCTAACGCAATACCCCCCCCCCCAAAACTGTGTTCCATAGTTCCAGCTGTGCGACTGCACCCCTGTCTGTCTTTTTGAAAATAACCTCTATACTGTAGAAATAACATAAGTCGGTGCATGTCCCGGGAATGTTTGGCTAGCATTAACAAACAGAAAAGACTTGGTTTACACTCTTTGCAACTTGACTGAAATGGTGTGTATAATAATCATAAGATAATTGATTTCTGACTTACTAACGTTAACTATTTTTGTAATCTTTTTTTTTTTTTCTGGGTAGAAATGACTCCAAACAAAGGGTGTAGAATAAATATCCAGAGATATAGTATGAATCCAGTTGTAAAAATAAAAAAATAAAAATGTGCTTTTGTCACTATGTTAACATCATCAACAGTAGGTCTCAGTTATGCCGTCTGTAGGCTTTAAGCTACTCTGTGGTGTTCTGTACATCTGTAGTATGTACTCGTGAAAGTGCCTTTGAAAATGTTTTAGAGGAACTAAACTGACATCCTGTGCTGTTGCATTTTCATGTCAGATGCTGTGCTTTTGAGAAAATGCAGTGCAGAAGAAGACACATGAATAAGTAATGATGCCATTTTCCAAACAGTTATATGACCGAGTTAATAATAAATAAACAGCTTACCCATTGTGACACTGCACTTTTATGTATATAACTGTATATATGGCATGTAACATCATAACGTTTAGAGTTCTTCGAGGGCTTATACCTCTAAGGATTTCTTTCTAATAAAGGAAATAGTTTGTCCAGTCTGAGGTGGATTTGTTTTATTTAAAGTCTGTGGTGGAAGCAGAAATACTGTATTATTTATTGTGTATATATCACATGTTACCAATGTATGATTACATTTTATTTCTCTGAGAGAGCTGAGAGAAAATGTTTTAACTCTGAGTTGACGAGGAGAGTGAAGGGCACAACAGCGTAAATGATGAAAAACCTGGAGTGAGTGATCCATAATAATGTTACAGTGATCAATACAGTAAAGGAAATCAAGTTATTCACATTATTCACTATAAGTCGGCATAAACGGATGTCAGACAGATTCAAGGAACGGCGCTTGATGGAGCCGTACATTTCATTCTCTTCATACATCATGGTGAGAGGAAACAGTTTATCGAGGACAAATACTGGAGTGAAAATGAGGGAAAACAAAAGACATGATAAGGCTTCAGTAAATACATCGTTCTCTCTACATTTTCCAACAACCACTGCAAAAAAAAAAAATATATATATATATATATATCAAAATATCATTATTAATCAGTTGATGAGTGAAACAGCAGTTGCATCAAAGTTTCCTCTGTGACACATTAACGTATTTCTTCAACAAATCCAAACAGCTCTCTGACTCTTTATGCGCTCTGCTCCTCTATGTATGGGAGTCTTACTGGGATTTGGTGTTCCCCTGATCTAGCACCAGCCTCGGCACTGTTTGCAGGAGCAAGAGTGGCTCTCTGTGCGCTCGTGACTTTAGCGTGGGTCCTCAGGGCCATCTGGCGAAAAGAGAAAAGAGAGAGCTCATTGTTTATGGACGCTGTCACAACAGTTTCTCTCCAGCTGGACAGAGGCTCGGTGTGTTATGATGAAAGTGGAGTGAAACGTACCTTGCTTTAAAGTCTCATCCCTTTTTTTTTTTTACAGGAGGTGAGAGAGACAGTTCAGAGAGAGAAGAATGCGTTTGAGGAGAGGAAATAAAATATGGTTTACCTCAGCGATCCCGACCTTCCTCTCCCAAGTGTGAATGCTCTGCTGCAGCTTCTTGTGTTTGTCCTTGACAAGCATGTACTCGCTGATATCAGGAGCCTGATAATCTGTCATCTGGCGGCGCAGGTGTTGGTTGAGAGTTTCAGCCTTTAAACGCTCCTGAAGAGAGAAAATGAAGTGGAAGGACGGCGCACACAAGGGGGATATGTGTAAAGAGATGAGTGTGGTTTAAAGAAATTAAAAGGGCAGAGAAGCACAGTTATATTTATGTATTTTAGTCTCTGCTACCTGATTTAATGTAAATCACGTTGCTACTCTTTGGAGACCAGTGAACCGATCCATATATGACTAACTGGGTTTAAAAGTTGCATTTTTTGAAAGTCTAACTTCCTCCTGGACGAATGACAAACCTCCTCAGCAAGCCGTATCTCCTCCTCGAGTTTAACCAGCATCCGTTTCCTGTTGGTGATGTCATCGCTAAGCTCTTTGGACTCCAGCATCACAATCTGAAGCTTCTCCTGCTCACACACGTGCACACACACACACACACACATAGATCCAAATAACTGAGTGAGTCACTGTACTGCAAAGATGGTTTCAAATCTCTACAAAATGTTATGATTCTCTCTCTTTTTATGAGTTACCTTGTGTGAGCTGAGGACACGCTGCACTTTCAAATGATTGACCTGAAGTTCATCTGGGTTTTTGTCAATTCTCTGCTCGTTGTATTCATGGAAAATTTCCTAAGAGCCGCACATCAAATTGAAACAAGTGATAAAAGACGTCTCTCTGTATATATACATACATCCTCACACTTTGATTCCTCACCTCGTACTCTGCTTTCCCCGTCTCTCTTCTCCGCTGAAGCTGCTGCTGAAGCTTCTTCTCGTGGACCTTCAGTGCCTGGTTCTTCACATTAAACTTCTCCAGCTGGGTGACCTGTTGGCGTTGGTGTGTTTGTTGGTGAACACGACGGATGATGTGGACAAAGGGAGGGAGGCGATGAATGTGAGCAGGGGTTGTGACAGGATTTTAGAAAGTAGATAACATTAGTACAAAAAACACAATAAAGTAGCACTATGAAGGAACAACTGGTCCATCTGGTGCTCAGAAAAAAGCAGTATGTTATTATCACTTATCATCACTTGCTGCTACAAAATGGTAAGATTTAAGATTCCACTGTGGAAGTCATGACAAAGTAGTATTTTAATGTGGAAAGGCTAAAGCTGGGAACTATATATGCGTGAACATCGAGAGTTGTGCGTATATCCAAACCACACAAACGTTTTTACCTTTGACTTGTCTTTGATGTACTGCAGCACCTTCTCTGGCTCCTTCATTTCCAACCTGTTGTCCTTCACAGGTGTCAGCAGTCTGCGCTCAAAGTCTTTCTTGGCCTTCCTGATTTCTGCAAGACGCAATTCTGCCTCTTTCAGAGAAGCCTGAAAAAACAAAGGGTGCTGAAACTGAGCTTTTTTTTTTCTTTCTGTTTTCTTTTTGTGTCTTTTTCGAGTGTCGGGACGTGCTTTAACCTTGCAGCTGTCCTGAATTCTTTCACGTCTCTGTCTGAGTCTCTCTCGGTCTTGCCGCGTCTCCGTTACTTCTCTCTGCGCCACATAAAGTTTTTGCTCCAAGGACAGCTGCTGGAGGCGCTCTGATATGTTGGAACGGGACCTCCGCCTCCGTCCGCGACCCTGACAAGGCACACACACACACAAAACAATGTGGGGTTACAGCGCGGAGAGGTAATCTGTCCTAGGAAGAGAATTCAAATGTCAAGATTTAATGGAGTGAAAAGAGAGGATCATTTTTGATGGAAAAATAGTTTGCAGCATGATGTCCTGACACACTTTCTGCATAAAAATGACTTATTTGAATCCAGATTAGTGATTTAAATAAATTAAAGTATTCTTTAATCTGGGTAGAAAGTGTAGCTCTGTGTCTACACACTGTTTGTCTGTGGCAGCTTCTTCTCTGTGTGCAGACCTGCAGTCACAGGATCTAGTAAAGAGGTCTCATCTCCGGGTAAAACTTACCCCACCTTCCAGCTGGGAGGCTCCTGTTGCCCCCTGCCCATCTGCCCCGGGCTGAGGCTCCAGGTCCCGAGGATCAATGCGGCCAATGAACCTTTCAAACATGTCGATCTCTGCGAGGAGGGCCGCGTGGGAACATCTAGGTCGAAGGTCAATATTAAAGAGTTAGCTAATAAAGCCAAAAAGTTTGCTTGATTAGGCTGGAGAGGACAACAGAAATGTCGGAAAACACGGTTCAAAGGGTTTACCGCATTCACCAGCTACATAATGATTAGTACAGACGATATTTAAATGTCTCCAGAAATCTGTAAAAGTATTTTTTTAGCATCTCACACTAGCTACATTTAATGCCTCTAGTTAGCCAGGTAAGCTACACAGATCATGTTTACTGCTATTTAAGTACTAAACGAGTAAAAACGTCCTTGGGTGAATAATTATTTTCATTACTTAAGCTCTTCGACTTGGTTGTAAAGGAGTTCTTTTTCTTCTTTCGCGACCTCTTTGCCTTTTTCCTCCATTATCGGGAGCTCGTCGTCCATGGTTGCTAAGGTACGCTCAACCCCCGCAGCGGTTGCTAGGGCTGGTGCTGCCTTCACGGACTGGAGTGAAGCTATTTAATCTGTAAACTGTGAGAGGACAGACTATCATTGTGTATGGCATCATTATGTGTCATCATTATTTAATTTAGTGAAATATTGTTGTTTTATATTCATTTGAGGTGAATTGGGTGAGTTCAATTTACAGTGATGTCATGTAGGACTTCCACAGTTTTGTTTTTTGTGCTTTTTAAAAACTTTTTGTCTTTTTCATAAGATCTGAATTCCAGATGTGATGTAAATTGGATTACTTTTGCTTGTTTAGGTAGTATAAAGATAACTGGACCATAGAAACTTGAGCTGGTGCACACGTAAACACAAACCACTCACTGTATACAAAGATATATATGATGTAAACACAAGAACCCAAGAGCCTTTTAATAATTTACACAGAGTTGAATAGTTGAAGGATGGATGGATGGTTTTCTGAACAATAAATCAATATGTTACACGCATACACTACAAATGATAAAGTACATCTTGTCAATGGGATGCTCTTTATTGAAGAAATAAGCAAATACATCATCACAAAATATACAACCATTTGGTCCTTCAAATTTTCCCTGGCTTCAGTGTTTCAGCTTTATCGCATAGAGAAAGTAGCTCCAACTCACGCAATGAACTGTGACTGTAAGATTTTGCCTTGTACAGTTAGGTTAGCTGCAAAACAGTACATCTTCAACTTTTAGAAAGTCACACAAACATTTAATAAAGACCTGTGGTTTGTTGATACAACAGAGCACGCCCCGGTCTTGTATTTATATTGTATCACCTGTCCTACTTTAAGTTCAGCCCCTGCACACTGACAGACAACTCCCCAACCACTCCTTACATCACCTGACTGAGATTTCTAAACACAGTCAGTTTTGTAAGTTTCAGTTTCACTTCCGTGAAACCAGACGTCATTCTGACTGTGAGCAGCTGAGCCATCAACAGTACTTGTTATTTGTTACTTGGCTGATCTCATGGGAGGATGGATACAGCCTTTTCTAAATTCATCTTCAGGACCCTTTGCGAGAACCAGGGCTGTCTGGACTTCCAGCAGCTGAGTGAGAAGATCACACAGAGTTTCACTGTGGCTGACTCGGTCCTGCGGGAAGTACTCTTCGACAATAGGAAAATGACCATTCGGGAAGGCCAACAGGAGGCTGCTGGCAGTCAGATGATGAGCCCGGACAGTCTGGTGGTGGTTAAAACCAGACTGAGACTCTGTCAGAAAAAAGAGTGTGTTCAGTGCGAGGGTTTACACCTGTGCAGGTACTTTGTCTGTGGAGACTGCATGTACGGGTAAGAGGCCTCCTGCTGTGCTACTTTTATCTTTTATTGTGTTATGTGTTATCATTTCAATGGAATGGTTATGAAATTGTGAAAAAATTGATAGATGTTTAAATTTGGAGACTTCATATGTATAATCCCATATGTGATGATGACAATGTCCATCCCATGTAGAGGAATCCCTAAGGTTTCTTCATTTTTTCCCGGAAAGGATTTTTTTAAGTTTGTCCTGACCCAGTTCAAGGGTCTAAGGACTGAGGTTGTCACAACTGTACAGATCCTAAATCAATTTATGTCTTGTGATTTGGGGCTTTAAATAAATCTGATTTGATTTGAAT
>JAOXYL010000090.1:18959960-18970700 GCA_028564955.1 Terapon puta
AGCTATGTTCTCGATGTGGAAAATAGAAGAGCCTTTTGGATGATATGTCATAAACAGAAACCGAGTCAGTACACTCTGTTCATGAACCGCTTGTGTATGATTAACGACTTACATGAGAGGAGGAAGCAGAAAGCAAAACATTGGGTCAGCGTGAATGAGGGAGTGTCAGTGGCAGGGAGAAAAAAAAAAAGAAAAAAAAAAAAACGATGGATGGGTGGGTGGAGATGGAGGGGCTACATGAGCATGGAGGGAAAGCGAGAGGTCCAAGAGAGGAGATGGGAACGTGAAGAGAAGGGTGGGTGGGGGGAAAAAAGGGACTCGGGAGTGAGAGGGATGGAGAAGTCATGTGGGACGAAAGAGAGCATGTTGGAAATGGACTCTGAGCGGCACTACTGTTACCTTGTGGACATCTGAGTCTCCACACACACACGCACACACGCACGGTTTCCATGGTCAGGTCGAGACCAACGGTGGCTAAGGTTGCTATGGCGACATCCCACCAGAACGGTAATTACAATTAACATCCCATCTAAATGACCACCTCTCTCACTCCTCTCCCCCTATGTCTCTTGGGTAATTATAGACTTCGGCTCAGCTCACCCAAGCACTGTGGTTGGCCTCTTCTGATTTTACAGCTAAATAATCCTGTCTGGAAACAATGGAGGCAAGAGAAGAATGATTTTCTCCGAGGCTAAAGGGCTGTTTGCTGTTTCATTACATTAATGTGTTATTATCAGCATTAGAATCAATGCGCGACGCACATTTGTGCAGTGAGCTCGTCACGAAAAACAACTTCACGGTGAGGACGGCTGAAAGAATACTGCACCGTGTTTATGTGCAACATTTTATGCACAAGAGCTCTCGCGGCATACGAGCGCATTAACCGAAGGAGGCCGCGAGTCGTGCCTGAGAAATGAAAGTGCGGGTGGAAGGTCGAGTTCCAGAGGTGTGCGGCGTCTCTCTTATGGCAGAAGGGTGGTGGAGGAGAGAAAAGGGAAGTGAAGAGGAAAGATCATGAGAAAGCGAGAGACCCTCGCTGTCCCGCCAAGCGTGCTCTTGTCACGGCGTGGCAGCGGTGGTGAGGAGAGAGGGGGAAGCAGAGGCTGAAGAAATCATTGCTTTTTGATTGACCTGCACGGGAATTTAAAAAGCATTAACCCAGTGACAAACGTAGAAGCGATGAGGTATCAATTTTCCTGCAACTTGTAAACCTACGACTCAGCTCTGCTCTACCGACTCTTGTTTTGTTTGGTTTTTAAATGTATTCATTGTTTGCGGATCAAGAATCTTGTGTGAAACAAAACTGTCACACTGTAACTCCCGCTGGGAATACGTTTTCAAAACCGCACGCACCTGAGTCGCGCAGTAACGCCGATCCAGAAGCGACGCATCAAGCAGGAGACAATCAAAGCATGAACAGTGAGGAGAAACAGCTGGCGTGGGGTGTGAATGGACATGAAAGACAAGCATATGATGAGCATGTGAACGTGGACGTGCATAGAAGAAACGCATTATTAAAATAAATGTCGGCCCGGATGAATATTTATGGTCGCCGGAGCCGTGGCGGATGAGAGAAATGAACTCCGAGGATTTAGGGTGCCCGTCGTGAGGGAGAAGGAAAGGTTTGAGTGAGGACATGAGGAGAAAGACAAGGTGACAGGTTAGAAAACAGAGATAGGTGCAGGAAAGGTGGAGGGTAGATGTAAAGATTAAAAAAAAGCCGACTGAGGAAGGCACTCTGGTGTTTTTCACCCGGAGGCTCATCTATGAGGCTGCTTCTCCTAATTGCGCCCACATTACACGGGGGAATCAGATGGCGGAGAAATAGAAAAAAGGGCCATCCCATCTACACCTCCGCTCACCCATCACACCTCTGCTGCCTCCCCCATCGGCTATTCTCCGCGTCATTATTTCATTGCACGGCCCCGGCACCCCAGATGGTCAAATCATCTCGACAATAGATGGAGGAGTCAGAGAGCCTGTCCTGTTGTGTTATTCCTGTCCAGTCCAGTGAGTTTGATCATCGCTAAATCCTCAATCCCTCCATGGCTGGGCCTCGAAGACAGGAATACAACAGGGGAGCAGAACTCTGGAGGAATACAAACTAAAGTGCTACCTGACGGGCATCTGCGGCTGCTGGTGTTTTCTGGAGAGAGCTGACTTCAATATCGATCCATAAGATGAGCGTGTTTACATGCACGCTAGTATCCTGGTTGCAATTGATTTTTGTTACATTTTCATGCATTGGTCCCGGTAGAAGGTCTCTGTTATTTACTGATTATGATGCTTTTCTAAATAATTCACATTCCAGGAGCTGATCATTGATTGACCTCTGTGAAGTCAGAAAGATTAGCTAAATGGCTTAAATAAAGTATTAAGAGGAAAGATGCATAATTCATTCCAATAATAATAATAATGTAATGAGATACTCGCACTGATCCCTGAGGTTCCTCCGATTTTGAATTGGTAGAAATGAAACACAAACACAAATTGAGTCTACTTACTCATTAGTGCTCATTTAAGTTCTGTTTCTGTTAAATCACCTCAGGGTGGTGGATGGGTGAGTAGCAGGTCTTACTTTCATATCTCTTGATGGACCTGCAATTGACCACTGGCCTCTAGTTGACCTCATCTTTCCCAAACCTTAAGCATCTATCTCTAACCTTTAATATAGCATAGAATTCAACATAAAAATTGCTGAAACAACTCATACTGTACATTAATGAAATCTGGGTTTTCTTGTTTGGCAGTAGGGTGGTGTGACATGTTTGTCTCTCAACTTGAGTTACATTACAGTTAACAACAAGTGTGAAATGAAAGGCAGCAGAGTTCCTCCTCCGCTGCTGAGCTCACTCACTTAGCACAGAGATGACTGAGAGGAACTGGATATTAACAACATGTTTACAAGGTAAATGCATGAAAATGTTTGCACATTTATTGTAACTGTACGTCGACACTCTCACTAACTGTATCACTCTCATAACCACAGGAGGTACTGTAATAACCTCTTTTTGAAAAAAATACACAGTACAAATACACACGTAACTCTGTCAACAGCACAATATAAAGAAAAGCTGTATTTCAGATACACACTCTGGTCATGTAAGTCAAATTGAATTTGACAGCTGCACAAGTAAAGCAGCAAGGCGCATTTTATTTTCTTCAGAATTTACTCACTTGACTAAATCAGTGTTATTCAGAGTGCCCGTATACACAACATCAAGTGGGGAATTTAATATTTTTAGTAAATCTACAAGCCCTTTATGGCTCCCTCAGTGCTGCTGCTGACATTGCAACACAGGACGTGCTGTGGCAACACTGGCTCAGAAGCATCAGGCGTTCAATGCGCAACGTACAATTCGGCATGAGGCCTCACTGACGGGGCTGTACGTGAGGCGGTTTTCTGCAGCATTCAAGGAAATCCAGCCCTCCGTCTCCTGGAGCATTTCATTAGAGGCAAAGTCATATAGCAAATTAAAGCAGATGCCTCCCATAGTACCAGCTGAAAGCAGAGTTCAGACTGATTTATTTCAGGTAAAATGTCAAAACGGGTCTGCGTCATTCTTGTGTGTGTGTGTGTGTGTGTGTGTGTGTGTGTGTGTGCGTGTATATGCGCGCTGAAAACAAAGAGCAGGAGCCAAACAGTGTTTCCAAAGTGCATTGATTTTTCCACCAGTCGGCTTCATCCCCCTTTGACATTTCACAGACACTGTACAGCCCAGAGCCAATATACGGGATGATGAAAGCCGGGGTGGCCTTGTGACCTCTGAACCCTGCCTGATGCGTGTCCCAGCCTGTCGTTAGCGGTGACTGCAGCATCCTGGGATGCCGCAGCATGCTGATTTGTCTCTTAATAATGCTTAATTCTCTCTGTTCTCCACCACGGCGTCAGTGCTGTTTTCATCTGCCTCGCTCTATTCTGCTCGGCGCAAACTCTCCTTTTCATCCGTCCTGCTCTCCTCCACCCTGCGCCGCCCTGCCCTGCTCCTTCACGCTCCGCTCCCTGCCCTCTTCCCTCCGCACACCGCTCCCCTGTATTAGGTTCAGCTGCGGGATCTGAGGATGAGGACACCAAAGCCCCAAAGACTGTTCTGAAATCACAGAGCGTGAACTTGTACAGAAAACACACATCATCCCTACACAATGCAGGGTCGCACACACACACACACACACACACACACAGGCTCACACTCACACAAGAACGACCCCTCCTTGCTTTGATAGAAAAAGTTGGAGAGGGTTTCATTTGGGATTGTGTGAGAAAATAAGGCAGTGATACTCGCTTTAGGGTTTTTGAATAAAATTCATCTCTGAGAGAATTACTTTATTTTTTTTCCCTTCTGAATCAGATTGTGCCACATATGATGGTCATAGCTTTGGACCCTTAGACTTAGACTTAGACTAGACTTTATTGATCCCTTTAGCATGACTCCCTCAGGAAATGTTGACTGAGATATTTCCTCATGGATCATTTAATGGGTAATCACTAAATATCTACCTAGACATTGTATGACTCAGACTAAATGGTTGAGTAAAAACACAATTTCACTTTAACAATTCACTTTCAGTTTTCTGTGCTGTGTTCTGTTTGTGTGTTTAGCAACTATAGCGGCATGGGGGTCCACCACTTTGGTTCAGCCTGAGATTACCATGACATTTTGCACATTGTAGAGAAATGTCTCAACAACAATTGGATGGATTTGCATAAAATCTGCTACAGGTACAGAATTTGGTTCAATAAAGTCTTTCTCGGGTTTGGTAATCCCTGAAAATTTCAGCAAAGCTGTCAGAAAATTAAAATGTTAAATCCTGTACTATGATTAGTCACTGAAAACCTGTAAATGAATGACGTTCCCGTGAGCCCAAGTTGTAAGGTTTGCTCCAGCATATTTGCATGCTTACACCTGAGCATCATGCTGACATTACTGAACCATTTATCTCAGAGCACCACTGTGCCTAAATGCAAAGCTTCTGTTAAAGTCATATGTGTTTAAACATAAAGGAAAACCACTGAACTCCTTTATCAATCCCTGTCATCGTTTCACACTATGGGCCTTGGGACCAGTATGAACATAATGTAATGGACCAAAAACCTGTGGCAAACTACCTAAAATATAAGAAATGGTGTCTGAGGACATTAAAAACCCACACTGCTTTGACCTATGTCCTGCCTGAAAATAAATCTTTTTATTGAAAGTGCTGAGGGCAGACATTTTGCGCTGATATTCAGTTTCTTTAACTCTGACTATTTTCTGACCAAGAAATTTCAAGCCCTCGCTGTTTCTGGTCAGGGTGAGAAGTTGGTGAAACCTTTTGATGATCATTATTCCTCATGGCAGAATATAGATTGATAACATCATAGGTGAAGTCCTGTTGTCTCATATATATAAATCCCTGTTTCTCGTGTGTCAGTCTGATCTACCCGAACAAACAATGAATGCACAAGTGTGTTATGTATGCTCTCTTGTACACAAACTTGCAGTCCAGCCATATATGAATCATACAAAGTGGTTTAGTTAAAGACACTTGGGCACTTTCTAGCAAATGGTTCCAACTCAGTTTGGATTAAAAACATGTTGTGTTGTTTTAGAGAGTCGTCGAATAATGATGAGGATGGTGTTGAGAGACTTAGGTCCCCACACACCTGCATCAATATGATTGGGTGTTAATAGCTACACAGCTGCGAATGTGGCAATTATTGTAAAGCACACTGGAAACAGCTGATGCTAATCAGCCAATACAAAGGCTGCTTCATTCTGTACAGTCTGATAACCACATGCCATCAGCTCAAACACGAGGAATCCTGGGACTCCTAAAGGAAGAGGAGCTGTGAAATGTTAATCATTTCTGTCAAAGCAGCACACACACATGCACAGAGGAAATGAACACCTGAGCATGAAAATCTCTCTTCACGTACCTTTAAATAGTGGTGCAACTCTTCATAAAAATAATGTAGCAATGAAATGTAAGATTAAGTTAAATATTGTACACCGTGTTTCAGCTAAAGTGAATATTGCAACAATTTACCTTGAATATTGAATGTGTTAAGTATAAGAATGGAGGTTAAAAGGTAACACAAGACTTGCTCTTGCTCCCAGGAGCCTTTTAAATGAGAATCAATTTCACATGGAAAATTGAGTTGAAAAAAAAAAAAAAAGATGTGAAGAAAAAAAATGTGTAGGTAATTTAAACCATTTTATTGCTTAAGTGATAATTGGATATAAAATCTTCTCTGCAAATTAGGGTACCAATTAATTGAGCTCGATGGTGTTAAAGAGCTCAATTTTCAAAGCCGAGGTGTGAAGATACCCAGTCACTGCTACGGAGACTTCAGAAAATGTTTTTGAAGGGTTACTTAGAAATGGATACACCAAGGAATCCTTCGCAGAAGAGCAGTGAGGCTGTCAGTACTGATTTAGACAACCATGCTCATCCACAGGCCCCCCTGCAGACGCTGCCCTCTAACTGCTGGTGGGCCACACGCACTCACACCCACACAAATTATGAATCAAAAGCTCCGCTTCTGCAAAGAGCTGTCAGTTCTCAGACCGTCATGTTCATGTTGCCATTGCTGGTTATTCTTTCAGGTCCTATGGACACAAAGTTGCCTTGAGTTTAATGTCTGGTGAGTCAGCAGCTTCTGAACAGCAAGGCCATAATGAGCTATTAGTTCCCAGAGGACATTGGGCCTCTTTCTTTAATGCTGTATATGGTCATTAACATTATATGCCTGTATTTTGTGAGGTGAGGGTATAACGTTGTAATTGCGGGGACAAACCTCAAGGAAATTTAGTTTTATTCAAGACTGACTGGATTTTCTTATTCAGCTCTATCCCACTTTAGCAGTTGTAATAGTTGAAACTGCCAGCAGCAACTGATAATGTTTAAATCAAAGCAAATTTCACCTCAACACTTCCTTCAAAGTGTTTTTTCAAAAGTGTTGTTCAAAAAAATTGTTGAATGTTTCACGCTTTGACAGCTGATACTGTACACAGCAGAAGTTCAGAAAAGATGGCGAGCTCCTCTGCCTGTGAAAAGAAAAGCAAATACACACTGAAGTGGTGGATTACGCTCACTGAAAGCTGTAGTAATTTCTTTTGGCATATATCCTCGAATTCTGACTTACTCGGTCCGGCCTTGGCATCAAATCCAGCCATGGCAAAGCCCAATTTGCCGCGCTTATTCCTCCCAACCTTGCTTTCTTTCCTGTTTTCTTTCTTCAGCCTCAGCAGAGTGTGGAAGGAGGGAAGTGAGCGGGCCTGCTCACTTTGATGTGTTCTTAAGAGAGAAATCTGCCTTTCATAAGCGCCCCTTCGTCTTTTCAGCCCAGACTGATCAGGCGCGGCATCGGAGAGTGTGGCACTTTAATACCGGTGTCCCCACTGGGAGGCTGTCATGGCGGGGTGCTACTCGTGATACACTCTGATACCTGACATGTATTCTAAGAGCAAACACAAGGCTATGTGTACATACAATTTATTCACATCTCATTTGTTAGCTTAGGTGAAATCGTCGCCCTTCTTTCTCTTATTTCAACCTGTTTAGTAAGCGAATCTGTGCACTTCCAACATACAGCAGCCCACTGCGCCTCACACTGTGACAGAAATGAAATCAATACAGTGTGGTTTATGAAACTGCGTTTGACAGAACGCAGACAGATTGATATACAGGCATTATGCATACAGGCTCTGTCACTTGAGATCAGTGATAGAGCTGACAAAAACCTGACAGTACTGTTAATGAGAAGCAATAGCAACAACTGCGAGACCCTGAAAGGGGGAGAAAAAACATGAAACACAAGATCAAACAGACACGAGTGTGGGATGTGTGATTTCTTTTTTAAAAGAATGACATAATTTTCGTTAAGATTCATCATGTGGCACAGGGTATTGTCTTAATGTAAAATGCAGAGCATGAAACAAGGCCGCGGCTGCATTGATCAGCATCAAATATCTCCTGTAAGTCCTGCTTCTTTACTGGTCTCTCAAAGAGCTGCACATTACGGGCAGCTGACAGCGCAATACTGTAATAGAAGCAGAAGCTCAACTATGATCCTGTTTATAACTGCATGTGTGGTTTCTGGTAATGTGATCTGAGATCATCGGTTTAACTTTGTTTGGGAGTACACACTACTAAAGCACAATGTAAGATTAATATTTAGAAGATAATGGCCTTAAGAATGGCCCTGTTGTATAACTATACCCAAATTAAATCAGCAGATATCACACTTATATCTTGCATAATCATAAATAATTTTGTGTTTGTTCAAATCACATAAACCAGACTCCTTGTAATATTCCAGTATACAGACGCATTGCACATGTTGAACAGAGAGGGCACATCACTGGAGGGTAGTGAGGACCAAGCAGTTCACTTTAACTTCATCTGTTTTTCTGTATTTTTATGCACACACCTAACAGCTTTCAAAGCTTGTGCATTTTCACAGATAAATGCTTTTTAGTCGTCACTGTAAAAAAGTGTCAATTAATTTCTGTCCACTCCATCTGCTCATCAAAAGACAAGATAAAAAAGTAAATAAATGAAAAACGATATAATAAAACATGACGCTGATAATGAAACAGATGTATTCCTGTTTTACACATGAATTAAAGCAAAACCAGTTTAATCTCTCAGGTCACATATCTCTGATTAGTGCATTCATTAATCTAATTCATTATATTCTCGCAATTTGCCTGATAGGAAAATGTACGTTTTAAAAAAGAAGTTTAAAACATGGACAAAATACTTATCATCAGAATCTAGGTATCATTTGGTGTAAATGAGCTGTTGAACTCAGAGGCTTCATATGTGAGATATGTGTTTGATAAAATGAGATATTAATGAACAAAAGGCTGGTTTGTCCATCTGCACACTTGACACGTGCGGCGCTCCGCAGGGCAAAAAAGGTGAGTTGGCCATAGCAGATGTGTGTGAAGTCCTGGCTCTGTAACAGCAGAGCTGCCGGAGAATTGACGGCCTTATGAAATATACAGCGGAAGGACATCTATGCATCCAGCCAGCCAGCAAGCAGGTCAGTCAGTCAGCTACCAACAAATCAGTGGTTTATTAATCAGCCTTCCAGTCAGTGAAAATAATAGCGAAACAGGCAGCCAGACTACCTGCCAGACCTCCCTGCAGACATGCATGCAGTCAATAAGACTGCTGACTGGCTTACCACTCTGAGCTCAGTCCGTCATCACGCTAGCTGCCAGCCAGCAACTCAAGGTCAGTCAGCCGACCAGCCCGAAAGAGCCAGCAGGTCCAAATTTAATAATCCCACTTGCTCTCATCACGATCATGGTGAGCTCTCAGCAGAATATATCAGGCCTGACCTCTGCACTGCTGCACTTTGAGGTGTGTGTGTGTGTGTGTGTGCGCGCGCAGTGCATATCATCATCACTGAACAGCATCCCCGAGATACACATAAACACATGCACCAGTAGGACGACGCCACAAAACCACATGCTGCACTTTTAGCCAAGTGTGGAAAAATACTGGAAAACACAGAACTATGTGCATTTTCAGTGTGAATGTAAAGGTAAGGCGACAGGTGCATGACCATCAGGCCTTAGATGGTCACCTTCACTATTATTATTTTAATTCTAATTAGAAAAAGCTTAATTACTTTTCTATCTGCAATTCGTTCCATCCACGGCCACTAGAGGTCAGTGGCTAGTCGAGTTGACGCTGGTGGTGAAGCGAAGAGGGCCGCTGCGCTTCAGTACGGAGAGCTTTGTCTGTGAAGGCACTGGTTTGACCTTCTCAAAGATAAGAAGAGATCTGCAAAGAGCTGATCATTCACGACGGCTGGAAACACTCTGCTGTAGTCCTGATGACGTCCAAAAGTCTACAAACCAGTTTTCCAACAACAACCTGGAGAAAAAATTGCATTACAGTGTAAACACAAGCCAAAAGAAGAATGCCTTTACATCGGTCCTTTCCTACATGTGATGCTCTCCTGTGTTTTGTCAGAAAGCTCTCAGTTCGGCCTCGGCACTCAGCGGACAAGAGCCGCCGCTCCATTCAAACCTTTCTGCGGGCAAAGCCAGTGCATGCCCATCACACGGCGCAGAGACAAGAGAGGAGCTCCTTGGGCTCCACCGGCCCCGGCTGAATAGGCTCCTTGGGCTCACAAAGGAGGGCTTGTCTGCTAAGGTGCTTAGAAAGCGCTCAGGTCGTTGATATGCAAGGCGACAGGGCAGCCCGCAGCTCGCCTGCTTTAGAGTTAATTAAGCTGCAGACCCAGTTGGCAGGATGCCCCCCCCCCACACCACCCCACCCCACCCTATCCCCACTCCCTCCCCATGTCCTCTCTCTATGCACTGCTGAGCTCTCTGACACCGGCATTCCTACAGGCTGAACGCCCCCCCCCCTCAACCGCCTCGCCCGCAATTCTTAAGGGGTGTGCACCTTTTCATGGCCTCACATTGAAGCGCCTCATTGTCTGAAATACTGCTTTTCTGTGGTTACTTTTCTAGAATCACTATCTTCTTTTTCCGTCCAGTCTCCTCCACCCTCCTCTAAGCGTCTTGGTCTCTTTCCCTCCCTCTGCTGATGTCCACGAGGTGCGCATCCACTCCTGCCCGAATCCCCTCGTGCCGTGGCGCTGCATCCGCCGCGAGGAACGTCTCCCTGTCCCTCTTTGCTGCTCGGGCCCTTCCTTGCGTGTAATGTCAGAGAGCATCTCGCCGAGCTATCGCTTCCATCTTCATTTCTCCTCCTCCTCCCTCGCTTCTTTCT
>JAOXYL010000090.1:19021540-19042243 GCA_028564955.1 Terapon puta
TGTGTGTGTGTGTGTGTGTGTGTGTGTGTTTGTGCACCCCTGCCACTGTGGGACCGCGCACTCCTACGATAAGACCAAGCTTTCTGAGTTACACCACATCGTTTCATCCTGGCTACTTGTCTTTGTTCTCCCTCGCAGTTCAATTTCCATACATTTCCCAGGATATTAAGCTGACGGAAATTAAGCCGCCTAGATAAAAAAAAAAAAACGCAGCGAGCCGCCCACTTAAGCTCACTAAGGCCGCAATCTGTCTGCGCTGTGTTGACTGGCTTGCTTGAAACATATTTTATAGATTCGTCCTCCCCTGAGGACAGCGAAACGTGCACAAACGCGTTCCACCTCACAGGTGTTTGCAGAGTCGCAGCAGGCCGACTAAGAAAATCACGAAGCGGAGGGTCATTAAAACGTCCGCACTCAACTTCGGGGTAACAACCACGAGACAATGGGATTTTCTCCTGAAAATCATTAACTGGACAGGTGAAATTTCTCGCAGCAGTGGTCTTATGTTAATGTTCCTGCTTACTACAGATTTGTCTTTCTTTTCTGAATTCAAACACCGGCGGGTTGGCAGGGTGACGGCTGCCATCAGCGGCTGACTGGCACAGGTGCCCCCGGGTCTAAATAAATCATGAGGGCCCCTGCTGATCCCCCCCCTCCACCGTTCCTGTATGCCCGCCATCCCTCCGCAGGGAGCTCCAGAAAGGGGGTAGCCCCCGCCGATGCGCGCTGCTTCGGCTTCTTCCCGCCCTCCTTCGCTTTCTCTTCTTTCCCACCTCCCCCTCACCCACACCCTCACCTCTTCCATCCACTTACATGAATATTTAAAGGCGAACTCCAGGATGGAAAATATGCAGCAAGGGCAATGAAGACTTGCTAAAGAGAGTGAGAGAGGGGGAAAAAAAGGAGAAGAAATGTTCATTTTGGGAGCCTGTGTTTCCTTATTTAAGGCAGGTCATAGGAGTATTGATGAAATTCAGAGTGGTCCAATTACAGAGGGCGAGAGTTATAAAGGCAGAGAAAAACACAGACTATCAACAACAGTCAGAAAAGAGAGGCAGACAGAGGGCAGGAGAGACGCTGAGACAGACTGATCCCAACTATTGCTGTCCAGCTGGGGAGAGGATTGGGGGGGATTGGGGAGGCCCGGCAGGGACCCGCAATTGGCTCCATGCTGGCTATGTGTGTGTGTGTGTGTGTGTGTGTGTCAGGACTGACTGCCACTGTGACAGAGAATGCCTGGTGTGCAGAGGCCCATGCAGGCTCCCATGAAGTTTTCAACAGAACAAAACAGATGCATTTGTTTTCTCAATCGGAGGAATTTGCTAATGTGCATATACAAGGGTAAATACTTTGGCTAATTTGCGGCAGGCAAGTGGGCAGAGCTCTCCGTTGCTCAGCCAGCCAGCTGGGGCCCCCCTGTACGGAGTGAAAAAGAGGCTTTGATGACCCCCCCCCTCTTTCCTCCCTCGCTGTCCCTTCATTTAGTATCATCCCCGGCTCAGTACAATAACTTGATTTTCCTCTAACTACCATTTTAACACATTTATCCGCTCGCTTTTGTGCCCCGCCTCTCCTTCCCTTTTAAACGCGCTCGCTGCTTTTGATAGAAGATGTTCGACAGCCCAGTTAAACATAGCTCATATTCATGGTGACAGTTGTCGCTCTATAAAAATGTTGCTGTTTTTCATTGCAGATGGCAGAATTAAATGAGGCTCTGTTCTTACCACACCGGCTATTTTCAGCGCCGCTCATAAAGTCGTAAAGCGACGCTGCTCTGTGACTTTCAGATTCCACTTATTAACGCTCACATTTCTTGCTCGCATTTACGGCCGGCATTTCCATATAGGATCAAAAAAATGTCTCATGAAATATGAGGGAAATGTGTGTGAAAAGAGAAATGTGTGTATGAAAAGACAAATGCACACAATGAAAATATAGTCCAAGGCCTGGCAACCACAATACAGCATTTTGGTTTGAAGATAAACGCTACAGTCCTGATTTACAGGAAGTTGTGTGTGTTTTTTTTAACATTTAAACAAGCCAACAAAAGGGTAAAAGGGGAAGGGGAAATTTATGACATGACATTTATCAACACAAAGGATCCGATGTAGCTATCTGTTATCATCGTGGTGTAGCCCAGGGTGAAACCTTACACAGCGGCATCTGAAGAAAAGGCTCTTTTACGTCAGCGCCGTCATTCCTTCGTCGACCTTGTGTCTCGGTGAACTCCTCACACGTGCACGACTCCAGGGGTTTCCGCGGATGAGCCAGAGGAGCATTTCATGAAAACTGCTTCCTCTTTATTTATTTTGGTTTTTTTGGAATATAAAGGCCACTCAAGATTCTCTTCAAGCTGTATGTTAGTCATAAAAGGGGGCTGAAGCAAATCCTATTTCACCCAAGCTTGATAAATAATTTAAAATGACTAATAGCGCCTTGTGACAGAGAATGTATCGCTGTGGTGTATCAGATTGCGGCGGTTTTGGCCTGAGGCGTAATTTGTTTGGAAAAATAATTACTCCTGTATTGGATCCTGGTTAAATATTAAAAGGGTTAGCATTAGGAATGGGGCAGCATCCAAGTGTTTTCGTCTACTTCTGGGCAAACACAGTGCTTTGAGACATCACTGATGCAAACAGGCTGCCACAAAAAAAACGCATGCTGTATTTCATTGCCATATTCAAACTGCTACATTGCTAAAGTTCACCTAAAAAGAAACCTCCCACAAACTAATGAACTTCTCCTGTGCGCTTGGCCACCGAGCTCTGAAGACTAATCCCAGTGTTTTATGAGCGAGGAGCGTCGGATTGTCTGTTGGGTTCAGCTGGTTATTGGGTGCACAAGCTGGGAGGCACCAGAGAGCATTAAGACACTATATATCAGCCCGCAGAGGAAGCAAAAAAAAAAAAAAAAACTCTTGCAGTGAGATTGTAGATAAGAAAAAGAGAGAAAAAAAGACATACTACAATAAAAAGAAGAGAAAAAGAAGAGAGGACACACAAAAAAAAAAACAAGAGGCAAGTGAATCACTATAAATGTGAGCAGCAGATGATCAACCGTGCTAGGCAGTTTGGTGTGTGTGTGTGTGTGTGTGTGTGTGACTGGCTGATAAAACACAGAGGTTATGTCCAGCTACACAGAGCCTGTTCAACGTCAGCGTCCTCATTCCACCTGCAGCAACAGCCCCGCAGGATGGGCTGATGCACCGTGTATCGACAGGGATTTTGAACACACACACACACACAATGAACAGGTGCCGTGTGCCACTAGGTGTGTGTTATCAGCATCAACTGTTAAAAAACAGCAGGGGTGTTCAGGAGGCAGCAGTGCCACCACCTCAGTCTTTCACTACACCAAGAATCTACATACTAATAATCAAACAGATGACTTCCTTTTTAACAAAAACAGTGCTGTTGTCTAAAGGTGAAGGAGTCTCAGTGCATCGGCTTAACT
Organism: Terapon puta; assembly: GCA_028564955.1. Taxonomy (NCBI): domain Eukaryota; kingdom Metazoa; phylum Chordata; class Actinopteri; order Centrarchiformes; family Terapontidae; genus Terapon; species Terapon puta. Next base: position 19,024,994 of record JAOXYL010000090.1, read on the forward strand.
TGAGGCTGCAGCAGACATCTGGGGCTGGATCTGGAAAGATGAGGTATTGCTGCACCTTATTAAAAGCGCTTATTATAACCGTGTGTTCCAGATCTCATCTCTCCAGATCGTGCCACATGATTGTCCTTGTACCCAGCAGGAGGAAACACCATACATCACGCCACTCTGTTGTTCTGTTCACGATGGCATTTCCACGTACGCACAGGCTGCGAGCTAACTCTGTCTGCCGTCAGCCGCTGTTAAAGCGCAATGCTACACTGAAACTTCTCATACTAGTCAGGAGCAAGACTCACAGGACAGTGGATACAGAAGGTTTCTTAAATATATCCCTGAAGGTTTGAACACCCAAGTAGATATGAGTATAGACATGTTAAACAAATCCATTGACAGGTAACCCTGGATCCTGCTCAAGCTGCTTTCAACACATAAATTAACTATAGCTCATGTGTGCAGGAAATGCATTTAACACCAGTGACTTAAATAAAACGTCCTTGCGTCTTTTGTTTTAAAAAAAAGTGTACACAAATCTCTTTCAGCTCTATTTCTGTTCTGTGTTTGTGTCGACATGATTGGAGGAGCATTAACACGCATCATTTCACATGAGTTCTAAAAAGAGTCTCTCTGTTGCAGCCGTCGCCATAGCAACCAAGGCTCTTGTTCCAAAATTGTCCATTTGCCTCTGAAGGTGCAACACCTGAACTAGGCCGGGGCTGGTTTGATCTGCCTGCCTGCCCCGATCGACAGCTGTGTACTTTAGGGACAGGGAGGGCCCTTGAGCCACACTCTCATCTCACTGCTATTGTTTGCCCAGGTGGGCCAGGACGCTCTGTCCCCCTCAACCCCCCCACCCCCTCTCTCTCTCTCTCTCTCTCTCTCTCTCTCTCTCTCTCTCTCTCTGCCCAGCTCTCCTTCACCTCCCTTTCACTATCTCATTCCGTCTCTCTCGCTCTCGACCTCTTCCTCTTTCTCCCTCGCCTCTCTCTGTCTTTGTTCCACAGGGACCTGTGGTCCAACTGAAGCTCTCGGTTACACAAAGAAACCAAATTGGCTTTCATCTGCAGCCTGTTACCAGCTGTGTGCATTGTGCGCTTGTGCTCGCTCTCAGCACAGAAAAAGTATAGATTTTACCCATGACACTGTTATTATTATTGGCTTTGAGTCATAGCTCTCCTTGCAGAAACCTTTTCTTCTCTGACAACTCCAGCATGGGTTTCTAATTTCTTATCAGAGTCTTTGGCTTGACTTTGCTGTTGGCAGTGCTGTTGAATACGCTCCCGTCTTTCCAGTTTTGATTCAGGTTGTAAGTGCAAATATAGGATGTTTCCATGCTGGGTCATTATGCTTGCTAAGCTCTTGACATAACACATGTAGGTACTGGAGGAGCACAACCCCCCCCCACACAATACACACACTCACCCACCCTGTTGTTCAAAGTGTCGCCATGGTGACAATAAGGCTTCAAGTCAGACACAAAGATACGTTTTTTTTTTAGGCGTGTTCATTCATCTTTTATGCTGTGTGCGTGTGTTTTAGAGAGTAAGGGAGAGAGGGAGATGGGCCATTTGGCGTACACAGAGCCTTGAACGCAGCACTGCTTGGGGCACGAAGACGAACAGCTGAGAAAACAGCGGGAAACTTTCATTAGTGATCCCTGCCCCTTGTCCCCCTTTTCCCCTCTTTGCTCCTTTTTTTTAAATCTTTCCATCGGTCGTCACCCTCCTTCAACCCATCCAACCCTCCTCCCTGCCTCTGTCCGTCCCTCCCTCCATTTCCCCCATCCTGACCCCTTGTCCCTCACCACGAATCTGCCTGGCATCTCAATCATCACATCCAGATGCTATACAGGATCACAAAGCCTCATCTCACTCAGCTGGCCTTAAGAGCAGAGGGCTTCGATATCCACAAGCAACCTATTTCTACACACAGTCTCATGAGCATGTTTTAGAAGATTAAACCGATCCTGGACCAGTGAGATTCACCGAATATAGAAAAGCTGAACTGAAATCTTCTAATATACTCGGGAACTCTGAGAGGACTCGCTGAAAAGTGTAAATAGGGGTTCAGTTGTTTCCTCTTAGCACCGCAAACAGGTGGTTATGGGTAAAGGAGGTCACACACTTTGATGTGCCTCCCTTTGTGCAGGAGTGTACGCACTAGCAGATGTACTACAGTCAGATATGTGCACCCACGAGCATCACAGACCCCCGCGCTGCCGACGGAGCCGACGCCGCTGCTCTCGAATCAGTCAAAGGCAGACGTTACCGCTGGAGCAGAGACTTAAGCAGACTCCTTGAACCCGGGCGCGCGTCTTTTGTGCTGGAGTCCTCCCCCTTTGAATCGTCGGGCACACGCTGCAGCTCAAATCAATCATAACTGCGGCACCTGTTCCACAGAAATGCCAGCATCAGTTAAAAAGGCCCTCTGTTTGTTTGTTTGTCCGTCCGTCTGTCTCCCGGTTTTGTTTGCCTTTTTCTTCACGGGAGCGGTGGAGGGAGGAAAGGAGAAAAGAAAAAAAGGAGGAGAATGGATGACTAAGTGCAGTGAATCATAAATGAGTTGAGGAGAGTGTTGGTGCAATGGAGAGGCTCAGTGTGAGAGCACCAGCTACCTGTCACATATCTGTCTCGTCTTTGTTCTCAGCTTAAGGGGGAAAAAAAAAAAAAAAAAAAAACAGAGCCTCTCTCCTTCACAAGTTCCACCAAGTCTTGACTCACGAAAAGAATCCATTTAGCAGGGCTAATTGCAGAAAACCGGCTGCTGTGTCATAACAGCCCTTTTAGACATAGTGCAGACAGCTGAACCCGGACCGGAGCAAATCGTAACAGACGATGACCCTCTGTTTACTCTCGCCACATGAGCCCGGTTGTGAAAGCTTTATTTTGCGGTGAGACGGCTGGAGCAGAACAACGCGCATTAAGAATACATCAGGGTTTATAGGTACTTTTGGCACGTAACACAAGAGAACAACTGTATACTCTGAAGCAACCACCCAAGAAAGGACAGCGGCGCGCTCCAACACACCTCCCACCTCCTCTCCTGTTGTTGAGCTGGGAGAGAGGAGCGCTATTTGCATTACAAGGTTCCTGTGGAGCAGAATAAAACGCAGACGGGGCTGCGAGCAAAACGAACACTCTCAGGGTGGCCCTGCGCTAATTGCGACCGGGGTGCATTTACTGATTATAGTTAAGTGGTCCAAAATGGTCCCCTGCTCTCTGTTACATTGACCCGCTCCCTCCCCTGGTGGACGTGTTCAATAGCAGGCCTGTTGAGATGCCTTTCCACTGAGGGAAGAAAACAGTGTTCAATCGTGCCTGTCTCCTCGCCTCATCCCCCTGAAGTGAACGGTTAAGGAGAGTCAGAGGAAGTAAGCGCTGGTTTTAAATCCGAGTTTATAACAAGGTGAACAGTGGAATGGGGACAGCGGGCTGCTATTTTTCATAACCGGGAAGTTAACTGGGTGAAATAAATGTTGAATTAAAACACAGATACCAAATTGGATCTGCGGAGGCTAAAATGTTTTCCCTCAAGTGTGAACAATGACTGAAAGAAGACTCAACCCGTTTTTGTTCTCCAGGCTGCGTGTGTTTTTTTCTTCTTCTTTTTTTTTTTTTTTTTGGCGGTGCATGTGGAGCTCATGAATATGCACGTTGCCTGCAAAAACATGCAAGTGTGGTCAAATGGAAATTAATGGAATGCAAAGCGGGATGTAAATGTAGTTACAGAGGGTGGGTGGGTGGGTGGATGGGTGGCGGTGGGGGGGATTAAATCCTTGCTAGAGAAACCCATGAAGGTTGCATGCACGTAGACGGGACCTCGTCCACTGTTTTGTATTCCCTCTCTTCCCTGTTGCCTGCTCCGTAACAGGAGGCCCGCAGTGGGAGAGCGGGCCGGGGGTGATATAACAGCCACTGGATCACACAGGCTTTGATCTCCCCTCTGGGTTCCTGAGCGTCTACGGGATAGACTTTAGGCCTACTGATGAGGAGGTGGAGATCTCACACCCCCTCTAGTGCTGGCTCGCTAGCGGGTCTCTCTTTTTTGCCACACTGAGCATATCTTTAGCCTGGGTGCCAGAGTCTTGGGTGTCAGAGTGATCTTTTTTTTTTCTTTTGCAGGTACACGCTCACTTTGCTTTTTCTTAAGCCCACAGCTGACCCGAACTCGAAGAGAAACATTTTGGTTAAGCTAAATAGGCTGCCTCCTTCTCCGTCTCTCTTAAGGAGTTATTTCCTTCTAAATGTTCTTCTCAGAGGGGATTTGAGTCTCACAGCAGGTCTAGTGTTTTACATAACCCCAACCCGGTGATGTAATTCCTTTTCCCCCCCGAATGCTGGTGTCAGAAACACTGGGCCGTGTCCCTCTAGCCATTCAGTCTGCCCCTGTGTCATAATCTCTCTCATGGCTGGCCTGATCCCGCTCCAATTTATGTAATTAACTGATGTCACTGCTCTGGATTGCTTGCAAACACTGTATCACTGCAGCCCTGATTTCCCTAAAAGTAACAAATCCTTGAGGACCTGTGGTCTATTAAGGCTGTTATTCACATAGCTTACAGTTATATGAGGGGGGATATTAAAAGTCAGAAAATAACAAGCCCCATTACATAAACATGGAGAAGTAATTGGGGTAGAAATAAAAGTTTCTTTTATTATAGGAGCTTGCAAAATTACTACATGCCAATTAGAGAGCGAGTGTTTTATGGGTTTGGCTTGCTGACGTAGAGGGATTTGTGCCTGTTTATGTGAGTGTGTGTGTGTGTCTCTGTGTGTGAGAGTGCGCGTGTGCAGATGGGCGCATAGAGTGAGAAAGGAGTTAGTCTCGTGTGACTAATACAACACACGACCTGTGCTTTTTTGAGCGCAAATACTAACAGGACGACAGGCCCCGCTTTACAAAAAAGCCACAAAAAAAAAACCAACTCTGAGCTTTGCTGGGTGGGACTTCTTTTGTTTGTGTACATGACTGGCTGTTTGCACTCCTGTATGCACATCTGTGTGTACAGGCACAAACAAACACCCAGCTGTGATGGATGATTAGATTTCCAGGGCATGGTCAGTGGCTCGTATGAGTTCATGCATCCATACGATGTGAGGGAAGGCGGGCTCTCTGGGAAGCGCGCATGCCTGACCTACAAACAGTCAGACAGACATACAGACAGACGCTAAAAGCAGACAGACCAGCAGGAAAATAGACAGACAGACTGGCAGTCTAGCAGACTGGTAAGAAAGAGACACATAGACCTCGAGACAGATAGAGGACAGGGTCTGGCTGCAGGGAGAGACGGGCCCTTTGAATGAACATTTAGGTTAGACAGACTGGGCGAACGTGTCAGGCTCTGCCGCTGCCCTCAGACATAGATCAAACACAGAACCAGCCATCCAGGACACATCACAACGCTCAAGGCCCAGTGTCGGCCCCCCTGACTGGGGCAGGGACTCTGCCTCCCTCCCCCCCGGAGGGAAGGAGATCCAAGGACGTCTCCTGAAGTTTCCATGGTTGCATATCTCAGCTAGATCCAGCCTTGTTTATTTCGCCCGCAACATGCTCCATCGCACCGACCCACATTAATAAAGTGCTCGCAGACTTAACCCTTAGGTGGCCAGCTAGACGGCCGAACCCATCGCGCATTTGCACGGCACGGACGCGCCATTTGTTCTGTGCTCCCATTTCATCGCCGGCGTGACATTTCGGCTCACATGCGATGGGAAATGAGCTCGGTTTGTGTTTCCCGTGTCCTGTGCGGCGTGCCTGATGATAATGAGGGGGAGAAAGGCCAGAGGAGAGGGGTGGGGTCAATATGCTAATAGTGGGTGTACATTTTGATGCCTCACTACCAGCATGAAGTGGTTTGGAGAGATGGGCTATCATTCTCCACCTCCTTTCCCCTCATTATCCCCCCGCGTCTCTCTCCATCTCTGTCCTCCCCCATCCCCTGCTTTCTCCTCTCATCCCTCTCCGTGCCCTTCACCATCCTCCCCCCTTCATTTCTCCCCCCTGCTCCTTCTCCCTCCCGGTACTCCTCTCTACCATCAGACCCCCCCACACCCACCCACCCACCCAAACGCCTCCCTTCCAGAATATGAGATACATTTGTTTTCCTCCGCCAGGCTGCGGGAGTGGGACGCATGGCGTGCAAAGTGCTGATGTGTTGGTTTCTGGGTAATTATAACATCCCTCGGTCTCCAAGAAAACTCTAAACTAATGTTTAATTTGCCTCTGCGCTCAAAGGAAGCCCTCCTTTGTTATTGCCGTGGCAATTAGCTGGAGCCAAGGCCCAGGCATTTCCTGTGATTGTTGTGATTTGCATAGAGAGCGAATCAGAGAGAGTATCAAGACCCTATACCCCTCTTCTCCGGCTGCCATTACAGCCACCCACTCCCTTCCTACCTCTTTCACTTCCTCCCCTCCCTCTATCCCCCTTGCTACCCTGAATCTCCATCAGTGGCCTAGCAACCGAAACTTCAGCCCCTGAGTCTGATACCTCCGTACACTGTCGCTGATTGACAGAGGCGAAATTGAGTGACTGGAGGGCGCGACGCAACGATTTTATTCAGCCTTTTCTTTTACCAAGACAGAAAGTGTCAGCGGGTCGCGTCGTCTCTTCTTCTGCTCGTTCCCTAATGGTCATCCTCTGGTTTCAGCCAATATCCTCTAATTAACTGCCCGTTTGTAACCTAGCTGGTGGCATTCCACCGAGGAACGGCGCTAATGGAGGTTGTTTATTGAAGGTATAAACATGCTGCCTGCAGATGAGGATGTCACGGCGGCTGCGTGCACGCCGGACACACACGCGTGCGCGCGTGGCGCTCCGCGGTCCGGGTGCCGCGGTGGCGTGGAGGCCCGTGTGTAGTTAATGAGATTATCAGTCACAAAGTAAACAGCCAGACGTTGGTGAACGTGCTGTTTTTGGTCCTGAGGGGAAACCATTAACTAGCATCGCTGCCTCACGGTGGCTATTGTGTTTTCTGCTCTGGCCCGATAAGAAATAGATTCCCACCGACTCTTTAATCTCAGGGCAAATGCAGCTGCCATGTTTTATGACAGCGTGGTTACTGTGTGCCACCATTCGGAGTAATTCACCGTCGGCATGCATCGCTCCGTGATTTATTTCATTCTCAAACCAAACCTTAATGAACTCCTACACAACAGCTACCAAAGCTTTAGTTTCATTAGAATACCTGAATGAATTTGCATTGCCTTATCAGCACCTGCCTCTGCGTCTGCGCTTACTATAATAGCACCACTGTGTGATATGATATCCACATTTCCTCCACTGCTGCTCTCTTACGCTCTCATCAGATTATTAGAACTGGTATTTTCCCATTTGTGGGTTTTAGTGCTGAGAGCTGTGGCTTCAGGGAGCCTGTTTAGCGGAGAGCGAGAGAGAAATAGAAAAGTGTGTGTGTGGGGGGGTGGTGGTAGAGAGGAAGCAAATGGGAGAAGGAGGGGTAGGCAGAGGGCTAATGGCGAGATAGAGGGTAAGCTGCAGGGGCTGTTAAACCTGAGGAAGTAGCTAATCCATGAGACGGCACTCTGCGCTCATCTGCTCCGGACTGGTGCGGCATGGTCGGCGAGCGGCACATCCAGGACCCCGGCAGTCAGACATAGCCTCCTGATCTATATTTCAAAGCCGAGAGTAGAGAGGAATTCAGTAATGAGCTCCCATCTTCCTTTTGGTAGAGGAAGACTCTCTTTGTGGAACTAATTGAAAGTGGCATGCGGAGCGCCGGGGAGCTCTTTGGGAGCTGCGCTGCGTTTCAAGGGATGTGGAGAGATAAGCCTGCATGCCGCTGTGGCTTTTGTGTCACAGGTCTGAAATAAACAGGTCTCTTAGAGGAGAGTGATGCACTTTATGGCTGCGATTTTGTGTGTTGAGGGGTGGGGGGAGTGGGGGTGGGGAGCATTGTGGGGGTTTTTTTTGTGTGCGTGTGTGTGTTTTTGTATACAACAACCTGTGTCCGTTGCTGAAATTACACCCCCACACACATTCCACATCTCTCCTTCTCTCCCTCCCCTTAATAAATCTAGTTTTCTGTGTCAGCTCATCAGAGATGCGGTGTGTGTGTGTGTGTGTGTGCGTGCACATTTGTGCAGACACGTGTGTGTTATTTGGGCTCTCTGAGCGAAGTGGAGGAGCAGCTCTGATGGGAGATGGGCTTTCTCTATTACAGATATGGAAATGGCCCGAGACGTATGCAGTTAGACTGATATACTGCGTGGCATTTACTGAAATGATGAAACAGAGCCCGGCCTTAACTATTTACAGACACACACGTCCGTGAACACCAATACACCCACATGTGTATGCACACGCTCACATTCAGATACATGCAAATGCATTGCCAAATGGTGGTCTTTTCGCTGTGCTTGTCAGGTGTGTGGATTCAGCATATTCTGTCCAGTTGGCCCGCTGCATAGAATTTTTTTCACACTTTTTTTGGAGCCAGTGGGAACCTCATGAACAGGAAGGACACGTGTCATTGAGGCTTCTTCTTGAGTTTTCTTCTCCGAAATGCAGCGCTGCACATTCCTCCGTGGTTAAAGCTGTGGGAAATGTGCTTTTTTGCCCTGTTTGTCTGGATTTTGTAGTCGCTGTGGGACCTTTCAGAGTGTCAAAGCGTACTTTGATGCTGATATTTATAATCAAACCCGACTCGACTATCAGTCAAATCACCCTTTGATTGATAGTAGGGAAGTGATAGCACCCACCCTCTTAATGTCACTGCTGAGCTGGTACAAAAAGGGGAGGAACCCGTGGAGAGACTGCCACATCCCAGAACTGAAGTTTCCATAATCCCCTCTGACGATCTCGCCAGGGTCCTGTTTCTGTGGGGCTTCACGACTTGTCTCATACCTTTATTTATTGCATTATGAGCTCGGTTTCATATATCGACTGCTGCCGCTGTTTGCTGGAAACGGGATAGCCTCACAGTCACAGATGAAGTTATTAGATTGTGTAGTCTGTTTGCTGACATGTCTTTTTACCCTCGTCAGCGTGACACACCTTAAAAGAATCCGCGGCTGCAAGAGGATAAAACGATATTCAATAACGGCAGAATTTGAAAAGAACTCATTACCATCCCGACAGCTCTTTGTCGTCTTGATCCACCGCTGCTGCGGCCCCGGCCACTTCTGTCTAACCTCATCATGTAAACTGTGAATGAGCCGACGGGAGCGAGAGAGGGACAATTTCTCCTCCTGACCACATTTGAAACACTGGTGTGGAAATGAAAGGAGGATGCGTTCTGTTTTTGGGGAGTGTGAGATGGTGAGTAGAGGGGATGGCGACAGGGATGGGAGGCAGGGAGCGGCCCAGCTCGGTGCCCAGCTGTGAAGCAGCCCCTCGGGCTTTGGGGCGGCTGAGGAATGCGGCTGATGTGAGTCTGGGTTTGGGCTGGAGATAGCAAAGGCCCGGGGCTCGCAGCTGTGAGCAGTGATGTCTGGAAAAAGGGTGTGTGCACGTCCATACCTATGTGTTTAAAGAAGACTAAAGGGAGAGGGGGGGGGTAATTACGCGGATGTGTTTATGCCTCTCTTGTGTGTCAGCTAATGGGCATGTTTGTATTTATACATTTATGCAACGTTGTTTGCGACCCTCTGCCGGCCACAGCTGAGGCCCCAGTCCCAGGGAAAGGAGCGACATTCGGACTCATTTCCTGTTTGAGGGTTCAGGGCACGCTCTTTCGCCCCGCACACCAGAGACGTCTGGAATGTGAGACAGCACCAGATTACAACAAGCTACCTCCCTCAAGGACTGGTCGGTTTGCCAGTCAGCTGAGAGCAGCTTTGTTCAGAGCGAGCCTGTCAGGCGGAGATGACAGCTAGCTTTTGTTCTGGAGATTTCCTGTCCTGTCCTGGGCAAAGGGTCGCTTAAAGTGCACGGAGGAGCCGAAGAGCCACTCCCTTGCTACCCCCACCCCCACCCCCCCTCCTGGCTCCCTCCCTTTTTTCCCGCCACTCGAATCCCCTACCGGCCATATTTCCCACCCGCCCACCAATTACAGTGCCCCATGTGTTGGGGAGACGTGATCTGATTGGCTGTGTCGGGGGTGTCTGGGAGGTCAGAGCTGTGTTCATTTCACACTGTGTCCTTTTGGACTCCCTCCAGCAGCACCCTCAGAGCACTCGCGCAGACCGCGGCGGAGGAAAAGTGGAGAGAGGGGAAGAAAAAGAGGAAAGAGGGAGACAAATAGACGAGGGAGAGAGAATTCTTCTGTACACAGCCCTCAGTGCGATATGATTTCTTGCCTGAGAAATCGTAAATGTGTCATGTTTAGCGCTGGTTTAAAATTCACATTGACTCCAGCAGGCACCTCCAGTGCTGCTGCTCAGCACACTTTCTGCTTGTACTGTAAAACTGTCTGTTGCCTCCAACTCCACAACAAAAGGAAATGTTCAGAGCCAGAACGCCTTTGTTGCGTGAGTGTGTGTGTGTTCAGCAAGAGGGGGACGGTCTTCCCTCTGGGCAAGGTACGCTAAGACAGGAAAACACCTGGTTAAGGAGAAGGCAACCATCAGTTATGGAGCTGTCACAGGACGTGCATATCTGCTTGGAATGTTTTTTTATCACATACAAACCATGATGAAAGCATATTTGCCATTCGTTCCCCCGTACGTCTTGTCATGGAAAAGAAAAAGAAAAAAAAATCTCTGCATCCCTGGAAGGGCTGAACGGTCTTGTCTGTCATTAGACTCCCGAGAGCAACAGTCTCCAATCTCAGATGGTGCTATCAGTTTGTTTTATACTTTATCATTTGGCTCGTGAACATGACCTTTCCCCCTGTCTGTATCGATGTTTATAGGTTTTTAACTGGAGGGGGAAATAGAAACCAAAGGCTATCACGTTTAATTTGATATGAAAAACCCTCACGTGCAGAGTCTCATGTTTCTCTGTTAGTATTTTTAATGGAAGTTAGATGACAATGATAATCAAATCATTTTATTTTCACTGTATTATTGTACCCACATTTCATCAGACGACAAAACCAATTTGAACCACCTTGGGCTCTGAGAAATTGTGGTTTTCTATTTCTGAATTTCGCAACATTTCATAAAGAATAATGAGTTCACTGGAAACACAATGAACATGTACTAAATAATGATGAAAATAATATAATTTCAGCGCTAATTCTCAGCCAGCTCGCCCCTCGATCAGATGTAATTGGCACATCTTCTGGGATATCAACACTCACTGTCACTTGTCTTTACGGTTGCCAATCCACCACATTCTCCGTCCCACATTGATTCAACCACTCAGTCGCCACAGCGATGTTTACAAGGCAGAGCCTAATTAAAAGAATTCATTTATGTCACTCCCTTCTTTAATCACGCACATAAATGTACGTAAGCTTCCCCCTCTGAGCGCCCACGGTGGATGTAGCGACGTGATATCCGGAATAGATTACCTAGTCTCAGTTTTGTTCAAATTATTATTTAGATGGAATCAAAGCTGTCAGTTTTCTCCTTGAGTGAGGCCACGGCGGCAGAAATAACAATGTCATTTCGTCCGCAATAATTGAATCTTCAAGTATGGCTACATGAAAAGGATAATGCCGTATTGATTGTTGTTGTACAGTAATTGTTTTCCCTCAGTAGACAATGTATGGCATATTAAATGCAGAGCGTGCCTTCACTGTTTGTTATGGCAGACCGTATAGGGGATGGGAGAAAATTATCACTGTCTATATGACAGAGGGAAGGAAAAACAATACAGGGGTATTGTCATTGGGAGGTGATTAACTGTGACGATACTTACAAATGACTGCAGGCCACTGTTGCTTGGCTAAATTAATTACCTGTCATTGTGACTGATTGTTTTTGAAGACATCTCTTATCATTATTATTCTTGCCTGTTGTAGGAAGTAAAGCACATTGCATTACGCCATACAGTGGCGAGTTGCTGCTCTTTTAAGGAAAGAGGAGCATTCCTTATATCAAATGAACTTGAGAAACATCATCTCGCTCTATAAATCCGTGCGTGCACATATAGCAGTTTCCTGGGCCAGACAACATGTTTTAATGTGGCGTAAACTTTGAAGAACATGACTTTGTCTCACCACCCCCCCGACATGAAAAACTGTAGTCCAGAAAAACAGAAAAACACACCACACACTGTCCGTCTCCCTTCGTTTGTATTAGCAAGAACACTGGCTTCTGATGAGGCTGTGAAGGAATGGCCTATTTGTCCAAATTCCTCCCTAAAGCCTTAATAATCCTGCTGTTGTTTCTCTACGTGATGACATTTCTAATTCTTGTCAGGGTAGAATGCAGCGTGACAAACGGCGTTAAAAGTGTCTGAAGCCACAGCAGGCAGGCGGCATGCTGGGGCAGATAGAGGGACACGAGTCTGAGGAGGCAAGGCTCACGATCGGTGGAGGTTTCACCTTTCCCGAAGGACACTCTCGAGGACGTGGGCGTGCGTGTGTGTGTGTTTGCCCCGCTGTCATGCATGTATGATGTTAAGCGTGATCGAGGGACGGGGGTTAGTGTGAGAGGGGGGTGGGTCAGTCATCGCGCTGGATTAAGATCTGACCACATCTGGGGTGACAGTCGTGATCAGCCCCCGTCGGTCTGCTCTATCCGCCGTCTAATTAACCATGAGCCCGCTGCGCTCCAGGGACTCGCTGCAACACACACATGCAGGAGGGAGAAGGGAGCAGCCCTCCGCGTGGATAGACGAGCTGAAAGACAGGCGGACGGAGAGAGAGAGGGAGAGCGGGAGCGAGCCTGGGGAATCGTATCCAGGAGGTCTCTCCCTGTGTTAAATTTTAGAGAGGGATGGGGAGCTGCTCTATAGGACCTGTGCGAGGTTTAGTTACAGCTCTCTGCGGCCCTGTAGCTTGTCGTGAGGCAGTGCAGCCTTGGGCACCGGGAATTCATGTCACACACAGCAGAATTTGATTAGGCAGGAGATGGTATTACTGCCCGACTGGGTGGGAGGAAGGAAGACGGTAGTCAAACAAGGGATAGTGATAGAGAAAAGGGAGGGGAAGAGGGGGTGGAGGTAGAGAAATGTAATGCATGTATTGTATGTAAGCGCATGTTGAGGAAGCGGGGAGGGGGGGGGGTTCAGTCTGCCTTGCAAATGTCTCCCCCATGTGCTCTTTCACTTGCCCCAGAAATAAGGAACTAGTCAACCAGAGCAGCGTTTATGATTGAAACTGTGTGTGTGCGTGCATGCGTGTGTTTGCGCGTATTGAATGGCAGGGGGGAGATGTATGTCATTACGACGGTGGGACGGCGCCCCCGTGGCTCCTGGCTATATGTTCTCCGGCGCCGCATTTCAAATGGATTTTTCGGCGTCTGTTGTTTTTACCACATATCCAGTATGTACGGCTCCGCTGGCCAAGCACATTGATTGTGCCCCCCTGTCTTCTCTCCCCCTATCACTTGATCTCTGTCTTAGTCACCCTAAATCAACAGAATGGGACGTATCGATGCGGAGCCTTGCAATTTCTGGCTCCGGACTGCCTTGGACTAAAGCAACTGCTGGAGGAAACTAGACAATAAAACGACAATGATGCCCATCAACCAGACAGCAGAGAATACAGGCAAAACCGCAAAGAGAGGGAGACAGACAGACAGTCAGTCAAGCAGGCAGATGAGATTGTGATTGGTTTGGCCGGCAGTTTACATAACTGTCATGCTGGGCCTTTTCAGCTGTGATAGAATATTGTGATATGATATACAGACTATTTTGCAGTTTTGGCCCCCTCTCTAGTCTGCCCTGCTGCGGCTTGAGCTGCGCCCGGTGGATTGGAGCCGAGAAAGGTTTAAGTCTAGCTCACCGAGTCCCTCGTACGCTCTAATTTGCTGAGGCGATCAAGTCTTTGGTTTAAGCATTCCTCTGCCACGAGCAGACACAATCTCCCCTGCCTGACTGGCCGCCTGCGCCCGTCTGCAGAGTGTGTCTCGCTGCCTGTTATGCCGCTTCCCTGTCTGTTCTGGTGAGCGTCTCGGCCGCGGTGACAGGCTTGCCAGCTGGTTAGGCTGGTTGACTGAGTGACTGCGTGTTCGAATGTGTTATTGTCTGTCTGCCTCTCTGCCTTCAGATTGGCTTCACCCATTCCCAGCGAGGTCTGTGCGACCCACATATTTCCTGTGGGGCTTGCTGACAGTGGAGAGCGGTGACTAAGAGAGTATGGCATCATTTTTGAGGGGTCAGCGGCGGCGATTCAATACTTTCCAAGAAACTCCCTCTTGTGAGATGTACTTTTTACTGCTAGGATGTGATATCAATTACCCCTTTTCAAGTTATTATTTACGGATCCATTAAAGTCTAGTTTTCATGGAGACTGAAGTCTGATGGAGCGGAGCTGCACATGCCTGAGGGTTGGGTCAGTGTCTGGCCGTTGGCGGGTAGACCGGCCTAATGCTGTCCGACTGTCAGTCCACCATCCTAATAGGGCTGGGGAGACTTGAGGCTCCATCTCTGCGTCCCCTACATCTTCTCTCCAGGCGTCACTGTATGACAGATACCCATCATTTACCGACTGCAAATCCTTGCCGGCACTCACCCCTACGAGAGGAGAGGCAGAAGGGAGCGAATATGTGTGCGTGCGTGTAGGCGGGTGGGTGTTGATGGAGGGTGCATCCGTCTTCCATTGTTGTGCCCACTCCACCCTCTCCGTCTTACCCTGCCTCATCTCCCCTCTGTCATTTCCACCTCTCTCTTCGCGTCCGCCCAGCCGAAAGAGCTCTGTCCCTTTGACCCCCCCCACACCAGGCGATGGGGGTCGGGTGCTGCGGGGAGCCGGGGACCGCCTGCTGGTTTGCAGGTGGAAATGAGATGTATTACTTATAGGATGAGCCGCATGCTGGAGAATGATAATAACCACGGTAAAGAGGTAATTACCAACCGGGAATGACGAAGCCCCGCACAGACGTCCACACGAGGTTGTGCTCATTGTTTGGTTTTTGTAGTTGTTTGGCGTTGTTAATGGAAGCGCAGCGAGCAGACGGATAAGAAGGCGAGGGTGGGTGGGAGAAGGTGCTCCGCTGCTCCTCCAAGGGGGGGGAAGAAGTCTCCATAGCAGCAAATGTATCGCCAGGGCAATAAAATATGTGTTTGATGTTCTGTGTTACCTAACAGTAAATCTGATACGTTATCTAACTCTGCTAGGAACATAGGCATTTGAAAAACAGCTTGTAGGTAATGGCACAGGGTGATGCCATGTGAGTGGATGTGGCATACCCTGCGTGCTAATATTGACCGTGGTGCACTGCTGCGATGACAGGGCTCCGCATGCCATGTGCGCCGCCGAGACAGGAGTGGCTCTCTGCCCGCTGAATATTTCATTATATAAAATGCCTCAAAGGAGAGGGAGGGGTTAAATGTTAGACGGGGAGAGGGAGCAGGGGCCAAATTTCGAATGTTCAAATGCTATTCGTGTTAGCTCTCGGTTACAGTGCGCTCCCTCTGCTGAGTTGGACTGCACTTCAGGTTGTGTTGAATCAGCACCAGCATACGTGCAGCTGTCAACCATATTTTACCGTGGCCCGCTGTGATGCATCTGAGTTGCTGCAATCGCAACTATTCTTGAAGTCGAGTTGCTCAGTTTCCCAACAGTATTTTTTTTTTCTTCCCATCAGGACGGTCCCCATCTTCCCAACGACTAATCCTTTGGATGTCGACACCTCCTCTCTCCTTCTTTCCTTCCATTTGCCTCGTTGTAATGCATTGCTACACACACGGGGAATGCTAATACTTTAACAGGTAAAACAGCGGCAGCCTCGTCAGCGCTTTTTTCTTCTTTTTTTTTTTGCACTTTTCTCTAAGAGTGAGAGAAAGAAAAAGAGAAGGCTCAGAGGCCTGTTGTCAGGACCTCGAACACCAGGAATGTCACCCCTGCTTGGGGAGTAAGACAATGTTTCTCAAGGACTTGTCCAGACCCCCCACCCCCGCACTTTTTTCCATCCAAGAACCACCTGGAACACTCTCAGTCTCGAAATTTAAATGCCATCTACTGTCTCAGCCTACATGAATGTGCATTTACATGAGCACTGCCATGCCCGGCTTGTGCGCTGTGCAGCAATTTCTGATGTGATGAGAGCAGGTGGAGCGGCTGGGGAGGTATAGTGCATATGCGCGTGTGTGTGTGAGAATGTGTGTGTGTGTCCTGGGCTGGGGTGGTATCCTGCGAGCCACAGGTGCACGGTGGGGGATGTAACTCTGCACATTGATTTCACAGTCAGCGACCACCATGCTGTATATCTAGAAAAGTGTTTCTCTATGGTGCATCTTCAAAGAGGCGGCAGAGGAACCTTTGAGGGCATGAATATGTAGATGAATACCCCGGGGGAGGAAGGGAGTCATTCACAGCGCCGGCCCGAGCCTTTTACATTAGGCAAGGGCAAAGCGTGGGATGGAGAGAGGGGAAGAGGCAAAAGAGAGGGGATGAAATGGAAAGAAGAGGAGATAGAGGGGAGAAAAGTTAATGGCAGGCTCTTTTCTCATGAAGTGCTTTTCCCTGTTAGCACGGGGCAGCTATCTCACTCACCAAGCAGCGCCATGTCGTAACAGTTCTCTCAACCTACCGAGTGTAAGATCTTATTTACCTCCAGTGTACATGCTGCTCTTTACTTAACTGCCTGCCTGTTGAATAAAACATAGTTATATAAGGTCCGATGATGACGTTTCCGAAACGGAAAGGAAAGAGATCAAGCCCATTACCACAGACTGGCTGGCCTCGGTGTGTGCGTGTGTGTGTTGTGCATTTCTGTGTGTGTAAATGCTGCAGGGTTCCAGGGATCCATCAGTCTCCCGTCTGGAGCCGAGCTAAGGGAAGGTCAGCCTGATGGATACATCCTGACATGCACACAGCCTGTGATGTCAGCTGTGTGCGTCTCTGTGCGAGTGTGTCTGCGTGCGCGTGTGTGTGGGCTGGCAGGCCAGCCAAGCGCAGGCACGGTTCAACAGAGCAGAGGGCGGACAGGCGAACGGGGAGGGAGCGTTAACCTGGCCTTGGCGCCCTAGTTTGAGAGGTTTGAAGGGGGTTTTGCTGGCAGAGGGGTTGTAAGGAGGGGCGGGTGGGGGGGGTTGGATGGTGCGGCGGGGTGAGGTATAGGGGTTGGCTGGGCTGGCAAAGGGGGTGGGTGAAGGGGCTGAGGTGTAGGGGTGGGCTGGGGTGGCAGAAGAAAGGCTCCATTCATGAGTCGTGCCATCTCTGGCTCCCAAGGGGACTGGGGCTCATCAATGACCAGGCCAGCTGGGAGGATGTCAGCATGCAGACGCTCCCTCGCTCCCTCTCT
>JAOXYL010000090.1:19057104-19069143 GCA_028564955.1 Terapon puta
CCACACCACTTCTTTCCCTATGGAAATTTCCATGAAGGCTTTAAATATCCCTGAGAATCCAGGGAGTTTGAAGCGCTCCCTTATCTCCAGTTAATCATGCAGTAGGCAGGCAGCAAAGCTCTGTGTGTGTGTGTGTGTGTGTGTATGCGTGTGCATGCGCCAGTGTTTCTATGGTGGGTTAATCTGTCAGATACCAAATGGTGATTAGCTCTAGGGCTGCTTCCAAGTCAGGCGCTCCAAATTACAGGCCTCAGAGGATCCTGGGAGGTCAGGGGAAGCTTGGATGAGACTCTGCATGACCAGAGAGCTCACAACATCACCAGATCCATGGATATGATGGAGGCAAAAGAAAAGAAAACATCTGTGTCTTATTAAGGAGAATGTAAGCGACACAAAGTGATACGTGCGGATCACACGTTGCGGCCATGCTCTGCAGGCATCCACCTCTGTCTGCACACATGTTAAACAAAGACATGCAATAGTTAACGCAAGCAGATGGTTTATATAGGCCAGCGAGCAGCACACCTAATAACTAGGTGTGTGGTGTGTGTGTTTATTCCTTTACTGTGGGAGGTCTAACAGGCTTGGCTGGCCGTTGTTTGCCTCTTGGTTACGTTCCCCCCAACCTGTGACTTCACCCACCCACCGCTCACTGTTGCCCACGCGGCCCTTGCCCACCTCACCCATGCGAGTTTAGTCCCGAGCTCCCCGGGTGTGCGGAGAGGGAGCAGAGAGGAGGAGGCTCCAAGCAGGGAGGCAGTGAAACCAGCAGGACCTTTATCTGGAGCAGGAATGCAGAAAATGTGGAAACAATTGGGGAGTGAGAGCCAGGGCTTTCAAAGCCCCGAGGTGACAAAGGGTTTTCACCCAGGGAGTGTAGGTCGAGGTGGGAGGCAGTGGGCCGCTGATAGTGATGGTAGGCTCTGAGAAGAAAGAAAACGGCCTCTTAACTGGGTTACCATTTCAGGGCAGACAGGCTGGTTACACAACGCAGACGCCTAGTGAGAGAGGCATGTAGAGTGCCAGGAATGGAGATAGAGCAAGCAGGAGGCGGAGGAGCAGGAGATGGATGGATGTATTAGAGTCTCTTAATGGCATGTTGATAAAAGGCCTTGGATGTGGTCTTGGATGTAAAGACCATCACCAGCTCCAGAATTTTCCATTAGAGATGTCAGTCATCAGTGCACAGACAAGGCAGCTCTGCTGGCCTGCAGATGCCCCCTGCAGCACTTCAACCACCGGCTGGTTGGTTTGGACTTTGCAACCTGCCTCAGACGAAAACAATTCAACTTCCACGAGCCTGCAGCCAGACTACAGAGCAGCTACTTTGTGTCAGAATGTAATGAGAACAGACAGAGCAAAGCAAAGATGTGAATACAAAGATAAAGGTTGAGATAAAGGTAATGTTAAAAGATAGAAAAATAAAGTTACCGTACCGTATGCACAGATTATCTGCTTTGCATTTTGAATGGTGCCTCTCTCTCTCTCTCTCTCTCTCTCTCTCTCTCTCTCTCTTTCTCTCTCTCTTTCGCCCCTCGCTCTCTCTCCCCCTCTGTCTGTCTTTTTCTTCCCCTATTTAAGCGTGTGTGTGCTGCAGCACATACTGATGCCGTTGTAAATAGATGTGCAAATGGTATTAAAGGAACAATTCATTAGCCCTGACATTAAAGTGCTAATCAATAGAGCTGCATTAAACTATTAGGGTTACACACACAGTAACACACAAACACGCCTGGGCACGCATGCACACACACTCATCTTGGCACATCTTGGGGCATATTACTGTATGCCTGATACTCCTCTTGTTCTGCATCAGAAATACAAAGTAGCCTCTTTCACAGCAGCATGAATAGGCCAATGAATTTAATTAGAACATAGGTTGATTTGACTCAAGTCAAACACATAATCACACTAGCGTGCACACACACACACACACACACACTCACTCATACACATGCAGACAAAGAAAGGAGCTGCTGTACATCTTTATTAAGTCCTGGTCTTATCTCTTTTGTCGATGGATGTCTCCTTGAAGCTGGCGGGGTTCATTTTGCATGCCCAGTAGCTAGTTTAAACCGGCTGTTACGCATTTTGGAAAATAAAAAACTCAATGTAATTTATCACAACACACCGATAGGGAAACTTATCAGGCAAGTTGAACGCTTCTCCTTTGTTCATGCATTTATAATGTTTAAATTAAAAGACGCAATTAATTTTTTAATAATGTGTAGCTTTTTGGTCCTGTGACAGTGTTCATAAAACGGCATTAATGAAGTTCAGAGGTTGGTTGTCGTGTGCACATGGCAGCCGACTGTCTGTCTGTATTTCCTCTTTCTATCCTCTCAATCCCCCACCTCTTCTCATTTTTTCCTCTTCTCCCTGTCTTTGTGTGTTCTCCTACCTCAGCAGGCCTGGCCCAGTGGCACCCAGCAGATCCTGCTGCCTCCGGCCTGGCAGCAGCTCACCCACACCTCAGTCCAGCACGCCACTGTCATCCCCGACTCCATGAGCAGTACGCAGCCTCTCGCCAACTGGAGGTGAGCAACAGTGCTTCCTTACTTTTAATTGTTCCCAGGCGGTCTTAACTCTCTTTTTCGCCTTTATTGATGCCTGAATATTGTGGCCAACGGCTTTTGAATCCTCCACGCTTCCCGCAAGAATAGAGCTGACAAATAAATCTTATAGGCTTTTTTAAAACTTCCAAAAGAAGGCACTTTGTAAAATCAAGTTTATGCACTTAACATCTGGGTCAGATAAATTGATTTTCTCGGCCAGCAGTGGTTTGATGGCTTTTATAGGTCAAAATGTGCTATAGGAAGATGGTATGCCAGAAGACTGATTGACTAAAGAGCCTGAACCTCGCTGACAGCTTGTCCTTTATCTTCAGTGAATCACGGTCCCCGCGTGAACACTGGTGCTTTTATAAGAGCAGATTTACCTCAGGGAGATGGGATAGATGTACATGTAGAGACGTCATGTCAAGTGCAGCCTGTCACGGCGATGCCTCAATAAATGGATGGATAGATGGCAGAAGGGGAGATAAGGAGCACGCAGGTATATAATGTGCATCTGGATGTCTGCTGTGACCATGTATGCTCCGATTCATTTGGAGCTGTCCATCTGTGACCAGACCCCCCCCCCCTCCTCCCAACGCACACACTACGCCACCCCCACTCCCCGTCTCTCCCTCCCTTCCTGTCCAGTGGCAGCTCTGTTGTCCTCAGAGAGACGATTGGGGAAAGTGTCGCACTTCCTCTGCAGAGCTATCGCTCCACAGCTGCTGGTGTCAGCTCCTCTGCCCTCCCTCTTTGCTCTTTCCTTTACTTCTTCCCTCGCCTCCTTTCTTTCATCCTCTCTAGAAAAGTTAGCTGCTGCCACCCGCTGGCCTCAGTGGGAAGCGCTTATCCCGTTTTTTTCTTTTTCCTCCCCCAGCGTTGGATTTTGAGGATTTTGACATGTTAGTGAATCTTTCAGCGTTTCATGCTCTGCTGCCCTCTCTTGTGGCGGCGTGATCGTCGCGGTAACACAAAACTCTGTTATGTTACAGGAACTCCCATCCTCACGGCAGCCATTATAATCCCATCATGCAGCAGCCAGCGTTGTTGGCTGGCCACGTCACACTCCCATCCAACCAGACGCTCAACGTGGGAGTGGCACACGTTATGAGGCAGCCCTCCACCAATAACAATTCCTCTTCCAAAAAGAACAAACAGCACCAGATGTCTGCCAGGTACTAGACTTCCTGTAAATCATCATACCAGGCAGCCAACAATTGTCACAAAAAGATCATGATGTCTCTCTAGCTTTTGATTTTGAGGCCATTTGTCTCCATGTGACGCTGACTCTCTTCCCTGCCTTTCTAAAAGGAACATGTCAGCGTACGAGGTGTCGTCCTCTCAGGCGGTGCTGTCCCCACAGCGCTCCAAACGGGTGAAGGAAAACACGCCCCCGCGTTGCGCCGTGTTACAGAACAGCTCCGCGTCCAACTGCCCGCCCCCGCAGGGCTGTGGGGGCGGCGGGTGGGGGGCTAGCGAAACGGAGCAGGCCTCTAGCACCACCCGCGACCATCAGCACCAGCACCACGTCCCCAGACAGACCATCATCATCCCCGACACACCCAGCCCAGCAGTCAGCATCATCACCATCAGCAGCGACACGGACGAGGAAGATGACCACAAACAAAACAATAGGTCAGTTCTGATCACAGAGCAAAACAAAGGCAGCGCAGACATCGGCCAAGATGGAGAAAACCGAGGCCTCCGTCGAAACATGGCATGCGTCTGCTTTGACCGTATTTTTCTGCCATCACATATTTTGGTTTTAAAAGCTGCGTATGACATGAAAAGGCTCTTTCAATGACATATCCTTGTGTTTTTTATATCAGATGACTAGAATCGACTATAAAAATAATTTGATCTGAAGTCATAAAATGCTAACCCGGGCCACGCAAGGCCAGTTGTAATATCTGCGGCACTTGTGCTTTGCGACCATTGATCAAATCAGTTTTATGATGACAGTCGACTGACAGCACAAAAACAAAGACGTGTCAAAGACGGCTCCTGTACGGTGTGATGCGCTCTACACAAAGCACAGAAGCAGAAAGTAAGCACTCACAGAGTTGGAAGAAAAGGAAAGCTGGTTACCAGATTTACAGTTTGCTCAGAAGTATGTTTTGACTGGAGTTATTTTGTGCAGTGTACACTCAGAGACAGGACGTCAGATCTGATGATTATAACCACAGGGACAACCTTGCACCAATAAGCCAGCACATGTAATAAGATAATATTGTTAGCTCAGAGTTTGAATTAGTCTTCTTAGTAACTTTCTTCTCTGGTCTGCCGCTTTTCCCCCCCAGTTCATCTTCAAAGCAGCGGAAGAACGTCATCAGCTGTGTGACGGTCCACGACTCGCCTGACTCCGACTGTTCCAGCAACAACAGCCCCTACACTGTGGAGTCCAGACCCCCCAACAACAACAGCTACGACACAAAGACCACCATCCTGGACAACTACAACAACGGGAACCCCCGCACCATCATCATCCCCCCCCTGAAAACCCAGAACAGTGAGGTCCCGAATGAGTGCGAGCGTCTGATGGCAGGTAAAGAACTGTGGCGCTCGTGCGTCGCCTCGTAACTGCTGTGTTGTCTCGTGTTCAAGTTGCTGATGTGTCCTGTCCTGCGCAGATGCAATGAACCATCAGAATTCAACTTACAAGTTCAAATCCTCCAACGGAGTGGTGTCTGGCAATAATCACGTACCAGGGGGTGTGACTGGAGGCGGGTCCTATCGACAGCAGCGCTCAGGGCCACACCCCCTCCAGCAGCAGCCTCTCAATCTCAGCCAGGTATGGCGTGTTATGACTTTCGGCGTTTAAATATGTGGGAAACATTGGTGTGAAACAGATTTTAGGCCATGAAAAACAGTTTGCAATATCTAAAAGTAGTTCAGGATCAGTTCAGCTGACATTCAGCCCTTTGATCGTCTCCTCTTCTAGGCCCAGCAGCACATGGTAGCTGAGCGAAACGGAGGTCATCGGCGCCAGCAGGCCTACATCACACCCACCATCGCCACTCAGGCCCCGTACTCCTTCCATCACAACAGCCCCTCGCACACAGGCAACGTCCACCCACACCTGGCGGCCACACATCTGCCCAGCCAGCCCCACCTCTACACGTACACAGGCCCCGCTGCTCTGGGCTCCACCGGCACCGTGGCCCACCTGGTGGCGTCACAGGGCTCAGCGCGCCACGCGGTCCAGCACGGGAGCTACCCACCAAGCATCGTCCACCAGGTCCCGGTCAGCATGGGCCACCGCGTGCTGCCCTCGCCCACCTTGCACCACAGCCAGTACCAGGCCCAGTTCGCCCACCAGGCCTACATCAGCGCCTCGCCCGCCTCCACTGTCTACACTGGATACCCGCTGAGCCCCACCAAGGTCAACCAGTACCCTTACCTCTAGAGAAGACACTGACTGACACTGGAGAGATTGACCCAGCGCTGCTGCTTCCCCGGAAACCCGCCCGCCCTGAGCCCCGTCGACATCCCAAACATCCTCTCCTCGACCTCAGACATAAACAGAGACAGGGGAACATGCAATCCTCATGAAACTGTCACGTATAACTTGAAGATGACAGAGAGAAAAAGAAAAAAAAAGATTCACAGCCTCTCTCGAAGGGAAAGATGGGATTGAATTTCAGAGGGGTACATTTCAAGATGTTTTCTTTCAATTTTTCTTTTTTTCCTGAAAGGGCCAGTTTTTTTTTTTTGCTTTTATTTGTCTTTTCTTCACTTTACTTTATGAGGAAAGTAATGTCTCATTAGTTTTACAGGGAAGTTTGAAACAGGCCTTTTGGGACAGTGGAGGTTTTCTGGTTTGTTTTCTTTTATTTTCCCCTCTTAAATTTGGGAAGTGACTGTTGAACAGGGGTTACTGACTGGAAGTTCGGAATCCCAAGAGAATTTGGGAGAAGGTGAAATACGGAAACCTGCTGCTCTTCAAAGAAAAAAATATTGATGGCCTTGAACTGTCTTAATATTTCCAAATCATTCATGGTGTGGGGAGAAAAGAGAGGCAACTCCCCCCACTCCACCTCCTCCAGCCGAGGAGGCTTCTGGAAATATAACCAACAGAAGACAAACAAACTTTTTAGTGTATTTATAGATTTTTTTTTTTCCTTTATGTTTCACCTTTATGATGATACTTCAGTTTTAGCTAGGTGTCTTAGCTGGGCCCCGTTCTTAGAATGTAGCAGTCTGCACCTGTTTGTTTTAAGAAGAAAACTTCTTTTTGTTTTTCCTGATACCAATAGATTTATTTGTTCCTCTTTTTTCAATGTGATTGCACAAGTGGTTATAATAACATAGGCATGTACAACGTGATTGTCTGTGTGTGCTACTGTCAGCCATGCGTGTGTAGTCCACCTCCTCAAACTTCTCTCCAGTCTTTAGGTTTTTTCGACCATTGTTCCCTCGTAGTGCCTTACAGATATAACGACACAGTTTACTTGGCTTGGATCCTGAAAGCCACAAGAGACTATAGCTATACTTAGAGAGACACGTTTCCCTGGTTTGACATCCTAGTTGGGGCAGTCGTAGCTCTCTTCCAGGTGTAGGCTCAGCCCTTGCTGTTTCCTGTCCTTAACGACAGCGCACCGTAGATGACAAAGATTAATGTCAGAGTCGATATCACGCTGAGCTATTTTGTTATGTGTGCATGAGATAACTTGCCTGGGGTACTTACCAAAGTCATAGATAAATTCTTGTTACATTTTGCTCTGGATATTGATGTAAATATTAAAATGTACAGAATAGCTGTGGCCGCAAACCTCTATCACAGTGACACCTAAAATGTGGTTTTTAGTTTGGAATATATTCGTTTTTCAATTCTTTTTTTTTTTAAATCACACAAGGGAATTTGTGCGTGGTGATAACAGAGCAGAGATATTCGCTCAGATTTCGCGCACAGGGAATGAGTTACATTACAAAGTTTGAGACACAGTAGAGGTCGCTTTTTTTTTTTTTTTTTTTTTTTTTTACTTTTTAAGGTTAAACGCTAGTCCAAGAGAAGGGCCTGACAGAAAGTGATTGTTGCCGCGATGGGCGATGCTGCGAGGCTAGAGATAGCCGGGCTGCAGCGAAGAGACAAGAGTATCGAGGGCTGTTCGAGAGGGATACTGTGTAGGCACGAGTGAGGGGGCCGGTTGAAAGCACAGGGTCAGTTTAGGTAGGGGCCGCGGAGCGCAGGGGGAAGCTCTCTATCTTAAACGGGACTAAAATGGTAGCAAGTTGGCACTGAGCAGGTTGATAGTAACACTGAAGCCCGGGTGGTCGGTAGGAGCCGCAGGGGCACTACCATACCTGAACGCACACTTAGAAGTCTGACATGAATCCTTTTGTTGTTGGCTCCTCTAGCAAAGGTAATTGGAAGTCATTTGTTTTGCGCCTGAGGTTTGGGGTCGCATCGGAGAGCTGCGAGGACAGAGCAGAAGGGTTGCGCAACAGCATACACCTGGAAGGGCACCGCACGGGATGATTCGTTGCCACTGTCCATTTGTCTTCGAAAAAAAACCAGGTACACCGCAGACATCGCCACGCCAGCCGAACGGGATACCTGAACACTTAGAGAACCAATAGGGCTGTTGCTTTGTGTGTTTGCTGCTTGATTTCACAGGCGTTTTTTTTTTTTGTTTGTTTGTTTGTTTTTTCTCCTCGTAGCCAATGATACAAATAAATAATCTCCTCTGTTCATTTGTCCTCTTGAACGTGGGCACATCATCAGGACCGCTGGTGGTTTAGTGAAAGCCTTCCCCTCTCCTTCATGGTATGCCATAGTACTTGCATTTGAAGTGATTTTTTTTTTTTTTAACTTAACATTATCTTGAACTTTTTGACATGGCTGTAGTACATGTTGTGTTTATTTTTTAGAGATTGTTGCAATAATTCTTGTGGACGTTTTATCAGAGTGTGCGTGTGTGTCCGTGTGTGCGTGCGTGCGTGCGTTTTTATTATATGTCAGGCTCATTTCTACTTTGTAACCCGGGGGTTGATGTACAGTAATATAATAGTATTCCGTGGAGGTGGGTGCACCTGTGTAAAGTGTTGCAACACTGCTGATGATAGTAAGTGTTGAGTTGATGATAATCCAACGGGGCCCTCGTAGGTAGACGCCTTGGCTCGAGGGGGCCACACCCAGGTTTGAAATCCAACGATCTCCTGAAATAAGCGGAGCGTCCTGGTACTTGTTTCCCTCGAAACCTCTCCACTCTGTGTCAGCTCCAGCATGCGAGCCTTGGGTGCGGGCAGTGAAAGATTACATAGCACGTTGCTGGTTACATCATTCTTCCCTGTTCTGTCATTGTCTTTTTATTTTATTGTATCTACTTAATTTCCTCTGGGTCGCTGGGGCCTAAGCACACACGCATAAGGGAGATGATTTTTTTTTCCATTTTAATCTTCGGGCTCCTTCTGTTATGAGACAGACTACTGAAACATTCCACTGTGTTGAGGGAATTTGGCGTTACCGATGCCACACTGCTGTCCCGTCCCCATTTCCTGTCAGAGCGGGGATGGGATCATCACACTAGGACTTTTTTTTTTTTTTTTTTTGGTTCGTTTTCTTTTGCGCTCCTCCCACCAAAGAATTCAGCAGATTGATCATGTACAGCACAGCACAGCGATCCTCCACAGCGTTGCAAGAGCAGACAGGCAATAACTTCTGATCCCATCTTTAAACGCTTTACAAGTGCTTTTGAGGACATGTTGATTTACCCCCACTGGCCTCGCCCAGGCAGATGCATGAGTACATACGACGTGCACGGGAGGACTTACTTACATAGTTAATGCGAACAGCACAGTCGTTCATTTGTTTAGAATCTGGATATTCAACTATGAGAAGAGCTGCAGTCTGTGTTGAAAGCTTTTTTTTTTTTTTAATTTCCTGTTTTACTTTCATCGCTCCTCACACTTAGCCCCTGTCTAGATTGAATGATCAGTAATTATCTAACCTCTCTCCAAATTGTTTTATAAGCCAGTTATTTTTTACGTTGTTGATGTTGTAGCTTTATTGGTGTTGTATGAAAATGAATTTGTACAAAAAAAAACAATGGAAAACAAAAAAACATTAGCGTGCCATGGAATAGAATGACCTGTAAAAATGAATTAATCAAAAATTTACCAACTATACCTTTAAAACCATGGTCACCTGCACAAAATGAATGTAATATGTGACCTGCAACATCTGAAATGGCTTTAGATCTTTCTCAGTGGGTGACCGTTCATTTCATTTCTACACCGTCTGTGGCCGTGCATGATGCAATAATTATACGTCTGATCTCCAGCAAATCCCATATGAGAAAAAAAGATAATGTACAATTACCACTCTCCTCATGATTAGGGGATATCAAATAATCACTATTTTCTCAAATGAAAACATCCAATTAAGAGAAGCCCTGTATGCGCAACATTGTGGAAAATGACTTGATGTGTATGATACCTTTGTCTATTACTCTGTTTCACATAACCAATGTTTTGTGTTTTATAAGAAAGGGGAATCAGAGAAATGTGAGCATTAACGTAGATCGAGTGACCTTACAATTACCAAAATGTGCTTAAGTAGAGTGTAAAAAAAAAAAGTTTTGTGTCGTCGAGGTGAGCATAGCCTTTCCCAGCTAGCGACTTTGTCGTCGAGAGTACTGCCTTCCAAATAAGCAGCGATACCTAAGGTCTAAGGTTTTCAATTAGATTGCGACTAAATGAGGCAGTATCCCCGTAAAGCCTTGCATTCTCCTGTAAAACACCCAAACCTCTCTCATAGTGTTACCGTGAATACTCTTGGAGCACCGAGAAACATTCCTGAGAGCACGATGGCGCAAGAGTGCTTACGTTAGTCTTCTTCTCCGTCAAGGTGACCTGAGGCGCAGAGAGAAGCGAGCGGACCACCCGCAACGCCGACCCGCGCGCCTCGAAACGGCGTGAACCGCTTGGCAAAGTCGCAGCTGCCTCCCAAAGTACAAAGGGGTTAGGAGCAGGTGTTAGGTGGATTAATCATGAGCTGATGTACTCTCCGTCACCAGGAAATTCATAATCTAGCCACACGAGCATTCTTAAAGCCCTTTTGGATGAGAGTGTGTTTTTTTTGTTTGTGTTTGTTGTTTGTTTGTTTTTGTTTTCTTTTTTTTTTAACCTTTGTTGAGGAGATCTGCTCCTTTTGCTGGCTATTCCTTGGGGGAATTCAGGGTGAGGTGGTCAAGGTTTGATGCCATCGACGACGGGAGGCGTCAGGTGACGACAAAGTACGGATTTAAGAACCAAAACGGATTCAGACACAGTTGTTTTCCGACTTTTCTTCATTAATTCTGATTTGTGGAAGATCTGGCAAGGATATGGATTCACCTCTATCACCTTAAAGTCCCCCATGTTGCTGTGCTGTGAGACCTTTGCCACTACTTTACATCACCGAGAAACGTAGCTTTTCCCATTCGGAGAGATTTCTAGCCAAAGATTGTTATTTTTGTGGTGTTAATAAATGGAATCTAAAAGTGGTCGACCAAAGCTACATTCAAAGCCAGATTTGCCTGTTTACGCTGCAAAAATATTCGTCTGAGGCTAGAGGTCATGTCAGAGTCACAGTCCCGTTAGGTACACTCTCAAAATTCAAACAGTCAATGAGTGTAGCTCGGTTTCTCAAACAGCCACTCGCACAGCAATTTTCATGCAAGCGATTTATCAGTTTATTTGCATTTTCTAAAGACCTAAGAGTGCATCAAACCCTGACCCCCTTTTGTGTCCATTGCTGTATGGTTTCTCAATGGTGTAAAATCTCATTCTTTGTCGATAAAGCTAATGTGTGCTGCAGTATTTCCTAGTATACTTCTCTGTTAACTGTCTTTTCTTATTTACTTTTGTTTATTGGGGTGTGATGTCTCATTATTTCAATCTGTTGACGTAGCGTTCTATGTATACCCTGTTCCTTAGCTTAAAATTATTAAGTATGTTATGAGAATGGATATTTTACTGGCTTTATAGAATGTTTAAATAAATATAATAATGACAATAAGAAGAAGGATTAATTAAACCTCCTAACAAGTTGAGTACTTGCTACTAAGCGCTTGTGTTACCATTATAATGTTGTGTGCTTCTCTTAATAATTTTCGTTGTAGAAAAATGGAGTGAATTTATATTAGGCTTCGAAAAAAACTAATGATAGCGTTGTAAATTTCACAGGAGGATTTTAACAGACAAACAGCTTCGTCAAATAGAAGAATATAGTTATTTTAATTGTCCTCTTTACTAACTGTAGGGTGAGAAGGGGCTCGCGTTGTGGTGAACTATGTTATAGCTTGTTATTCACTGTTACTTTTGATCATTTTTTCGGTCTCCGAGGTGAATCGAGTTATTAATGAGAATTTGTATGCTCACATATGCATATTGTATATGTGTAGAAATGTAATCACACTTTGTCTTGGATTTACATTAAACTGTTAAGTCACGGCACCAGTCTCCTGCTTTGTATTTTGGGCTTTGTGTGTGTGTGTGTGTG
>JAOXYL010000090.1:19070569-19084309 GCA_028564955.1 Terapon puta
CTTTCTTCCCCATTTTGATGCTGCTTTGAACTACAGCAGAACATTTTGTCTGCTTGAGTTCCCGTGACATGGTTACATGATTGTTACTACCAATGCATGTAAGTGTCAGAATATTGTAATAGCTGGTGGAGGTAGATAATTTTATCTACTTTATATACTTTTGAGTACTTGAGTCCGTAACAATACGCTGCATAAGATCATCCTACTGGATATTTAGTAAATAAAATTTTAATCTTGAAAGTAACTGTAACTATTTAAGGCCCCTTTGAGCAAATGGTGATATTGGTATGTATAAATAAATGACTATGGGTGTTAAATGCAGTATGGTAAGAGGTGTAATATCTGCCTCTGAAAGTGAAATAAACTGATGATATTCGGGTGAAGCACAAGTACCATAAAATTATACCTAAAGAGAATCGTCTTTTCCGTTTGTAAGAATACTTTTAATTTTATGATTTAATTTTCCATGGTATCACATAAATTTTCAGAAAGGTCTTAACATCAGCAACATTGGTAAGACTATATCTTCTGCCACCAGGTGGCGGTGTGCACCAAAATGTTGATGCATCAGACAGACACTGACGTGATGGGGTTATGCTGATCATCTCCATTTATTTTCAACCACAAAACCCTGCCACACTAAGCACCACGTTTACCAGCGTGCGTATCCACGACAATGCATCTCTTTGTAATATGAAGCTGTTCATTTCTAACATAAATGATGCACCTTACATGATCACATGGGGAATAAAGTACGCACCCTTGTGCACTTGATAAATGTTGAATTGTAAATGAAACGGGGACATAGAGAATATAAGCAGCAGATTTTGCAAAAAAGAGAATGCTTTCAGGAAAAAAAAAAGTCGGTGTCACTTTGATAATTCAGAGTGCAATTTATACGAAGCCAGTGCAAAAAAAATGCTGACAGCGATGCGCGGCTTTACCTCGCCGTAAGTGCATCATCGGAGGAGGTAAGGTTGCCGTGGAAGCCGCAGACGCCAGACGAGGAGGACCAACCTAGTTTTTCGAAACCCCCTCCCCTCCCTCCTCGGAGCTTTGACGGAAAAGGGCCGCGGCCAATGGGCGCGCGCTTCGATAAATTAGAAACTAATCAGATCAGCCGGCGGGGGCGGGGCTAACCCGATCCTCGGGACGGGAGAAGGTAAGTGTTACCGAAAAAAAAGAGTGTCAGATGAAAGCCAGCTCGTCCGCAGCGCGTCCGGCACTGAAACAAGTCCAGAGACGGGCAGGTGGCTGCACGGAGCTTCACTGACGGAGCCTGAGACGGAAAAGGATATTTTGTCGCCACCCAGACAAAGGAAGTCATAGAGTTGGAGCTCCTTGGGCTTTTTTCCCAACCCTGGTAAGTCTGAATGCGCAG
Source organism: Terapon puta (assembly GCA_028564955.1). NCBI lineage: Eukaryota > Metazoa > Chordata > Actinopteri > Centrarchiformes > Terapontidae > Terapon > Terapon puta. The sequence continues at coordinate 19,071,951 of JAOXYL010000090.1, forward strand.
CTATGAGCAGGCTGACAGGAATTGGTTGGTGTTGTTATTGGTGGTGGGATGAGGAGAGAGAGAAACTGTGTTGTCTGTTAGCTGGGGGGGTATAAAGTGTGTTTGCTCATGTGAAGGGATGGAGGCTGCTTTTGTCGAGCCTCACGGAGAGCCACATGATCGCGCGACTTGCGAGTAACGGGACGGGATGTAGGACAAGAGGCTGGTTCGGGATGAGACTGGGAGCTAGCGAGACACCCCCTCCTCCTCCTCCTCCCCAACCTCCCCTTTTTATCTCCCTCACCACTGTCTCACGCGTTCATCTGGCCTTGTGTGGAGTCACTCGGGTTGCCCGCCTCCATCTAACGGGCCGATAAATGGTAGTTTATTGGACTCGTGGTGCCTTGTTGTGACCTAGTTGGCCGCGTGCATGAAATTAAAAGTCCTAGAAATGTAATGGTTTATGAAATGCACAGTGTGTTGAATGAGCATTAAAAAAAAGGGTAGTTCATGCATTTCCAGTTAAAAGAAAATGAAAAATGGCTCGTTTCCTCTGTAAATGTCAGTCAGTCTTTGTTTGAGCTGCTCAAAGTGAGCCTCTCTGTTACTCCAGGGGTCTCACTCAGTGTGCTCTTTCAAAATAAATGCTTTGGGGTCATTTGAGCAGAGTGTGCTTACGTGTGTTTCATTTGAACAGTGCTCATCTCCAGTTGAATGGGCTGATGGTCCAGTGTTTCTTTGCTTTTGCTTTTTGCGTGTCTCTCACTGTTGCTCTCATGTTTTTCCAGCAGCCTTTCATCGATGCGAGCACATGTTGTGGAGGGAGAGGCCTTAAACTGAAGGAGACCAAACTGGGCAGGGGAAAAAAGTCCTTGATTGTCTCGCCAGAATGAATCTTCTTTTCCTAACCGGATGAAATGCCTTGACCTCACTACTGCCAGTGCATCATGGCAGGTTTAGTCTCCTCTGTGGGCTTGATGGTGATGCTCAAGGCTGTCGTGCGTGCCCGTGGCCAGCGTGCACTGTTTCTGGGGATGATGCTGTTGGCGACAGGGATCGCAGCCGGCTCACCTGTTGCAGGTAAGGCAACACCTTTTTGCTGACTCACACAACATGATCCGCTAATTTGTCCTCTGTGTTACGTAAATGTCACAGATCAGCTGTCTTGTACAGCGCTCGGTTAGCTTTGAGGGAGAGCGCAGGTGAGTAATGGAGTAACCATGGAGATCAATGTGAAGGGAAAAGTTGAAATGTCAATGTAAGATACAAAATATGTTCACAAAAACAGTGATTATGCTGTTTTGAAAACATTGAGCCTCACTTATTGGCACATTTAAATTGTGTATATTACTTAAATGAACATTATACACACACACACACACACACACACACACATATATATATATATATATATATATATATATATATATATGCATATGTATATATATATATATATATATATATATATATATATATATATATATATGTATATATACATATGTATTATTAACTGAATAGGTACAGAAATTGCACAAAAGTGTACTTTAGTGCTTTTGAGTGTCTGCTTGTGTGTGTGCATGTGTGCAGTCAAATATATTAATAGAATACGAGATCCACCCTAATCAAGATCTTTGTCTTGATGGATTAGTGTCTGATAATGGTTCACTTCTCTTATCCTGAGGGTTGGGTTAGAGAGATATCTGAAGCCTACATCCATTCATTCTCTGTTCTCATCAGTATACATTACCGAAACATTTTAACTGTCCTATTTTCTTCTTTAACGTTCAGTCACCTTGCTGATCATAATATGTAATAAACTTGATCTCTATTTCACCTTTCATATGAGAAGTGCAGCTCAAAGTGCTATACAGTAATGAAATAACATGCAGTGATTCTATGAAAATAGATGGTGATTATAAAGACAGGGATAGGATGCCATAATTAACGTGAAATAAGATGGAAAATTTCAGGTTTAGGTTTGCAGAGCATGCACATTTTCAGCAACACTTGACACATTTAAGCGTAGTCACATCTGAGAGATGCTTAGTACAACCGCAGTCTTGTTTGTGGTCCTCTGTGCAGCTGCACTGGAGCAGTTGGGGTCATTATGTGCCTTGCTCAAGGCCAACTTAACCAGCGACCTTCCAGTAATTAGATTTCTCCCCTCAAGAAGAAATGACATGGATGACATATCGTGCAACTTTAGTTTGCTTTTCTTTTAGTTGACTGGTGTTTGTAGTTTGAAACAAAACAGCCTTTCTGAGTCACAATGATATATTAACACTTTGATGTTAATGTGAAGGAAATCAAGGCTTCTATGACCTTGGATAGTTGTAATATTCATAATTTCACAAGGTGCTCAAATCTTTGTTTCTGGATTTTCACAAGAAGTGAAGTGTCATGATCTTTACAGCACACACACTGCAAAGTTAAACCAATTTTTACTAATTAGAGAAAGAGAAAGGGTCTAAATCTGTCCACTGGATTGGTGTTTTCCTGGGGCTTACTTTTATAGATGGTGACATGATCCCACCGACACCCCTCCCCCTCCACGCTGCCCAGTGAAAAGAACAAGAGTAGCCAAAAAGTCATGATATTACGTTGTAATAGGATTATGTTGTAAATGCCAGAGTGAAACCTTGTGCAGGAAGTCAGGAATGAGAAACTTGTGCTCTTATGACAACACCTCCATTTACAGCTTTTTTGATCTGATGACCAGTAATCTGGATTACCAACCCATATTTCATATTTTTGTAGTAGTAATGATATGATGTAGACAAAATACAGCTGAGTCATGCTGTAAACAAATTCAAACGTACAATATCAAACGACTCAACTGGCTTGAAGACCGTCTTCTTTGTCTTCTCTTTCTGCCATTTTGCCTTTTTCCATCATACACAAATACTGCTATTGCAGTTTTGTTGCAGACAGAGCAGTAAGATGTTGTCTCCTGTATAGTGTGTACTTTGCTGATGAGTTTCTTATTCATTTAGCAAATGGCTCAGTCTATGCGGTTGAACAGGGAAAAATGAAACGTTAGCATACATTCTGCTGTGGTGTTTTTCTACCCTTTGTGTTGTTTTCATCAGTATACATCATTTGCACATGAGATTTATGAGTCGCTTCATCTCTCACAGAAGGATATCTTCTGCCAAAGCAGGGAGGCTGGTTTTGGTTGATATTTCTTCCTGGTCACACTAAACTAAATACAACACTTGTCATGTCAGAGGCGATTCTCCTGTGGAGGTTCTCCTGCTCTCCTGCAGATTTCAAACCACCTCATCACAAAAGAATACATTTATCAGATTTCAGACAACAATATGCTGTTCCACATTAGCCTATTTTGTTTGAAACCCTCACAATGGTACCAAAACAAACAAAGTATTCACCTGAAGTATTTTCATTTGTATTTCTGAATAATAATGGTAAAAATGACACAACTGTAAAACCCTGTTAGAGCTGTTTACAACATGTATGAAACAATGGTATACATTTGTAGCAGCAATAGGGCATTTACAGAAAGTTGGTGTAATTCTCCCCCAAGCACTTGAACACTGAAGATAATGGTGTCTAGTCACAAGCAAGAGTTGTTCATTTATTCTCAGCCTGGTTAAACACCATTTTCTCAACTTTTAAAAAAATCCATAAACCAAATGTGTTCCAGTCTTATATTACTGTTCATTCTGCCTTACTTAAGTATGAAACTCAGACTTTTAGGTAAACCTCTTGTTGCAAAGTGTGAATTTGTTAGAATATCCCAAGTTAGTGTCTAACAGGAGGTGCACTCGTTGCTATACAGTTCACTTGTTTCAAACACAGGATGATAACTGTTTCCATGGTCTGCTTCAGGAGTGAGATCACCAGTCATACAGCTTTCCTTTTACTCACACATGAACACTTTATAGTTTCTAGGTCAAATAGAGCATGGCGACCTACGTATAATTGTTCCTCCAGACCCAACATCATACAGTCATTTTCCTCTTTCTTACTTCTTTTCTCTCTTTCTTTCTGGCCTTCCACTCAGTTTCTATGAAAGACACAGTTCCACATCGATACCCTGGATCTAAAATGAAAGATCTTTGCGCATATAAAGGATATAATTATAAAATTTTATATGCAATACCATAAAGTGCTCTTGCAATTTGGCTTCAGAGGTCCCTCTGCACTGCAGTGGCTGGCAAGTTCAACAGAGCAAGCTGCAGGCCAGCGAAGTCCTGGCTAATTACCAGTGCAGTCTGTTGCCATGTGAAATGTGATCTGTGTGGGATGACAATATGGCCATTCATTATTCATTAGAGCTGGGAGCCAGTTGCAGATCAATGGGTAGAACCTATCAAAAGCCAAAACAGTGGGTACTTTTGCTCTCCCCAGGCCTGCAGCTTGACCAGAAAGATCTATTGGAAAGCGGCCGGTGGCTGACCCGGCCTGTCGACTGACTGGCCCGTCCCGGCAGCATTATCTGGCTGCACGGAGATCAGCGGAGCCTTGTCCGTCAGTCAAGGGTGGGTCAATGATAGCAGACGGGCCCATTTTCAAAAAACAGAGCATCATTTTCATTCTCAAAAACAGCTTGTCAATGCTATCCTTCCCCTTGATAACCAGATATCCATCACTTATCTTTTCTCAGAGTTTGTCAATTATTCTGAGGAAGGCTGTATTCACATATGTCTAATTCTTTCCAGTTGTCCGCCATTAACCTGCGTCGGCTTGGTAGGTAGTGATGTGAAGGTGCCATAGTGGGGGCCTGTGAATGTACATCTGTTAGTGATTTTGTGTACCCTTTTTTTTTTTCGAAAACCAAGGCAATTTTTCCACTGCTCTTTAAGCATCCTACAAGTGTCCAAGCAGACCATGAATATTGTTTAGGACCATTCGTCTCATCAGGGAATGAAACAAGTAGTTTGTTTTGGTACTTTGCCAGACATAATTAGTATTGATATCTGGTAAATTTGTTAAGTGCTTTAAACGTACTGTTCAGAATTTTTAATGATTTTTTTTTGCATCTAATTAGGACTACTCAAGTAGAACTTACTAATGGTAGTGTTTGAGAATGCTTATTAGAATATTTTATTGATCATGCTTGGTTTTATCGTGATTTGCTTTGCAGTATATAGTCCACTGCAAAGCATTTAAAGGACACTGCTAACAGTAAATGTTTTCAGTTCTCATAAATTAACTATTTATTTAGATTTTAGCAAAATATAAGTTAGCCTTGAAAACATGTTTACCTCATTCCGCCTTATTTAGGCACTCAGAGAGATGTTTTTGGAGAATCACCAAATGCAAGTTATTCTTGTCAAGAGGTTTGTGTCTGTGTCTATAATCACAGCTGTAAAACTGCAAAGTTGTTTGTACACAATCCTGCAGTAAACCTTTATTTATTGCAAGTGGCCTGCCCTGACAGTGCTTACACTTTCTCTTGCGCTAACAGCCTGTCAGCGTTGGGGGCTTGAAATGTGCAATGCTAAGTTCACAGTTTGACAGACGGCGGCATCCAGGCCATATTGCGCTGAGCCCAAATCACTATGTGCTCTGATGAACTGCAGCTGATTATTTATATATTTATCAGAGCAGATGGTGCAGTTCAGCCCCGGCCTCTCTTGAGCTCCTCGGGGCGAAGTCACTTTGGTTCGGACCTTTCAACATCGCAGCGACCACCGAGAAACTTCCCTCTTTCTGCTCACGTGTGAACTTTTAGGCTTAGCAGAAAAAGGGGAGCTTAGTGTAACCCAGAAGACAGCGTTCGTTCTCCCAGGACCTGAAGCCTGAGAGTGGCCTGTGCTTGGGAGGACCGAGGCAAAGTAGAGGAGGGTGCTGAGTGACACAGTCCTCTGGGCCTCTCCGGTTACGAGTCTCTGCCTTCCTGTCTTTCGAAGAAAATCAGGACTGCAGAAAGTGAAGGAGCGTGCTCACATTTGATGTGTGTGTGTAGCAGTGCAGGAATGACACACTGGTGTTGCACCATCACAATCCAGCTTTGAGATAGGTCAAACGGTCATAGTCATGAATTCTGGGGAAGACTCCTGTGAATTTGTGTGCGCTCTCCCTGAGCTTTTATGAAGTTGTTGAGTCCTTAAATCTGTTATACAGCAGCTCGACGTGCTACAAATCCCCCGAGTCCCACTCAAAATGTTTAGGGCAGCCGGTCCTTGTGGCTAACTGCAACCTTTAACTCAGATTCCCTCGTTCTCCCTCTGTTACCTCTCTTCCTCTCTTTCGACTGGACTCCCTCCGCGTTGTGCCACTCCCCCTCTTTTTGCACTCCCCTTTCTCTTATCTTAAAAAGTAGTCCCTCAGGAAAACAAAACAAGGGTCCCATAAATATTTGATGAAGTGCAGGCATGACCTCAGTCAGCTCTCCTTTCTCATGCTCATGTTTGGCCAGATCAGATGAGCGAATTAATTTACGGTAGATGTTGGCAGCCCCTCCATGAGCGAACCTTTATGTTGTGTTTTACCTTCAATGACCTGTTGGATCAAGGCAAGATATGGATTTGCGTTTGATTTGTAACCTTTGCTCAGGTCTTTAATCTTTTACTGTATGGTGCTGGCTGGATTTGAAGTAAGTGTTCTGGAAAGCAACCGGTGTTGGTTTATAGTGAACGCACCTCTTATGAATTGAAACTGTTTCTTTCTGTGGAGGGCGGGGGCTGCTTGAGCTTTGGCAGAGAGCTTGATCTAATTGAACCCCACTGATAAAAACAATGGAATCTTTCCCATCTTAAAAGCTTCCCAGATAAACCAAACGTCAACACAGCCATATCTTGATTGTTCGACTGCACTCAGCGAACGCTGCTTCTGCCAACTGAAAAGAGCCAGTCACGCAAGGGGCTCAGCTGAAAACAGAACCATGTGTGGGGTTGTAGTTAGCTAGCATTAATACCAAAAGACCCTTTCTTCTCTCTCTCCCCTTTTTTCAAATTACACAGCCATTAGATTACTTTTTTTCAGCAGTAAGAAGTCTGGCAAACATAGGAAATGATATCATTAAAGGGCTCTGTAATTGGTGTCTCAGGTTTCTCTACACACAGGAATGGATTTGTGTCTGTGTGCGTTATTCTGTGTGTGTATGCACATCTGTGCGTTTCACACCTGCTTGGCTTATAACTATTGTTTGCCTGTTATAGAAACCTTACTGTGATAATTAAAGGCAGGTTGGTTCTTAGAAAATGCTCCAAAAATCAGTACTAAACAATTCAGCTGGACCCCAGCTCACCGTGTCGTGCACATGTTTGTACTAAGACCCATACAGATGGTTTTCAGCTTGGATGGAAGGTCTTTCTTATTAAAAAACAAAATCATATTTGGGCTTCACCCCAGCCACTTGAGACAGCAACACATTTGTTGCATTTTTCATGTTGTACCAACGCTGCTATCAACATGATTGTTTTGTCTGTCATTTTAACATGCCCAAATATTTCTCTCTGTTAAAGGACACTGATTCAGTTAAGACTGTTTTGTTTTTTTATTGTTTTTTTTGTATCTGTGAGCGTAGGGTCTGGTTGACTGGGTATCTTCTGTGATTTAATTCCAGACATTAGTAAAGTGCTGTCTGCAGACCGGCATTATCAACTTGGGATCAGTAGTCGTGAGAGAACAGCGAACTCTTCTTCTTACTTGGAGAAAATAATTATATGCAGAAAGTATTGTTGTGTGTTGTTATCCATTCATACTGACGATTCAGTCATGTCGTAAGCATCCCAATGCAATATGGTTTGGCCAATGAAAGAAAGAAAGAGAAAGCACTGCACTGCAACAAATGCCCCCTGTATTATGAGGTGTATCTTAACATAGTCTCAGTTAACTGTTGGAGGCTATTTAATAAAATCTCCCCTCTGTGACTGCCCTTTAAGAACCAAGTGTTAGCATTCTGTAAAGGTTAAATTAAACAAGCACAAAGTAAAATTCAGCAAGCTAAACAAAAATGGGATGAGAGCACCAGAGTTAAATAGAAAAATCGTGTTTCTTCCGCTGTCTTGCTTTGCATGTATGATTACTTCAGACACACCAGGCCTCGGTGGAGCGATTTTAACAGCCAGACACATATATAGGTTAGTGGAGAGCTGTGGTGATCCAATATGTGGTCTCAAAAGAGTTTGCCAGTGTGCATCCCGGGTAAATGGGTTAGTGCTATTTCAGTTGCCTGAAGTTGTGTCTGTGCCTTCAGCGTGGTCTCGCTAACCTGTTCCGCCTCTTTTTATTACATTGTGGGGAATTTATAAAGCTCATCAGATGAGGCAACAGCAGGAATAATCCCTCTTTTGTCAGAATCCTTTTTACGTGATTGCTGGAAGTAATCCAGGCCCGCAACCGGATGTATAAATGGGAGAGCAAACCAACCAAGCCACAAGAAACGAATTATCTTTGGAAATGAATGAATGGAAATTTCTTTGTAAGTTTGTAGCAAATGGATATTCTTTACCACCCTGTTGGGAAGAGCTGAACACCACACTCACTTAATGCTTCCACTTACTTTAAGTCACTGCTGTGTATCATGTGACTTATTAAATGACAGAGCTAATAACTCAATAAAAATACCTGTCTATAAACCACATAAAGTAGAAGGCTCGGATTGGAAAAAAGGAATGACTTTAGTATTTGTTAACTTGTCAGTTTGGTCAGATGCTAATTTCGTCCAGCTCACGTACAAGGCAGCTATTCATTAGATTGAGTCCAGGCTAAAAGGCAACATGAAGGCCTGATGAATGGAAATGGAATCTCATTAGACCGAGATTTTCAAAGTAATGAATAAATGAAAATCTCACTGCATTAATTCTTCAGCATTATCAGAATAATGAGACTGTGCCAAGACATTATAAAAAGTATTCTAACTTCTTTCTCTTTTTGTTTTAAGCTGCTTATATGAACCTCTGTAAGTTAGTTTATTCATAGACTAATAATAACAATGCTCTAATAATAATCGATAATGCAACAGCAGCCCTGGCCCTGTGTCTGTAACAAATCATTATCAGCAGTGAAATGATGATCTTTTTCTGAAAATGATTCATGTGGCCCAGAAAGAAAAAAGATGGCTGACTGGAAGAGAGAAAAGCAACTGCAGTACTCGTTTACATGACCGGAGCACTTGACATTTGTGCTCTTGTGACCTGATATTTGGAGGCGTTCCTCTGCATGGGTTTTAATGCTTAGCTTCACAGACAGGCCCAACAATGAGTGGCCAGCCGAGCATGACGCGCTCGTATTTCGGGGGACAGGTGGCATCGCTGCTCGGCCCTCAAAGCCTTTGTCAATTTCTGCAAACTGTAACGTCAGCCCCAGTTCAGCCCGGTCTCACCTGCCCTGTGCCTGACTGCTGTCTGTCGTACTGAGCTCTGACTGCCATTACCAAAGATTAACATCGATGTATTAAGACCATGGCTGCTGAATTATTAAGAATAATCAGCCAGATCTTTGTGCAATTATAATTCAGCCTTGGCTCAGTGCAGTTTGGGATTTTATTTGTCATTTTATGTTTTTATTGTTTTATGAAAATATTATTATGACTGTATTTTACAGTTTATGAAGCTGAGATTAAACCATCTCAATTATTTTAAACACTGTGCTTTACTGTGGAAGAGAACACTGATTTTTGTATTCTCTTAGTCCTTCATCGCCATTTTCGCAAATGTCAGTACAGTTATCAGTATTATCATCAATCACCTTTGCCTTAATTAACTGGACGTTTTGTCATCAATTCATGCATGTTTAATTGTCCTAAATGTGAGTATAAATGCATTAGTTTGTCTCTGTAGGGGCTTGCTGAGATGAGGTGACATTTTGGGGTCACGTACCACAGTATGACCTCAAACATCAGCATGTTTTTCAGACAAACAAGGCTTCCTACAGAGCTTGTCTGTGCGGTCTTTGTTCTTTTCAGACGTGGCGTTTCAATCGTATATTTGTTTACAGTCAAATGGAGAGTCAAGATCAGTAAAACATAAGTCGCCCACTGTTTAAATTAAATAGTGCACTGACACAGCCAAGATTATGATTGCAGCATCTCTCTCACAATTAGCTGCAGAAGACTGCTTGATAGACGCAGCACACCAAATGCTGCGGCTTCTCCTTTCCACGCGCTGTTCTTGTGATTATTTTTAACTTCCTCACAAAACCGAGAAATCAGGCCATCAATAAATAGCCTGTATAGGAAAGGCAACTAGATCCTCCTATTAATGGTTAAGAACATCTTTCGGTCTGCCCAGAATGCGCTAAGAGTGTTTACGTCTATCCAGCTGTGTGACACATCCCCGGGGGTTCAAACACTTGGCACAGTAGACGAGGAGCTTTGTGGTAGTTTGGAGAATGTGCAGCACAGACCAGCCTTCAGAGAAAAGTCTTGGCTTTTTCTTTCCAAGTCCCTTCCAATGGCCTCTGTTATAATAGCATATTGACTCAATTAAGGTACCAGTGTAAGTTATAATTAAGTTGGGAGTTTTCTCCTGGGCCAGGCCAGAGGCAGTCCTCTTGAATGAAGCGATGCAGTAAATTGAAGATGACGCTCCAGAAGTATATTCTTTTTTTTGTTGATGCTTTTTATAAGTGATCTGTTTTGCGCTCCCAGCGTTAAAAATAGTCTTCTCCCTCAGCTGATTCTGTGGTGGCAGAGCCTCTGTACACTACAAAGAGCAGCTGCTGAGTCACTATGTAGAGCCTGTTGGTGGCTTGCTCCTGGCAATGGCAATCATGGCGCTTTTAAAATCTTGCTCTCTTCAAGACCTACTTTTCAGGACAAACTTGCGACATGCGGTCTGAGCTTATTGGACTGGAATTATTGTATTTTTTTTTCCTTGATGTGGTTAGCCTATGCTTGTAAACTCCCAATGCATGTATTAAGGGTCATTTTGATTATTTGCAAACCAATAATCACAAACCAGAAAATAGCATCTCCTTTAGTGCATAGCAAACATCCTAACTCATCTTACTCTTAGCGACCAACAGCTCCTGTCTCTGGAGGCATTAAGGTTTCTACCATCAAACTTTTTAGATTGTAAGATTATAAGAGAGACAGCTACATGAAGCTGTTAAAATGTCTATCACCATGAATTATTTAAGAATGATTCTGTTCCTTCCCCTTCCGCTCATGAACACGTAGTGTTATCGTGGCACTTTCCAAATTAAGTCATGCATGCTACACTGTGTTATGCAATATGGAGAGAAAGGCTTTTGGCACTCAAATTAGTACTAAATGCATTGCATAAGCTGAATTTGCCATTTCTACATTTTTGCTGGATCAATGTCACCATTAAGGATTTTAATGTTGTGTGTAAGAGGTAGAGTTGCTTCATAATGAGATGAAAATTGCACTGTCCACCACTCCAAGGTCAGCTTCCATAAAAAAAGGATTGGAGAAGTTCTCCCCAGAGTGCAATGGGTAAAAAACCCAGTCTGTTGAGTTGCTGAGCCACAATGAGTACTCATTCATTTTGGAACATATGGTTAGCACATGCATGTCAGCATATTCCCGTACTTCAATAGGGGAAGTGAGGAAAACCGTAATTGCCAGCTTTTATTGTCTACATTAAGCATACTTTTTTTTTTACCATGGCACTGTATTACCTAGTGAGTGTTTCTTTACTCCATTCTCTTATTGCCATTTTCCTCAGTAGTAATGATTCCATTTTGTAGCCCCTTTAGCAAGTGGGTCATTAGTTAGATCAGTGATCAGGTCCAACAGTTTCTTCAAAGAAGTCAACCAAGTAAAGTAAATTGGTAAATGTTAGTTCTTACAAGTTGCAGGTACCTGATACATATGGTAGAATGAACTGGCTGAATAACTAGTGTTTTCTGGTAAACCAATCTCGCTGCTCTCAAATTTCACTTTTTATCAATAGTTGCTGTTTATGAATTATCTATCAATATAGTATTGATTTTATCTATATACAGGCAAAGGTTTTAAATAACATCCAAACCCCCTTGCAGCTTCCTTTTATAGACTCAGTGTGGTGTCTTATTGTATTATACTATGTATCTATCACTATGACCTCTGCTCCAGAGGTGACCATTGTTAGAATGACTCATTTCATTATGAATGGTATTCTTATAAAAAAAATATCCATATGAGCCAAACCATTAAACAGTATTAATTACTTCCTCTGAGATCGATGTTCATTTTAGTGATTCAGTGCCCCAGAAACACCCCTCTGATGTAATGTCATTGTCCTGTTATACAGTGTAACATACAGTAGGATGCCTTTCTGTCTGCTTTACAAAGTTATTGTTTGGCCACATATTTTTTTCTAAAAAGTGATAATATTTCACTAATAAGCTGGTTATGGTTTCAATATCAGTGTGTAAAAGAAAGTCGGGGTGAGTGTGTATGATGTTAATTGAAGCTGCCTAATTTTAGCCACAGTATAAGACACCTCCCTCTGATTTACTTT
>JAOXYL010000090.1:19093840-19105649 GCA_028564955.1 Terapon puta
AGCATGAACTGACTCGATACAGTGCACACTTGTGTCTCAAACTTGACACTGAAAACTCTCCACCACTCTGTCAACCTCTTGGTCCGTAGCTGTGGAGAAGGTGACATCCTCCCCGTCGGACGCTGAGAACACCAACATGTGGATCATCATCGGGGTGGTGATTCCCCTCCTCGTGGTCATCGTCATCATTTCCATCCTGTACTGGAAGTTATGTCGGACCGACAAGCTGGAGTTCCAGCCAGATGCAATGACCTCCATCCAGCAGAGGCAGAAGGTAGTGTCCTATCAGCGTCTACAGTGTCTGGGTCCGCGTCTGGCTACATTGTTTCAGTGTTTCAAAGTCAGTTCAGATCTACTGTTGATTCATTAAACACATTTGAAAAAAGGTAATGAACATCACAGTCAGTATTATAATATACAGTTCCCAAAAGGTTCATATCTGCTATATTATTATTTTTATGGGACTAGTTCAATATTTTGGAGAAAACAGTCCCTTAATTCATGTCATACCACAACTTGTGGTTTTACATTTTGGTTTGTGTAAGGACTAAACCAGGACAGCCGTGCCCCCTGTTATGCTTCCCTCAGATATGACACTGGTATTGATCTTCTCATCCAGCAAGAAAGCAAGTGAGCGAATCTCCACATATGTCAAACTGCTCCTTTGAATGATATAATTTATTCGTCCATCTCCACCTTATTCAACGCAGATCAGACTGTTCTGATTTTTGTTCAGTTAAAAAGATGGCCCAGCATGGTTGTAAGGTTTTACATGATGTTCAGTTATGTTGTATAACATTCAGTTATAACGGACCAGCCAGTTTTCCAAAGGGCTCAAGGCGACTCATGTGAAAAGCCAGAAAGATGAAACCACTTTTAACTTCAAATGAACTTCTAATTAATTGGGTATATCTGTCATTGCCATGAATGTGCTGAAGGACTGTGCAGAATCCGGACTTCATCATTTCTTCTTTTAGATTAGATCAGTAAAACTTTAATGACCCTGGCATAGAGACATATTAAAGGACATGAGCTGGATTAGAAGTCGCAAGGCAGCTGGTGCATGAAATCAGCGGTAGCTGCTTTTTATTTGAAACTTTTCTTGAGGTTTCTTTATACATGATTTCACTTGAAACACAAACAACCCTGCCCTTTAGTTCCCATTTGTCTCATTTTATTTTCAGTTTGTGACAATTGAAAAGCTTCTCCAGCCTGTCTGACTCCACTTTGAGTAGTAGGTAATGGTATTTGTCTGCTCTTTGTCTGCTTTGTGTCTTCCTACCATTTGCCCTTATTAATTGCTCTTTGAGCAATACTGGACATCCTGATGCAGAAAGTTGAAATAAGAACAAGCTTTCTCAGGGATTGCACACTACACCTTTTAAAGATGGCTTTACTGGTGGATATATAGGACCACACAGGTGTGTTGCATCTTATCTGTGCTGCACTGACTCAACAATAATACCAAAGATCTTTGTACTCGCTGTGATACAGAGGAAACTGAGCAGCGTGCACCTGCAGCTGCTGCTTCACAGTCAGGTCCCAGTGACTCTTTCATCATTAGGTACAATGTTTTGCTGATACAGTCCTGAAATAGATTTTTTTTTGCACATTGATTTACAAGTCGGCCTGTTTTTGGGGACTTCTGTGTGTATTTCTCAGCTTCCTTACCGGTTGTTCTTTCCGTCTCTGTCTGCCTTTCGTTTCCTACCGCTTCGATTTTTGTTTTTTTCGTTGTTGGTTGTGCTGAGCTGTGAACTAAACCTCAGTTTCTACTGAATCTAATGTGCGGAAGAAACTTGTCACTCGCCTGCCCTCCCTGCTTAACACAATCATCTGTCACTTAACACCACTCCCCCTCTCTCTAGTCTACTACCTCATTCGGAGAATCAAGGACCTCTTTTGGCCACACGCTCCCTCCAACTAACAAGGATATACAGTCTAGTGAGGGGGAGTATGAGGAAGAAGAAGAGGAGGAGTATGAAGAAGAGGAGGAGGAGGAGGAAGAGCAGGAGAAGGAGGTTAAAAGAGGGAAGGTACAGAGCAGTGTCTGGTGGTGGTTTCTAAAAGATGTAGAAGAGACGTAGTTTGTGTTTGTGTTTGCTGTCTGATGAGTAGTTTTTCAAGTCATTATACGTTGTATAACAGCACATTAGTCAGTACTTAATAGTCCAGCTTTTGAGTTAGGTGATATGTGAGATAGAGAGAAAGTAGCATCATCACTCAAAGTATTCATGCTATCCACCATTGCCTCTGCTTAGAGACCTGTAGCTCTCCCCAAAATCAAACAGAAAATGAGCAGTGAGGAAGAGGAGGAGGAGGAGGAAGAGGAGGAGGAAGAAGAGGAAGAGGAGGAAGAAGAAGAAGAGGAGGAGGAAGAGGAAGAAGAGGAAGATGAGGACAAAGATGAGGAAAAGAGCAAATTTCAAAAGAAAGGAATCAAACCAGAAGAGCAAAGGAGACAAGAGAAAAAAGCAATGATGATGAAAACAGGGGAGATGAAGAAAGAAGACAAAACAAAAGTGTTAACTAAAGGGAGGAGAGCCAAGGAGGAGGTATAATGTTTAGTAGCCATAGAGACTAGTGCTTTGTGTGTGTGTTGATAGTTGTGAGACTGTAGCTGTCCCTGGTTCCAGTGTCTAGGCACAGAAAAATCCAGTGTTGCTCATCACGGCGGGTTTCACTGTGGAGCCGAGTATTGGTGTCCTTTAGTAGTAGATCCATAGACGTCATCTTGCATGTATCAGCTGTGTGTTGTGATATCCCAATTTACCATCCAGACCAGGCTAAGTAGTAATTAGTGAGTGTAATGTGTGGGGAATATCACGAGCTATGTGTTTTCTTTCACTCAGCCACAGTGTTAATTATAACGAAACAGCTTTTACTGTGCGGTGCTTTTTTTAATGCTCTCCCTTTTAATGACTGGCCTTGTTTATCTGATGTATCATGATGTGAGTGTGTGTGTAAGACACACAGTCTTACACACACTCACACACACACATACACTCAGTCTCTCGCTCTCTTTCCTCGGATTAACACTTTTTATACTGGCAAGCGTCGAACCGGATTAGCAGTTTCATACCAACAAGCCTCCTCTAAGCCAGACATTTTGCCTCAATAAACTGAGCCAAACGTACATTTAATTCAGAGAATTAACAGGAACATGTCGTGTCACTCTTCGCCTCTCTTGTATACACATTTCAGTGTCATAGGATGAGGGTTTCAGACACTGCAAACACACACACCGAGTTCTGACATCCTCTGTTTACTCCTTTGCTGTTGGAAAGTCCCGAGGGCTTTACACTCAAACAGTCTCACTGCTTCCATCTCCAGCCTCCATCCCCCACCGCCTCAAAGGAAGGGAAGCCGCTCAAAGTTTCCCCACATCCCTCCCTGTCCCTCTTTGTCGTATTCTTCCTCTTTAGTCATTAATGTCTCCCTCATGGACACTGTTTCATAAGTCATTCAGCCTAATTATTCTCAGAACTCATCTGTCAGTCTATCTGGCTGTCACTTCACTCACTCATATCTTTTGGTCTTTAGGGAATTTCAGTGCAGCTTTCTGAGCTGCAGATTAATGTCATTATGCGACAATGTCGTATTCAAATATGAGTCCACGTAAGATGATAACCTCACACGCTTTCTCACCTCTGTAACTTTCCACCTTTCTTTCCCTTCATTATTTCCTCAAACCGTGCATTCCTCCTCTTTTTTTCCCTCTCCTTTGCTCCTGTCCTCAGTTGCAGGCTCCCAGCGTGAAAGGCTTTGACTTTGCCAAGCTGCACCTTGGCCAGCAGAGTAAGGATGATGTCATGGTGATTCAGGAGCCTGTCCCACAAGGGCCCGGCCCTGGACCCTTGCCCATGTCCATAAAAGATGGCCTCAGTCTGTCCGAGAACGGGGAGATCCCCACTCCCTTATCCAAAAATTCCTCGACCAAGGCGTCCCGCAGTGGTCGAAGGCGAGAAAGGTCAGTGCTCCTTTGAAGAACAGGGCGGGAGCCTGAAGAACTAAAAACTATTCACATTACGTCTGTATGCGTGTCATACCACACACAACCACAAATTGGCATTACCAGTCCATGTTAGACTAAGTAGTGTTTTACTCACTCAGTTACTTTAGCAGTAAGTTTTAATCCTCTACCTGACACAGAGACATTTTTTTAGACATTTAACAGAGCTTGTTTTTTACCGCACGACTATGATTTTCCACTCCCTTCATTTGGGACAGTCATTCAACCAGACAAAAAGCTCTTGACAGATCCTCAGATCAATTATTTACGCTCTAGACAGTGAGGGATTTCCCTTTACTCTCGCATCCTGTCAGTTTGTCTCTATCACATTATATTGAGTTACCATACACTGTGTTTATTAGTTTCAATAAATAAATGTCACAGCTAGAAGTATTTTCGCTTTGTCATTGTAACAATTAATGTGTTGTGAAGAATTTGTGCACCATTACCAGCATCTCCCAGCTCACAAAAAGCTCGGGCTGATAGACCCACAGTATGTCTCCAAGACATGAGTGAATCAGTTATTGCTCAGTTCATTTACTAACTGAACCAGTTGTTTCTTGAGTGCTGGATTGATAAAGATCGTTTGTCCCCACCTCATAGCTGTCAAGAAATAATTAATTGGGACATATAATTCTCTCTGTGTATATAGGTTTATGCTTTTATGACTTCAAGCTTTAAATCATATCATTTCTTAGAAAACTGCCCCAGCCTTTATCTCTCTGCAATGGCAGTCTTTATGCATGGCACTTCAGTGTGTTAGTGTGTTCTCAGGCTTCTATTATTCATCTAAGTGTGTGAGCGTGTGTGTGTGTCTGTGTCTTCTCTGGGTAGGATCTCGCCATCAGACGGGGACTCGGTGGTAAGTGACCGCTCCAGTGAGCGGGAATCAACCGAGGAGAACCTGAGAGGCCATGCCACGCCCAGCGACAGCAAGCAGACCCGAAAGGTCCCCATCAATGTTTTAAATGGCAAGTGGCCTTGGCAACACTCACATCGCTCCTCCAAACACAGAGTGAACGCGAGGGGTTGGGAGGGGAAGGAGGAAACTGAACGGATTGGGCAGACATTAAGAGATAAAGACTGAGCGAATCAAGCTGGCGTTGTTTGATTGACAAGAGGGTCAGACTGAGGGCAGAGGAGACATTTAAGTACCGAAAATAAGACAAAGCACGGAAAGACTGAGGAAAAGAGCAGCACCAACACAGGCGGCGACATAAAGATTACAGAGGGGGGAAGAGTGAAAGTAAAAAAAATGCACATAGTAAGAACTTGCATGGTGGAAAGAAGTGCAGGGAGAGCGGGGAAAAAGGGGAACGGGAGAATAAAATAGCTGAAGTTACTCTATCTGACAGCTTGTTGATAGATTCAAGCCTGCAATACCATTCAGAGACTACGTGCTGGAGCCAGAGGCAGTCAGGCACACAGACTAAAGCCTGACTCACCCACAGAGGAATGGTCTCTGTTTTGCTATTGATAAATCTCTGCCGGGGACTGTATATGCACTGCCACAGTGTTTATAAGTAGGCTGTATATAAGGCAAATTTAGTATTATGTAATTTGCCGTCTTCTTTTTGCTCATTCAGCCTGTGTTTTGATCTGTCTGTTTTCTGCTCATCAAAAGCAGTGCCTCCTGTTTTTTTCTCTGATTAGTGAACTTCACAAGACCCAGACAAGAAGCTTTTATCAGCTGTGGGAATGTATCCCCCAGCATGGCTTTCCTTTCTCACCCCCCCCCCCTACCCTACCCCTTTGTTTAACTTTTCATTTCTTCAAGTTTAAACAGCACCTACGTTGGCCAAGACTCAGTTAGCCAGGCTTCTTTTTATATTTGTTGTCAACATACAGTAATCACTTACATCTCAGGTGCTTTTATTCCATCTCTTTCACCTCAGTAAAACTCTCTTCTCTCTCTGTTGTGGTTTGCAGGCAAGAATAGAATCGGTAAGAGTTTCCCTTTCCATCTGTGTCTCTTTAGACCCCCGCCTTGACCCTCATGCAGCTGTGTCTGTGTGCTGTCTGTTTGTTTCTTTGCTAGTTTTGTTCTCGCCATCCATCACTGTCTGCCGAGCTGCCAGTCACGGCGCAGAGACAATCAGATTCAGAAACAAAAGCGAAGCCATTGTTTGAAATGAAATTTGACTTTTCAAGTAGAAGTCAGTGTTCATTTCAGGTCACCACCGGAAACATGTCCTCCACTTTTCATATAGTCATGTCAGTTAGATTTAAAGGTAAACGTTGGTAGAGATCATTACGCAGTGTTCAGTCCCCTAGTTGAAGTCAGTATTAGCATTTACTCTTGAAGTGACCACACTGTGTTAAAATAATGACCTCCATGCTTCTTTCCTTAGGCCCTCCTCCTATGAATGATACAAATGAGCAGCTGTCCTCAGCCTCCATCTTCGAACACGTCGATCGAATGTCTCGCGTGACCGACGCCAGCAGGAGGCTCCCCAACAAAGTCCAGCTTATCGCCATGCAGCCCATGCCTGTCCCACCACTGCACAGCCCACCCATCAATGGCAAACTGTCTGACACCAACCAAATCAACAAAGAGGTTTGCATCTCAGGCTTTCTTTCCTGGCAAAAACTTTATTTTTAGCAAATAAGTGAATCCAAAAGATAAACACAAAATCTGCCAGTGGGGAGGCACAGTTTAAGACCATTTAACTAACTTTTTATTGCCACTGGTGGATTAAGATGTTACTTAACACACTTGTTGCCAGAAAATTCATCAGATAGTGCAGCAAAATGGGGACAAGGCAGGTGGATTAGTTTGCATTATAAAGATGACTAATTTACTTGTTCAGTCAGACAGGAAACAAATTCACAGTGACTTTTCTCTGAAAAGAAAGAAAGAAAAGAAAAGAAAAGAAAGTTATCTGCACCTGTTTCATTTTCTATTACATGAAAATTACAATATTTCGAACCCATATTGGAGCTTTCTCAGGGACAGAGGAACCAAAGACTTGAGTTACTTTTATCAGAGTAATAAAAAACTAAAAGACCCAGGTGCAGATTATATTGTCCTTTGGAAAATATAATTCACTCATTTACTTTTAAAAGTATGCATACAGTTGTTTCTTCTCTGATGCTGCTTTTAGACTACTGTCTAAATTCTATATTAATATTTTTTACTGCCTATATCCTATATTTTCACTGACTATATTCTATATTTTTTATACTACAGTGAGCAAATACAATGTTCTGTATACACTGTATATCTGAATGACAATAGTCTGTCTAAGTCTAATGTATGTGCATAAAATATTGTTATCCTGTTTGCTGAAATCTTCATTCATCTACAATTAGTCTAGTTTGTGCATATTGTGAAGCTGTTGTCTAATGAGGTCCTTTTCCTCCTCAGATCCAGGTAGCTCTGCGGCACAAGTCAGAGATTGAGCACCATCGTAACAAGATACGCCTGCGCGCCAAGAGAAAGGGCCACTACGACTTCCCAGCCATGGATGACGTGACGAGCGGCCTCGGTGATGCAAAGGAACAGGATCGCATCTATCACAAAGCACAGATGCAGATTGATAAGATCCTGGACCCAGACGCCCAGATGCCCTCCATCTTCATGGGATCCAAGAAAAGGTTCGGGGCTCACATTTCGTGACATAGCACATGTTTGGTTAGTTTTTTATAGCCTGGCATAAATAGATAAAACACATTAATAAATACGTGAATGTGCGTTTCTCCAATTTGTTGCTCAGTGGTCGTGGCAGGCGCTCTCCCAAACAGAGGATGAAGGAGCAGCTGAATGGAGGCATGATGGAAGCAGACAAAGACCACCTCATCACGGAGGACAGTGACGCCGCTTACAGAAAGTGTCCTGGAGTTAACAATGTGGCCTACGTAGTGAGTAGCACAGGAGGATTGTGACATTTGTACAGTCTTACACACACAAAAGTTCCCTATCGCTAACTGGCTCTAAATATGTTGTGTTATATTCCAGTCGGACCCTGACCAAGGCCCCGGTTCGCCTCACAGGAGCCCCTCCCCCACCGACGATGTCTTCCTGGGTCCTGCCTCCTCCCCTCCAGGTCATGCCCCTCCCCCGCCGCCCTACATGCCTCCACAGCCCTCCATTGAGGAGGCGCGGCAGCAGATGCACTCCCTGCTGGACGACGCCTTTGCCCTCGTGTCGCCCACCTCTCAGGGCAGCACGGCAGGGATCACTCTCCCAGGGGTCAACAGCAACCCCCCCGGCTCCAGCCCTCCGGGCCGTGGCCCCAGACCTTGGGCTCCCCCTTACCAAGCTCTTTGCCCTTTTCCTGGTGTAAGTAGCCATCTCTGCCACTGCATCGATTCATATAATGTGTCAGAGCGTTAAGCATTCAGTCTGGAGCTCGTGTAAGCCATATCCTGTCATACATCTGTTCATTTCACTAATCTGGCCACAGACAAACATAAACAGGCTCCCTGTTTAAATATGAAACAACAGAGCAGTAAATGAACACGTGTAAAATCCTTTGTATTCACTATCTCCTCCCTTTCACAAGGCTCTCTCAGCTCGTTCGCAGCATGAAGCCTATAGCTCCGAGTTTAATCGTGTCCTCTTAGCAAACTAATCAGTTAAGCATTCCTCCATCTGTCGCCCCGATAGAGCTGCGACCTTACAACCCCTGTCAGCTTTCTACAACTCCTAAGACTCTCCAGTAATATACCCCGCGCATGCTTGATCTGCATTAGCTCAGACCAGTGGAAGCTGGTCTCAAAGACACAGTACACAGTCATACAACCGTTGAAAGGGCTGCTGGAATAATAAGCTCAGTGTTTGCTTTTCTGTTTGTTTTTGTACTTATATTTAGGCTGTTTATTGAAGAGAGGTCGGGGGTAAAAGCAGCTCATAGAAAGGCCAGTTTATGCGGTGCTAAGTCATTAAACATGAAGTCTGTTACCCTGTGCATGTGCCGTGTTTCATGTTGTGGGTGGAACTGCCAAGAGACAAAGTAGAAGTTCTCTATAGCATGTCCCCTGCTTTGAAATTCATACTGAAGTTAAGAGCTGTGCTAAAATTAAATAAAGGTTTTCAGAGCCCAGGGGCATTATAATGCGAAAAAGTTATGGGTTGGCAGAGCTTTATATTAGTGCTACAGAAAGCTGTAAAGGTTTTTGCCCATTAAATCACTCAGATTAGATTAGTAGTTAGTCCTCTGCTGTGGCATTATGACTTGAAAAAGCTTCATCACTATTTTACAGATGCAACCATTCGTTACGCACAGAAATTCATGGTTATATTATGTTGTTTCATGGTACTAAAACTAAACATATTCCTGTCTTGACAATGGCTTCATTATCACAACAGGAATCAAACCTCTCCCTTATGTTCTTCAGAATAAATACTTAACTGCTTTTTACTGCTCTACACATAAATGAATCACTGCTCCGTCACTTATAGGCCAACGCCGCTGTTCACCCCAGGTGACAAATATAGAGAGACTTAACAGTGGGCAGTGGAGCCATAAAAAGCTATTTGCTGGTTCTGCTTCTGCTGGTTCAGTGCTTTAATATGCTGTAAAAGGTCAACTGTAAAAAAAAAAAAGAAGAAGAAGGATATCCAGCAAAACCATGCGTGGTAAAAACAACTTTGTTTACTACAGTTTGTGCAGTGAGACCAAATATACTACACGTGGCAGCAGGCACAGTGCTGCTTTGCTTTAATGAGAAATATCATCATCCACTGAGAGCTTTCTTTGCGTTAATTGCTGTATTTTAATTTTTGAACACATCTCCTGAGCAGTCTTTGTCTTTTCTTGTCTCCCCCAGAGGTTCACTGAGCTGGGCATGACCCCTCCTGTCCAAGGCCTGACACCAAGGTTAGTGGCATTATCTGTGGAAATATACTGTATATTTTAATATATTATATGCTTATTTGACATTCACTTCTTCACACATCAAAATTATTTCTTATTGATCAGCACAGCCAGTTTTCCACCACTTTACCGATGGGGATGTTTTCCTTTAGGTGCATCAAGTGAGTTGGGCCTCATGAATAATGAAAGAAAAGTCATCTTTATTTTATTGCTTTAATGGATCAGGTCCAAGCAGTGGTCTCTTAACTGGCTCCCACAACACCAAGGCACCCAGACACACACACACACTCATGTTGTGACACAGATACACACACACTGTAGGAACAGCAACAACAATTTTAGCAGCTTTTTTCAGAAAATCAATTCAATTTCCCAAGAGTGGAGCAGCCAGTGGACACCTCACTGATGTATTTGTGGTCAACCAAATGATCACCTCTGGAAATTTGAGCATAGTGAAACTCATGTGTCATCAGCACTTCGTTACATATTATGATATATTGTCTTACATGCAGTAGAGGACAGTGTTGAATTATGGTGACTAGCGACCGTGTTGTTTTCAGATTTTCACATTCAATCATCCACACAAACACACAGGACGTACACAATACAAATTCTTCACTAGATCTGTCTAGGTCTCTCACATGCACACAGAATTTGTATGTAGCGCTGTACACTCACTTCTCACCAGTAGCTGGATGAGCCATGACGTCAGTGATTGCTCTTTCTAGTGAAAACCTGCAGGTGTCCTCGTTGTTGCTGCTTTTGTAGGAAATGAAGAAAATGAGTCCTGTGGCCTTTTGTATTTTAAAGATTCAGTCGATATGACTGTGTAGAGACTGCAACAGATTTGCAGTAAATAATGGTTTTATTAAATCACAGCTAGGTAAAGAAAAAGACATGTCTTTGTTTTCAGGCAGGGCCTTGGCTCCAGCTACCTGCCACCAGGAGAAACAGCAGGGCAGTGTGAACGGCTCCAGCCAGACAGCCTGTACTCCAGCAGGGGCCTCTACGCCGATGAGCTCCCCTCATCTGCCAGGCCGCGACCAGTAGGGGGAACTACAGGTACAAGTGGAAACTGTACACGTGCAGACTCACACAAACAGCCATACACCGGTTTTCATGCCCACAAATGGTGCCAGATTCACGTTTCACTGACCAGCAAACACAGCCCACAGTGCATCTGTCTTAATATCATTTCAATCACAAACAGCTTCCTTTAAGTCTGAAACATTTTCACACGCAAAGACAAAAACACACCTTTCAGGAACTGACGCCTGAGGGTTGATTTATTTCTTTATTTTAGACGACTTCTGGATATGAGCCAGAGAGCTGCTCCCTAATACAGACACACACCTCCACACCATAAACCCGTCCAACTGCGAGAGCCTTGTCTCGCACTTGAATTATTAAAGGAGCTGGCGTGATAGTGCTGCCGTCATGTGACTTACACTAATAGAAACAGAGTCTAGCATTTAGCATAGGGAGTGCGGCACAGCAGAGACAGAGTGCTTTTCAGCGTACAGTCGTTGCATCAAAGCGTATTAAAGGGGCTGCTGAGGATTGAGCGTCAGCTGCTGTATCTCTGATGTAATCTGTGTGTGTGTGTGTGCAGGCGCACAGCTCCATCATCTCACACAGGTGGGATTGTCCAGCCGACTGAACGGTTACCCAGCAGGGGTCAGAGCTGCTCCAGGCCAGAATGGAGGCATTGGCTGGAACCACTACCATGATGACAATTTCTCCAAAGCAGAGCCTGAAAAAGATGCAGTGAGTGGATGATCAGATTTCATTTTGTTAGAACACGGTCTTGTCTTCTATCTATAAAATCATGAAATTGTAAAATGTATCTTATGTTTCATTTCGATATATGTCTTTTGAAGGATAATCTATATTTCTTATTAAATCCCACAAAAGACCAAGAAATCAATCATGAGCTGATCTTAAGTATTGTCTGAGTATCCAAAGTCTGATGTTTCTT
>JAOXYL010000090.1:19189205-19214392 GCA_028564955.1 Terapon puta
GACGGTTTAAGTTTACAAAATGCTTGTCTATATTTAATTATAAGATGTTCAAGTGTCCTACTGTGTTAAACAGTAGCAAGGTAAACCAACTGTTAAAAGGGTTTATTTTGGAAGGATCTGACTCTTCAAGTTTCCTACCGTATGTGTTAGCATTGGGATGCTATTATTGATGACATCAGATTTCACCGTCGTTAAAGGGAGATCAGCGTAGCTCACATTTCTCATTTTGTGCCACAGGACTGTCTCCGTTAGCGGATTCGCTGCAATATCTTAGGAGCACACCACAAGAACTTACACACTACACAACACTTACACCAGTATATGGCAGTGTTAATACACACCCTTGAACAAGATGCCTTTTTTCATTCTCACTCTCTATACTTAAGTTATATTTTAATTTTTGAGTTGAGCTTTTTTTTTTTGTGAAGTAGTCACATATGTGTATCCCACTGGATTTCAATATTTTTACTTTTTGTTTGTGTTTTTCAAATACTTTTATACAGCAGGCCCCCTTAAAAAAATGGGGCGCTGAAGACTTGCAAAGTGCTTTAAGAGCAACTTGCATCAAACAGGAACATATTAGCTTATGTGGCGGTCAGTCAAAGCCAATAGCCTTTTTTTTGACAACTGTACAAATCCAGATGGTCACTGTTTTACAGCGCAGAAACACTAGAGGCTATATTTATGACTTGGTATGAGCTGTGAATAAATAAAAAAAACAAAAAAGTTACATAATTTTAAGGGTTGTTGTTTTAGACGGTGTGTTATAAGTTTGACCTGATTGTATTGATATTTATTAACATGTGTGCAAACTGTATTATATGTAAAGAAAATGAATCCTAATTTTTGAACTGTTCCGTTGACACCTGACTTGTAATGTAAATGCTTCATGTAGCTAAAATGCATAGAGGTGTTGGATGTATGCTGAAAACGGCAATAAAACAATGCAGTTGTTCTTTTAAATGTTCGTCCACTGAGCTCTCCTTTTCTAACCGTGTGGGTTACGATTATGAACAGATTTTAGCAAACGGTTATGATATGTGGGCTAAAACTGATTTCCTCCTACCTTTTGGGCTGTAATAAGTGAATGGGCTAAAATCTGTTTATTTCTGCAGAGAACATGCGATGCTGCAGAAAAGTCATTAACTGTAAATCCAAATATGTGTAGGTGAATGTTACAATCCAGTCAGGCTGCACTGGTTTGGAAAGGTGGCATATTAATTTTGTTTTCATGATACTTTTAATCCACTATAATTATGATGCAAACATTGTAGTTAAAAATCATTTGACTGCTTAAGTTACAAGTTGCTCTTAACAATGACAAACATACCAAGTGCTTAGGTAATGTATTATATATATGGCTGCTGAAATTATTAGTTGATTGACAGAAAATGAATAAACACCCATTGTCATAGCTATATACTATTGACCGCTTAATGCTGTAACTGTTTAGTCACTTGTCATGCAAAAACCATCAAATGGTTCCAGCTCCACAAACAAGACGCTGCTTCCCCCTTGAATTATTATTGGACAAAACAAGCTTTGCAAAGGTCACCTCGGGCTCTGGGTAATTGTGATGGCATTTCTCACTATTGTTCAGTTTTCATTAAAAATTCACTCTACCTCACTCAGAGCCACGTGGCAAGTGACACAGGAGGGAGAAGCCCACGACCAGGCCAATTAACAAAGTTTTTATGAATGAAAGTGAAGAGGACGACTTATCCTGACGGTGTGCGATTAGTGAGCAGCAGTGTAGGTGGGCTCGAGTGGAGAAGTGTGGGGGTGCACTGCCAAGTCACTGAGCTCCAGCAGGGTCTGTGGGGGTACTGGCACACAGGGACTTCAGCTTATGAAGACATCGGCCACAGCAGCAACAGAGAGGGCTGTCACACCACTACAACAGTGAAGTCCTGCTTTGATGATAATGACTGGCAGGGGGGGTGGTAAATCTGAGAGGCAGAGGTTGAGAAACAGATTCTGAAGGTGTGATCTCAAAGGTTTTCATATCAGTGTTATTCGAGGCACCTTTTTGTAATTGCAGGTGTGCTTTCGTTCCTCGCTTCAGCTTCAGTTTTAGCTTCAAGTTTCATCATCTGTAGTTTTCTACCTTTTCTTTATTCGTTCAGCCGTGGCAGCCGTTTACTCGCACCGCTGGCAGACAAAAAAAAAAAAAGAAAAAACGGGCCTCCTCTTCACACACAGGGGAGTTATGATTTTTCCAGGAAAATCGCCACTGACATCCAGGTCTGCAAGCTTTCATCAGTGAGCCACAGTCTCAGAACATGTTTCTCAATTTGTTGATAGATTGTGAAATAACACAATTTAATCAACATAATTTATTTCCGAGGAAATCTTCTAGATTATAACTTTAAATCCCTTTAAGTCAATTTCCCATAATCCCCATAAAGCAGCAACTAACACCTTTTGCTGCTCCCTGCCTTTTTGATGAATGTCCCTGATGTCTTCAGCTAGAAAATTTCCAGCACAAGCCTAGATCACTCTGATGACATCATCAGGGGAGGTTATTCTCTTATAACCGGTGATGATGTCACCAGGGGTACTTTTCTCAGATTTTTACAAGGCCGAGTAAACCAAACTGTGTGTTCAGAATCCACAAAAGACCCTTTAACCTTTAAAGAGCTGATTAGTGTGAGGTCACCACCATGAGAAACCTGAGCTTTCTCAAATTAAAATGTGCTCATTAAAACTGCAACGTTTGTGTAAGAACATGTTGTGTTTGACACTTTTTTGGAGTTTTTTTTGCATGTTATCTAATCTTTTCTCCTCCCACTGTCTGGTGTCTCTCTAACTTACCTGTAGGTGAGTGTGACGGTGGGTGTGTCCGCAGGCCACGCCCCCTTCCCTCTCTCCCGGCCGAAGATAAACCAAAAGACACGGGCGGCTCCGTTCGTGCACTTATTCTGAAAGCGGGCGGACCGCAGCAAACTTCCGGCCCGTCTTCTTTCGCGCACTTGACGCAGCCGATCCGTGACTTTTTCGTGAGTTCATCGCAGTTGTCGGCAGGCCGTGGTCCGGAGCAGGAAACTAAGACGATGACGGCTCTGAGTTTCAGGGACTGCGAGGTGAGTGACAAACATCTGGAGGAGCAGCTGCTGCACATGTGAAGTGCTGCAGCCCCGCAGCGCATGACAGGGGCATGAGAGGGACCTAAGGCGGAAATATGGCGATTTGGGTGGGATTAAGGTGCAGATCGGCAGGAAACAGGTGGGGGTCACTGTGGGCTGAAATGGGAACTCTCCTCTGCTCTTAACTTTCGTTTTGATAACTTTTGAGTCTTCAGTCCTGCATGCACAGTCCTCAGTCTTGTGTTATAAAGTGTGCATGGACACACATGTACATCAACTTTACATGTAACTTCTTTCTCCACAGGCATGGAGGGCAGATGGTCTCCCTCTGTCCACCAGCAGCAATGAGGCCTGCAAAATGTATGACGCCATACTCACCCAGGTATCTCCCCTCACACACACACGCACACACACACACACACACACACACAACATGACACTGCAGAAGTGTGTGTGTGCGCAGTGGGAAAGACAGTCACGACTCACAGCTTCTCGGTTTTTTTTTGTTTGTCTCCCAGTATGTGAAGTGGCGGAATGACGAAACCTTGGGAGGGATTGAAGGATGTGTTTCTGCAATGCAGGCCGCTGACCCCAACTTTGGTAAACAAAATAAAACAGACCAAAACAGAAAGAAACATCATTTAACATGAACTTGATCAGTTCAAGTCCCAGTGAGAGACTAAAAAAAAAAAATCAAATCAGTGTTGAAAGTTAAGAACAGAAAAGGATGGAGGTAACAGTGCTGAATTTATCAGCTACAAAAATGATCTGATTAAAGATGCCTGTGGCCTTCCTATACTCAGAATAGATACTGAGAAGGTCAGCTCCTTAAAGACCTTTCACCTGAAAGAATCTAGGACAAAAGGAGCAACAGTCATGAAACAGGATGATAAAAACTCTGGGCTCATTAAATAATGTAAAACACACCGCAATCCAAACATCCCTAAATCTAAATGTCAAGTGTGATGTGTGAAAAGTGGAGACCTCGCTCAGCCAAACAAGAAGAAACAAGATGAACGCCACCTGTGACTCCTCACAGGGGACCCAGCTCCAGCTCTCCGAGGTCCAGCTCAGCAGGAAGGACTCACCGGGACAATTAATGGAAGTGAGGCAGAGTTGATGCTAATAGTTTCGCCTGCTATGGCAACCAAAACGTCCTCCGCGTCTGCCAGACATAATAAAGGCTGCGACATTTCGAGGTGGACGAGTAACCGCGCGTGACACCGAGGCCTCGCGTTCTGCGAATCGCCATCGTCGTCGCAGTTCGCCAGGACGCCGTCAGTTTGAGCTGATGCGAACGAAGCAGGCCTCAGCAGAGCGGGCTCGGCGCCTCCGGGGAAACGGGCGAGCTGCTTTCGCCTTAAACTGCTGAAAATACGGGATCAGACCTCTCAGATGTTGTGTGCGTTATGTTGTGATTACGTAAGGAAAAAAACAAATTGAGGTCCTCAAGTTCAGCATGCATTACTTTGCTATTAAGAATCACAAGCGATAGACTCATTCAGTCTGATTACATGCATAAAACACAGTTGTCTTTGCTGGTGTCCTTGTTAAAGCTCTCGCTGTGTTGGACAGAAAACAAAGCATTTGTCAACCAGTGTTTAGAGTGAGTGGAAAGTCTGGGACAAAGTACTGTGATAAGCAGAATTCATGACTGGAGTAAAGTTAAAATTGACAGCTCATTTAATCCTCAGGGCGCTTTTATCTTCAGCTTCTTGAGCAGAGATTGTATCTGGCTTTGCATCAAAAGGAAAAGTTTTACAAGCCCATGTGATTTTCATGTCACTTGTTAACCTGCCGTAAGGAAGCGCTGAAAAAAAAAGACAAGTATTATCTGTTTTTTTTTTCTTTCTTTGTAGTTATGGGCCATGTGATCAGCACAGGACTGGAGCTGGCTGCGACGACGAGCTCCACCCGTCTGAACGAGCGTCTGGCCAGCGCCGTGAGGAAAACCGTGCAGCTGGCCAGCGGTCAGGACATTTCTCCCAGAGAGCGGCTCCACGTGAGGGCCATGGAGCTCTTCTCAAGCGGGTAGGATCGAGGGGTCAGGCTGCAACATCATAAGTTTTAACAGGGAATCGCAAACGATGTGCACTGCTGTCTGCCACACAGGGAATATTAAAGAAATTTATAGTTTTCTCCCCTATACATGTAGCCTTTGTTGTTCATATTAAAAACATTAAAATGTCTGACATATCAAACAGAACAGTGCTTTTGGGAAAAAAAAATAGCACACCTTGAAAAAAATAGTTCCCCCCTCGTTGTTCTCCTTCTATTCTAAGAGAAAGAGAACCACATATCATTTTATTTCATTTTATTATCAATATTATCACATGAAAGACCTGTGTGTACAGTACCATTTTCCCCCTGGTGGTTTAAAAAGGACCCATTTACATCACGATCATATAGAAATTCTGCATATTGTTGCTTTAATATGAAATATATTTGTAAAAAAAAAACAGTTGAATGCAGATGGTGTGTGCTACTTTATTTCTCCCTGCTCATATGAAGCTGTTCCGTGGTCTCACAAAGAAAGAGAGATATTGCCGCTTATTTAATGTAACATGTTCCGATGTGAGCGATGCAGTGCAGTCAGTCAATATCTGGTCCCGGCAGACACGAGATCAGTTTTGTTTACCACCACCAGAGGAAATGGTTTTCCTTTGAAACAATGACGTCTTTTTAGAGAACAGAGGGCTACAAGAGGGCTGTGTTTTATGCATCAGACAGCATTCATCCCTAAGTTCCTCTGTTTCCGTCTCCATGTGATGCAGTCTTGTGGTTCACATCCTTTCGGCATTCATCTGGTATATTGTCTAGTGAATTATGTTTATATTGTACCTCCACACCCCCTCCGTGGTATTTTCATCATCTTGGAAGATACTGGTGTTTTTCAAGGGCCTCCCACCACTCAGCGCGAAGCATACTGATGTGTTTGCGATTCTCCTGGCGCCCTCATTATGTTGTCCTTCACTGCTTCACGGAGCCGCGTCTGTCTTTAACAGCGGCTCATTCGTCTTGCAGAAATTTTCCCAAGGCCTGCAACACATGGGAAGACATTCTGGTCGACCACCCCACCGATTTGCTGGCTCTGAAGTTTGCTCACGATGCTTACTTCTACATGGGAGCCCAAAACCAGATAAGGGACTCCGTGGCCAGGGTGCTGCCGTACTGGAAACCACACATGCCTTTGTCCAGGTACAGACGACGGCATACGTTACACAGTAAACATCGTTGATTTCTTTAATAATCATGAGATGACTCTGACCCCGGCGTTAATGTGTAATTTTTTATGTAATGTGAGGGGGGGGGCTTTAAAAGACTACTATGGGATTTCACAAGTGTTAATGGGAGACTTATGTAAATCATTTTTTAACATATTGTTGTCAATAAATAATAATGGCCATATATAGAAGAATAGCACCCAATTGAACCCATCATTAAAGCATGCATAGAGCATTAAAACTGTATGAAAAGACACAAATAAAGCAGATATAATTTTATATAACAGTGTATCAAATGACTACATAGAAATGACATATAACAAATAAGGAGTTTTCCTAAAGAAAACAGATGCTTGAGCGAGCAGCTTACCTCAGCCTTCGACTCCTCTCAGCGTCATTTTGGCCGCAGAATTGAGCAAAAAAAATGCATGCACTAAAACACTGTGGACTTCCCACCCAGCACCAAACGGCAAACAGACACAGTTAGTGAATATCTGGTGAACACAGAGGAGTAGTTCAGGGACCATACAGATAGTAGGAAAAACAGAAAACTGCATACAATTGGGATTAAGGACAAACAGTGTATGTAGCATGTGAACAAGAAAACGGCACCAAAGAAAAATAGGAAGTAAAGAATGCAGTTCATACAAGGATCTTAAAAAGAAGTGCGAAAGTAGATAATGTATATAGTGATGTCCCTGTTCGGCTCAGTGATTTAGCCGATGGGTGTGAGCAGAGTGCTTCTTACTGAGCAGGCAGAGAGGGTTTCAAGAGAGACGGCTGAAGTGATTGAACCGCACTGTCCTGCAGAGGGTAATCTCTCACACCTCGGGTAGCCTCGGTCTTCACCCTGCAATCTCGTGTGTGTGGATGTCAGCTTGAAGTGACTAAATTATTGTTTTTTTTTTTTTTGTTTTTTTTTTAACACATCCCCCCTTCGAACAACACACAGCTGATGTCTGAGGATGAGTCAGACCAAAACACAAAAACAATTCATAATTTAGCATTTCATGCCCCACTGCAGAGATGTCTTTAAGCTATGTGTGTAATACGCAGACACGTCCATCGGCACGCTCTCGAAACATTACCACAGTGAAAATAAAAGCTCATATTCCCACATAGCAGCAACGTGAAGGCAGTTATCAGCATGATCAAAAGTTGGTGCTCCGCAAAGGCTGATGCCGATGAAAAGCTGTAATGATGGGTTTTTTTGGTTTGTTTTTGTTTTTTTTTTTTAAAAAAAGCAAATTGGGCTCACTTCAAAACACACTCATTTATGGCCCACAGCTGTCATTGTTAACGCTCGAAGCACGCCGCTCACAAAACCGGCGTCTGCTTTTCATTGACCCAGGAAAACTGAAGAGGTGAGTAAAAGTTCTGTCCTGTATTTTGTAATAAGAGGTTTTCTTTTTTTCTGTGTCCTCCTGTTTGTGCCCTCAGCTATCTGAAAGGATTGTATTCCTTTGGTCTCCTGGAGACTCGCTTCTACGACCAGGCGGAGAAAGTAGCCATGGAGGTGAGAGTTTATCCTCCGCCGCTGTCATTATCGCAGCAGGGTGGTCCAGCCTGATCGTGTCAATTCAAGCCGGCAAGTACGAAACGGCAATAATAAGCAGCTCTCTTCTGTAAGACCCTTCTGCAAAAGCGTAATGCATACAAAGCAGCTCTGACAGGAGGGTCCCTTGGAAAAAGAGATATAGGAACCGAAGAGAGTAACAGAGTCGAGCACGCCATCATTTTTGGATTGTTATTTTGTTCGGGTGCAACAAATACAGCATCTCTCCTGCATCTGTATGGTTTCGCCTCACGCTTGTGAACTCTCTCGTGCAGGGCCTCGCCGTGACTCCAGATGACGCTTGGTGTGTCCACTCTGTTGCCCACGTTCTCGAGATGAAAGCAGAGGTGGACAGAGGCTTGAAGTTCATGGAGAGCAGAGAGAAAGACTGGCAGGTGTGACTGCGGGCTGTTTGTGCAGTAGCGTGTTTTTGTGATGAATCACATCTCGGTAACCTCGCCTGGCTCGAGCGGTTTTGTCCGCCAAACTAAATTAAAAAAACAAAATAGCCTCCGGAAAAATAATTTCAGTTGTGTATTGTTTAATCCCAGGTATCTGATGTGCTGGCGAGTCATAACTATTGGCACTGGGCTCTATACTTCATCGAGAAGGTAAGGAATATAATGAGGTTTCTCAGTCAAGCGAGTAGTTGGCAGTAGCAGTGTTTGTGGAACTTGTATTTATGATATCCTCTCCCCTGGGTAATTTGAAGTCTGGAGTTGATTATATTTCCAGATTAATTTGTGTTTGCGTCTGCGAAACACAGTCTATCAACCTCGCTTATCTCTCAAGTCAGAAGTTATTCAAATTCATCTTTTCCCACCTCTTCCTCCTCCGCAGGGGCAATACGACGCCGCTCTGCAAATATACGACTCTCAGGTTGGTTGGTTTGTGTCCAGAGATCACATCAAAACTTTCATGGTATATTTGCCTGGAGTACATACTGACTGAGTACTTTCAGGAGTCGTGCACGCGCCAGTACACGAGGGGATAAAGGCTAAAAGCAATGTGTTGTGTATGTTGTGAGCCGAGAAGGCAAGTGTGAGCAAATGGAAGTCAAATCCACATGAAAACACACACTCACTCACACACACACACACACACACACACACACACACACCTCAGTGTCAACTGCCAAAGCTTTTACTCAATCTAAAAATAGTAGAGACAGTTTTAAAGGAAAGCCCTCTGATGTCCTGTGCCTTTACAAGAACATTGCATAATGTTACTTACCACAGCCACACAACAGGAATTCTTACATCAAGTTAACTGAAATTCATGAATGTTTAAAAGCCCACATCCTGCAGGAATCCAGCAGGACATAAACGTGTTATTTTTCTTTTCTTCTTTTTTTCACTTCTCCGAAATGTCACAGTGCAGAGGCGGGTACATGTTACGTTGTCTGTCTTCAAGGAGGGCACTAAAAGTTTGTCCTGTTCCCCGAAGGTCTTCAGACGTTGTAAAGCCTCAGGATCCATGTTGGACACTGTGGATGCCTGTTCGATGCTCTACAGACTGGAAATGGAGGGTAATATTTGTGCTGCTTAAGTGTCTGCACTATGGGAATTGGGAGGGAAGTTTTGATCATCCGGTACGTCTGTCACATGCGATGTCGCTGATCAGTGTTTGATTAAAACTCTTGAAAGGATGCGTGCCATTTGCGCTGTTGGAAATGAAAAGAAAAAAAAATACAGGGAAAAGTGCTGAAGCGTTTGTCAGTGTGGTGATAATGGGTTGAGGGGCGGCTGCAGTGTCTAATTTAGGATCATTTAAGATAGTCTTAAGTGAAGCCGCTAATGAGGTGGGATAATCTCAGTTATCATCACCTCACAAATCTAACTGTCAGAGAGCTGTGTTAGAAATAGGTGAAATTAGCAGATGCATCGAGCATGTTTATTTATTTATTTTTTTTTTGCTCAAAATAAAGTGAAAATGGTGCCAGCATTTCCAAAGAGCTCATCTCTTCAAGCAGTCTTTGCGTGTTTGTGGTGGTGCGTGTGTCAGGTGTGTGCGTGAAGGACCGCTGGCGGGAGCTGCTCCAGATAACGCGGCCTCACACCGACGATCACGTGACCCTGTTCAACGACCTGCACTTCCTCATGGTGTCGCTGGGAGCCAAAGACGGCGGGACTTCTCGGCGCCTGCTGGAGGGCCTCCAGGAATTGGCTAAGCAAGTTCCGCGCCGTCTCCCCTCTTCACTGCACACCTCGACACTGTGTCAGCGTTACGTAAGAGCCGCGCGGGCCTTATGTAAAGGCGAGACAGAAACGGGGCTGAGCGTAGGACGGCGAGGTGGAGAGCGGATGCAGTCAGAGGGAGGACTCCGAGCTGCAGTCAGTCCAGCAGTCCGTCTGAAGCAGATGTACGAGCAGCTGCTGTCTCGGTGGAGTTTTGTGGTCATAATGCGTTCTGGCATCCTGACCACGCGGGCAGCCTGCGCTCTCCATTTTGTCCGACACACAAACCCGCAGAAAAGCGGCCACTTAAAGCCAGTTCATTTGAATTGTCGTGTTTTTCAGTGTTATATAACGTTGCATAACGCAAGTCACACGAGTTGGGAATTATGCGCCTCGAAAGTCGATTCCTCAGCGAGAGACAAAGGTTTTCTTCGTCGACGCGGCAGGTCCGTCTTAAATTATCAGGCAAGCCGCAAGGACACGTTTGAGCTTTGCATTTATTTGATCCCAACGCTCATATATGTCGTGCTACTTTTATCACCTTGGTTTGGAAGGATTGCACAGTTTTACATAATCCACGTTTTGCCATAATGAAATTTTACATACTTCCTGTTACAGTCGAAGTCAGGCAGTGACTCTAAGCATTAGTTAATCCAAGAAAGCCTCGCGACGGTATGGAATCCATGGCTTTACAGCAAAGTGAATCCTACTCAGATATTTATGTCTCTCACACTTCAGTAGAGTAATACTCTAATACCCTTGTCAGTCCATAGAAATAAACCAACCTGGCGCCCTCCCTGTAGATTTTGAGGTTATTTTTTATTTAATAAAAGAGGTTAGCATCATTCATGGCTTTCATTTCATTGAAGTCAATATTTTCCCCTGTAAAACTGTTTTTAGTTTTCTATCTTTCTATCTTCTGACTCTCATAGCGTTTGAAAAGCAGATTGTGAATGTAATGTTAATATAAACAGTTTTCTTCATTTAATATCTCTACGAAAGTAAAGAAAAGATATTCTAGATGTCTGTTTT
Source organism: Terapon puta (assembly GCA_028564955.1). NCBI lineage: Eukaryota > Metazoa > Chordata > Actinopteri > Centrarchiformes > Terapontidae > Terapon > Terapon puta. The sequence goes on from JAOXYL010000090.1 coordinate 19,200,280, forward strand.
CCAGAACGATTCTCAAGAAATGGGTAATATAACATATATAGTATTCCCTCAAATGAATTTGCAACATGACGCATATTTAATTAATTAGATCAGTGTAGATTAAAAGTAATAGGTAATAATCAACCGAATAAACACACGCTCAACATCGTGCACCCCAAAAGTCATTCCTTCCCCTTCATCTGCTTCTAAACCTTCCGGCTGTAGCCGCAAATGTCTTGTCTTTTGATTTAAACCTGTCCCCTCCTTTCTTTCACAGAGAGCCAGGGGACAATCTGCAACATCAGATGGCCGAGACTGTCGGCGTACCAATGTGTCAGGCCATGATGGAGTACGACCAGGGCAACTACAGTCGCGCTGTGGAGCTGCTCTACCCTATACGCTACAGAGTGGTGTGCGTAGGTGGCAGTGATGCACAGGTAAGGTCCACAGAAATAAGGTAACTGTTGCAAACACAATGCAAACAAAAGAAATGAAACAGAACCACACTCAAACCGAAAGGCAATTCTCTTACGCGCAGCTGAAAAGCGTGCAGCCTTGAGGCTCAACTTTCTTTGGATATCACTGATCATACTATACTGTGTTTCCTTGAGTATAACAGAAATCCCTGTTATTGTGGAAAAGTCCTGAGGCCAAGAACACTCTGCATAAGAGCTAAAGCCTTTCGGTCCACAAACATACAACATGGTGTAGGAATGTGGAGCAAAGGGCACTAGTGTATGAATAATGAATATGTGATGGATGTTGATGGACTTCTATGTTCTTTGCGTGAAGGAAACTGCTCCCCGAGGTGCCGCAGTGTACATACATGCGGTATAAGACAAAAGGTTAGAAAGTGTGTATACACATTGTCGGAGCAGGCTTGTGTTCTCTAATGGTTTGTCCACTGTTGTTTACAGAGGGATCTCTTCAATCAGCTGCTTATTCACGCAGCCATGAAATCTGAGAATAAACACCACCAGAAACTGGGAAGGTAACACACAACAGGCGTTTCAGCCCAAACAGATTGTCTCAATCATTTGTAATTACAGTGTTCTGCCTCTTTGCCATGCGTGTTGAAATCTGCCGAAACCTCAAGAGATTGTGCAGGAAAAGGGGAAAAAAGGGAAAAGATCTTGCGCTGTTTGAAGCACTGGATTTCATCATGACAACCTATGGTCTCTGTTGGGGCTGCTGACCACTCAAGTTTTCTTTAGTCTTCCCATGTAGCACAAGCTGTATGTTCACATTATATAACCGACATCCCCCGTCTGTTATACTTTCATTATTGATTAGGTTTGCCTCTCTGCTTGTAGTCTCTCTGAATCTGTGTTCATCCCCTTTGAACCGCTCTGTGTTGTGCCGAATTCCTGCAGATGTCTCCTGGTGGAGCGCGACGCCATCAGGCCAAACTCCCCTCTGACTGACCGTCTGATGCAGAGGGCCCTGGCTCTTCACTAGACCGGCTGCAAGGTGTGCAGAGCGGTTCCTATGCAAAAAAAAGAAAAAAATCAAAGCAGCACCGTGATCTGGTGTGCTGGGCTTTGGCTTCGGGACACTCCTACACCAGCCGGAGGGAACTTGGCAACTGTTGTCAGGACATCTGAATCCTTTTATTCAGCGCTCTCTTAATGTGGAGCTGCATGCCATTTTAGATTAATGACCTGTTGAGCTTTGTAAGAGGACTAATTTCCACATTTCTCTTCTTTTAAAATCCACTGTGCCTATTCACATGTTAAGCAATGCAAGCATGATACATAATCTCATAATTTCATGCTTTATGTAAATTCACTCCTATAGCCAACAACACAGATGCCTCTTATCAATGCGAGGCAGCATCATTTTCTTCCTCTTGTGAATTTTATTAGCAAACATTTGAATATAAATTCTTTTTAAGAAAAAAAAAACTTCATGTAAAGATATGTACACAAACCATGTCGAAAACCAATAAATAAATACATTGCACTTTGCATGCGATGACTCTTTGAGCAACACATTAAAGTGCACCACACTTTTTTTAGCCCCGGGGCAACAGCACGTTAAAAATAAGAAATGTTTTCAAACGTTGCAGTGATACAGTAGCAGTAAAAAAAAAAAATAGATGTCCTTGCGCATGTCAGAAGAGCCGAGCAAAGTGCTGTAACTTCTTTCTCCTCTTTCCTTGTGTCGGCCCCGCTCCTCACAACACCGAGGTAATCTCGTCTTGGATCTGAGAGATCAGCATCTGGGACAGCACGATGCCTGCAATCTAGAGGACAGCAGCAGCCACTTTAGATTACAGAACAGACTCTATGTAACTGTACAGACTGTGCCGAGCATCTCAAGGTCCCTCGGAAGGGTGTCGTGGTGCTCATTAGGCGCGGGGAGGAACCGTTTCGAAAACAGGAAAGGCTGCTCGGACTGTGCCACTTGAAATCATTTTTATCCGCTCACATTTGCGGGATTGTATCACTTCACATGTGTCGCTCACTGGAGGAGCCCGGCCTCTCTAAGTGTTTCTCGCCGGATGGCAAGCGCGGCTTTTAACAGGGCTTCTCAATAATTAACCGTTTGATTTGGACGCGGCTTGTTGTGCAGACAGATCCTGTAATGGTGTTTAGTTATGAAGTGCAAAACAAAAAAAAAAAAAGAAGAGAGAGAGAGAGAACTCGACATCTGATTCACTGCACATCAAAGCAGCTGGAATACTAATGCAATTGTTTTGACAGGACTCATGGGTAATTCACATGCCTCCCTCTTAGCGGGATCTTTGGGGACCCAATCAGCCAGATACGAGAGCGGGAGAGATCAGCCTAAAGATCCAGAGTGCACTGCGACCGTGCCATTTTGATAAGTAACCAGACTAATTATTTTGAGGCAGCTTTTGCTAAGTGCTAATTTGATTTCATGGCCAATCTAACATATTGACTTGAGTTATTAACAGCACTTGACGCTTTGGGGACTTGAGGTGTGTTGTGCGGCGGCGCTCAGCGAACGGGAGGAAATCGTCAGTATTCTTAGGCACATAATCCTACATTATTACGCACAGGCTTCTACCGCGGTTGCACATTAACCTGCACTTTTGGTCTAGAACAGTGTAATAAATTGATAATGTGCAGTTAAAATTTCATCATCCCACAGTGTCTAGTTATTGCTGTCTAGGTATAACCCTCCTTTCTAAATCAGTTCTATTCGCGTGGGATCACATTAAGCCTACACCCTCGTGGTTTCTTTTAGAGATTCTTATTAGATTTTTTTTTTTTCCACCCTCTCCTTCTTTTGGAGGTTACGAGGTTATTCCACGTGAGACGATCCGCGCGGCGAAGTTGTTGGAAGCCCTCCGATTGATTGGTATCTGCGTTACTTCGGGAAAGGTGCAGGGTCCTGATTGATGAAGTGTTGCCCGGACTATTTCGCAGCCCCGTCCAAATGCACCTCGCGAGCCTGCCCGTTGGGAAGGAGGGCTCGTCAATATGTTGATCGCTGCTCGCTCAATCAGACGCGAGTCCAGTTGATGCCTTATTGACTTGTGCGCGCGCGTGCGTGTGTCTGCGAGCGTGTGAGCTTATTTAAGATGAGAAAAGAGTCATTTCCACCCCTGATTGAGGGTTAGAGGTTTACCGGCGGCAAAGGACTGTTGACCAATTAGTGCACAGCTGGCGTGTGCGTGGAGTTACCTGAGGCAAAGCCAGGCCCAGAGCGAGGGCCCCCACCAGCAGCAGATGAGACTCGATCCACATCACTGCTCTGTCCGCGCAGCCAACGGGGTAGATTGACTTGTTTGCCTCCAAATAGTTCTGTGTTTGAACCCCGAAGCCGCACATGGTGTTGATCACTGCCTGAACACCAGATGGACAAAGACACAGAGACAAAGACGGGAAGGAAAAAACACAGAGTCTTAAATCTTGCATTTAATCTCATTTGTCTCGGCAGATCAAACCTGAAACACTGGAAACGCTACTCAGAAGATGCTTTCGCAGGCCGCTGTTTCAACATCTCTTTTTATTTTGCACTGACAAAGATATTAACCACAGTGACAGCTGAAGGAGAGTTTCGCAGAAACCCGTTGACTGCAGAGACTTGGAATAAAAACAAGGAGAGAAAGCAGCGAGAGAGCGATAACACCCACGTCCATTTGAAGTGACAAGAAAAGCTATTTAGTCCCCAAAGTAGCCCTGCAGTTACGGTCTCTGAACAGCAGGTCGCAGCACTGCATCAGCTCTTCCAGCGTTTAATTAATTGATTTTTCATGCATGTAGAGAAAGCTCGCTGTGATCTGTGTTCCAAGTAGAGTGTCGTGTGATCAACATACGTGCGACGCATCCACTCTTTGGCCGTCTGTCTTCACACAAACTAGCAGGAATTGTCATCGGAGGCCCGTAACCTGTGCTGCTGCGCGTCTGCACAGAGGTTAGACAAGCGTTTTGCTTGCGTCTTTGTGTGGGTGCAAATGTGTGTGTTCATGCATTCATGAGTACAGTATTTACATATATACTGTTTCTTGTGTGCGACTGTGCATCCTTATCCGCACACATTTGCTATGCATGCGCTGGCACACGCAGCCACTGGGTGTTGATTCCCTGCAGACAAAATATCATAAAACCTTCATGAAAAAGGGCTTGAATTTTAAAAAAGGTAAATCACTACTGCCAGCCCTGCTCCAGAGGTTTGGATGTGTGCCTGTGGGCTGCATATGAGGCGCCATATTAACGCTTCATATGTTGGATACGAGCACGATATCACAGGCTGTTAGCTTGTGTCTGCTCTAACGCCTTGTTGATGCTTTTCGTCTGGCTTGGTTTTTGACTAGATTGATCTAAATAGGTTTATTATATCATTCTGCTTTTTTTTTTTTTTTTTTTTTAGGTTCAGATCACCTAATGGAGCTGACTCGTGACTTACTGAGACACTCCAAGTCACACAGCAGTCATTAATGCAAGCTGCAGATTCTTCACAAGGGAATAAGCTGAAGGGTCGTTATCAGACCGGAAAGTAAGACTGGCAGCAGTGTAGACCTGCAGCCTCCAGGCAAAAAAACAAAAAAAACTGCAGTTTGACACATTTATCTATTGTCAAACATTACATTGCTCCATTTCAGTGTCCACGGAGCACTATCTTACTGGTGTGTTCTGCGATTGTAACTCTCATAAAACCTGATAATCAGGAAATTGTTATTAACATCTCATTTCCGTTGATTTGTTCAGCCTGACGTGGGTTTTTATGTCAGTCATCTTGGGACGGGAGGTTATTTTGTGAAGCCTCACCCTGCATATTTGTCACAGAGGTTGGTAGCGACTGCGAAGAGCAGTGAACAGTTTTGTTCATATGAATCAAAGAAATATGTTCATTTTGGACGTGTTATATCTGTGAGATATATAACAAATTGTGATGCTGTGTTGCTCTCATTGATTGACTTTGAATCTCTGATATGTAGGTCCAGGCTGATGATGTTAGCGTGTTAAAATATCAGGTGTCTATTCAGAAGCTGTCACTTTTCGATTCTCTTTCTATTTCAAAGCATCTTTACGTCTCACTCAGGTTGCTTAAAGAAACCCAGGTAACCTAGTTTTAAACTGTGCTGTTGTACTTTTCTTGCCTGTAACTGGCAAGAAAATGGATGAACTATCTGTGTGGTGCCTGAACCAGGAGGGAAAACTTATAGAAAATGTCCTTGTTGAGTGACAGATCCACAGCTTTCTAAACAGAACTTAAGTTTCTAAGTTTAGGTTATTTCAGTGCAACTTTTTTTTTTCTCACTCTGTCCGCCTGGTGTGTGTCAGGATGCTACATGGAAAAGCACGCACCTCTCCAGGAACAGGCGTGCAGCAGGAGTAAGGTACGGCGCAGCGCTCGGTGCTGGGGTTCTCATGTGTGCAATTAAAGTACAGGTTCCAAGACCAGTCTGTGTAGTTGTTCCACCCGCAGCACTTGAACTGAGAGAAAAAGAGAGAGAGAGAGAGAGAGAGAGGGGGGAGAGAGAGCACACTGAGGTATATATTTAGAAACGTGGTCTTGCTCTGTACTGTACATCCTGCCAGTCTGGGCTTCTCCCATGGGAAAACCCGGGCTCTCAAGCGTGCCAGCGTGCGCAGATGGAGGAGGAATATCACATGAGGAGCCCCACAGAGAGCAGGAACTGTATGTAACATGCAGCCTCTCATGTGGAAAACCCTCACCAAGGCCAATATTACATTTGACATACAACTCTGTGGTCTTTGGCTGTGGTTTGCTGGTTTAGTTCTCAAAGACATTCGATAAACAGCAAGCTGTGATCGATTTGAAGACGTGCGTGTGTGTGTGTGATGTGGACAGCTACAAACACGAGTGCAGCCGTTCCAGCTAAGTGGAAGTGGCCAGGGCACCTCTTTCTGGATGTAATCCATCAGGTTCTGCAGATCCAGGTCATCCCTGTAGTGCACGATGGCTTTCTTCACAAACTTTCCCAAAGCGTCACGTGTCTGAGAGAGAAGGGACACGGGGTCGTTTACACACAGGGCGCTCGCTTGAATATCAACATGTTCTAAAGAAATTAAATCCATTAATTTTTAATAACTTCATTAAAATTGCCAGAGGTGAACATACATATCTACAAATGTCTCCATAACCAGGCTCCCGAAGGTGCTTGGTGACATAATGAACCCTCTCAGGTTTTGTGGCTCAGTTAATTACTTTGTCGGTATCGATGGAAAACTGCAAAGTGCCTTTTTGTGAAACCTCTGTTGGACAGACGCTGCAGAAATCCTCGAGCAACTCAGTGGGACCTTTTCAGATCTAAGTTAAAACCTTTTCTCACGAGTGATCAGACTCGTATTCATGGCTGATCAGATGGCTTTCTTCAAATTTCATCCACTTTTATAGTACCATTATTTTTATATGCATATACATTATAATGTGAATGTTGTTGCATTGCAAATATGTCATTTTTATGGAGGGCCTTATAGGGACAAATGTGCTTTTTGGCTATAAATGTTAGAGTATGCAGCATTAGTCTCCTCATTGAATATTTTACACTCACATTTCTATCCATATGTTAATAAACATAAATAATAATGGCTGTCTGAGGGGAGCGCACAACATCATCTTGTTTGCATTGTGTGAGCATCCTGTAGGATGTATCTTGACAAGACAGCAGGAACCCCTGCAGCAGCGTGGCTGCAGGATTGCTGCATAACGTAATGATAAAGTCATCCGTGCCTTGGAGATCAATACACACGATGCATACTAAATGTAGAGCGCATGCACTTTTTTTTTTTTACTGTTTCAGCTGCGGCTGATAATTGCTTGTTATTATAATGTGGTAATTTTCATCAGATCCACTTGAGCTGAATAAACAAAACTCAGATGAAATATAAATGAAATACATTGATTTGTTTGAATAATGTGTAATGAGGATTTCAAACTAAATGAGGCTGATTCAGACATAAAAATTCTGTGCCACTTTATTTTGTTAGCTTTCATTGTCCATTATATAATATTCCTTTTCAGGGTATTAATGAGGCCCTGCATTGCTAATATTTAGCTTTTCTATTCTCACATATAAATAGGATGTTTGAAATGGTATTAAATGCAAATCTGAGTCCTTTAAAATTCTGAAAACAAGGAGGGCCATGGTAATACAGACTGGGTTCAGATGTAATATATGCTAATAGGAGCACTGTATGCTAATAAGCCGCTGAACTTTAAAATTTCATTAAGCCTGAAATGAACTTCTGTGAGCACTTTGCTGAAGGCTCTCTGAATTGTTCGCGTTACAGCCTACGTTCGAGCAGGTTATGTTGATAAATACTGCAGGCTGTATCAAAATAGCCCAAAATTTTTAATCCTGTAGTAGTTTAACTAAATTGTGTTATGATTTTAACAGAGTCGACCCCCCGCCCCCCCCCACCCAGCCCCTCCCTGTGTTCCTGTGTTCTCTACGTGGCACAGGAAGCTCGTGGGCCTCGGAGCCCACCGTCACACCTCCCCATGTCATTAGCGGCAAAGTCTCCTTCAAGGGATCTGTCGAAATGGAACATTTGGTTCCACTTTGAAGTGCCGAAGCATTTGAATCATTTAGCGGGGAAGGATGCTGGGAGGGTTGTTAAACTGCTCTGTTTAGCAGCAGGCAGTCCGAGCGCTGACAGAGAACACAAGGGAGAGAAGAGGTATCATCAGGCGCCAGGCATCTCGCCACAAGACACCGGTGTCAGAGAACGTTGGCACCACTGGCTGTTTTTACTCTCTGGAGCCGTAATGGGATGTTACTGTAGGAGATAAGTGAATACTAAAGGGGGGCGTCCTTCTCTTCCGACTAAGCTCCAAATCAATCACTGGGGTCATAACAGGGGCTCAGACGTGTACATGTGATTGCACATAGTATGTATATATCGTGTATTTATGCAGTTACTTAGTGGGTTACCTGTTCCCATTCACACACACACACACGGGTATTTTTATTCAGTGATACGCCCACAAGGGGTTGCAAAATGATTATTGTTTTCTAAATGGATAGAAAAATGAATCCTCCACGCTAAATTATGTTTATTCTTCAGAATGTGTTTTTTTTTCTTTTGTTAAATACTCCATAATTGAACCTCCCGAGGACTCTCAGATTCATTTATTTGAAACTCTGCAAGCGCAATATTGCTTTTTGACTGATCTGCCCCACAAGGCAGTGTCCCATTAAGGCATATCAGTGATGGTCGAATGTAACTAAGTATATTCACTCAGGTAACTGTACTCAGATACCATTTCCATTTCATGCTAATTTTATACTTAGATGCCACTTAATCTCAGAGGCAGATATTGTCACGCCACTACATTCGCTGACTTTGCAAAGAACATTACATTATTTAATTACATTAAACAGTACATTATTTTTCATACCCTGTCTGTCCAGTGAAAACCATGTCTCTCTAAATCTTTTACTTAAACTAAAAGATTTATTGTTCTTTTATGGGTCGATGAAATTCTCTTATATTGAATAATATATTATACAGTATATTGTATTATAATTGGATAGAAACATATGGTGATCTCATAGAGTATTCTGCATTGCTGTAGCTACCCAAGAGTATATGGTGTAGTTAAATTCAAGCCTTAAAGATGCACATGCATGTAGCATTAATATTAATCCAAAAACATAGTGGTAGTAGTAGTAGCAGTCTTACTTTTGATACAGTAAAGAGTCAGTAAATGCTCTGATAATGCGAACATACTTAAATAAGGCTTTGAATTGTTTACTTGTTGTGGAGTATTGAGTTTTGCGATATTATTACTTTGACCTTTCTCATTACTCCATATATGCAGTATGTATTCTATACAGATCACTATAGTGGACTGTTACAGGCAGTATACAAGAAATCAATATACTTTTCATACTGACAGGAAATGATACAGCACAGTGTTTGTTGTCAGTTAACACTATGCATCGTTTACATTAATCTCTCTAACTCTTCTTTAAATTAAACTTCCCAAAAGACAAAACAAAAAGTCTCTAATGATTAGTTGTTTTCCAAGATACAGCTGTCTTTGTGCCATCTGCAAAGAGTTTTTATTTTTCAGCTGTGAAAGGCTCCCTCATTTCCTTTGTGCGCTGCATTTGCAAAATAGTGTGCATCAACAGTGCACTCAAATATCAAACATTCAAGAGTTTGTTTTTACATTTAATTTTGTCACTCTCCCACACATTACATAATGCAGTCAGGATATGGGACACAGCTTTAGCTTTAGTTTTCTTTTTAGTCTTGTTTGCACTTGTCAGTAGCTCCTTTCCCTTGGGCATTGCATCGGGGAAAAATATATACGGAGATGTGAATATGTTTATTATACCTCCCAGAGTTAAAAATGTTGAATTTGGAGGCAAAAACTGAAAGGTAACACATTCCCAAATGTGGGTAATAATCCCTAACGTCAGAGAAAAAATGCTTGCGCATCATTACATCATTACAGCGAGTACAGTTGGTCACAGTCGAACAAGAAGGAGAAGAATAAGGATATTTTCCTCTCTTCTCTGGCAGTCTACAAAGAAACCTGGGACACGCATTTTCAGGGCTTATAGACACAAACACTGATTCCCACTGTAGTGCTAGCGTATATGTGTTTTCTTTTTCTTTTTCTTTTTTTTTTGGGTGTATGCTCTGTTGCTCAGACACTGACAAGACATTCCCCCTGTGGGCTCAGCGGGCCCATCTGTGGGTTCAGATGCCATGCCTTATTAAGTTTTATACACTGCAGTTTACAAATGCACAGAATGTCCAAAGGCTGGGAAAGAATACATTAAATCAATGGAGCTCGGGGGCATTTATGGTTTATGGCGGTGGAAGAGGAGCGGACACCAAACGTGACCCTCACTGTGACTTTATGTTGCAGAATAACTAAGTTAGTGCACAGAATTGATGAGTACCTGATCGGAGTAGAAAAAGCCCAGAATTGCAATGGCCAGCTGGGTGAGGAAGACCAGCGTCAGGCTGAAGGAGAACTAGGATGACAAGAGACACGCATTTTCAAACACAGTCTGACTGAGACGAAATCGCAAATGATTTGTCGAGATGTAAGACTTGGCTTTGGATGAAATGTAATTTGAGCTTCCGTATCGGAAGGAGAACACAGCGGAAGCATTAGTGATGTGATTCTCTCATGTCTATTACTGTTTTGAGGAGGCGAATGTTCTCTCGGAGGGCCCCGATGCAACCGCAGAAAGTGATGAAGAACATGACCACCCCCACCACAATTAGGATGACAGCCGGGTCGATCAGGAACGTGTCCCGCACCGTGTCTGGCAAAAAGAGAGGAGCACATCAGCCGCCGTTTAGATAACCTGTCCTCCTCTACTCTCACCTTTATGTCTTTTCCTCCGTTTTCATCATCATTGTTCTGCCCTTTTTTTAACCTCTACTCAAATCCCTTCCCTCCCTCATATCCTTTTTTATATTTTCCTTTAATCCATCCAACAGTGGCCTGCCTTCATTCTGTTAAAATATCAATGATCTGTTGTGGATTATTCAGTATAAAGAGGCGTAATCAGTAGAATGAGCCCAGGTTAATCCTTTTTTTTTGGCCCATCTACGTTATAATGTGATTTGAGTGTGATATTAATGACACAAGGTGAAATCAGGATAAAGCTAAAGCTTGTCCTCGCGCTTAATGTGACAAGCTTTGTGTCGGGGGAAGCTCAAGAGGCGTTCCACCAGCTCGCCCGGCAAAACTTGATAGGCTTTTTATATGTTTTTATCTGCTTATTTATATATGTTCTTTTACTCCCTGCAGACAGAAAGCAGGACATAGCTACATGAGAACTGTGCTCTACAGTGCAGTAATACAGAAACTCTTTGTGTGTGGAGAATGTGTATCATGCGTGTACCTGTGGCCTTCTGGATCCGCGCATACACACCAATGGCAACTATCAGCAAGGAGAAAACCTGGAAAAAAGAGGGATATTGTTAAACACAAAAAAAAATCACATAAATATATGCAAATAACAACCTTTGCCGCTGCTGTTGCTTAGATCTGATTGTGCCTCGCATTTTGCTTTAAATAATTTCAACATCTCAGATTGGTCGCCTGTCACAGTGATGGAAAAGGGCGAGGATTTGGTGTGGTTAAATACGTTTTGAAGATGGCTCCAATCTCATATCTGTGCATTCGACACAAGGCCACAACCAGTACACAGTTTACTGAGGTTAGTATAAAGACGCAGGGGAAAAGTACTGCCAGTATCTGGCTCTGTCCAAAGTGCAATGCCATTGCTCCAACATCCCATTAGTCCAACGCCCCAATAGTCCGAAAAGTGGCCCGTTTCTTTGACAGCCCATTATGCCGGAAACAAATTCCCATTGCTCAGTTGTTTTCGGCATGACAGGCAGCCGGTCTTGGGGACTTGCTGCCTAATGGGAAGTTTTTCGGGACTATTGGGGTGTTGCACTAATGGGTCGCCGTAGCAGTGGCTGTACCTCTGTCCAAAGGTATGAAAAATAACTTACCAGCACCTCTTAAGTTCAACTATGAACATGTTTCATCTTGTTTGTCTACTCCTACCTCTTTATGCCAACTTCTAACAAAAGTACAGATGTAGGAGTGGTATCAAAACACGAAGAACAGGAATAAGAGCAACTCTTTCAATCTCAAAATATTCCTTAGAGGTTTGGATAAGAATTTGGTATCCATAGTAACAGATTTATGCATGACCACATTTGGCTTTTTCATAATCAGCCACCCCAAAGCAGTTATAGATGTGTAATTCTACTGGGTGTACTTTTTCCATTTCTTTATGGGTGAAAATGTGTGTCTTCCTGTGTGGCTGGCTCTTGTTTGGAGCAGGCATTATTTGCGCTGTCAAGCGGGACAGGTGCGATGAGATTAGAGATGATGAGCTTTTCCCCACAGGTGCAGAGGATGCTGGAGCACCTGTAGCCGTGGCAACCACACCGGTTTATGTGTTTACATTAAACAGACAGATGGATGTCAGCGAGAAAAAAAAAAAAAAGAAAAAAGTAACATAACATATGGATCTCCTCTTTAATCATTTGAATCTTGGGGTTGAGGCATCGAAGTGGGGGATTCACCTGTGTTTTTCGAAAACAATCGTTCAGAATACACCTCTCCGTCTTTCTTCCTGAGAGTATTTCTGCCTGGATCTCCCTGTCGAGTAGAACTTGACCTTGCTTAGAAAAGCACGGTTATTATCCACCCGTGCTTTACTGGGCTGTGTTTAGTATTTTCCTTGTTGTAGGTGGACTGGGTGGACTATAGATAATTATGTTTTCCTTCGGTGTCATGAACTGCAATGGCAGAGACAGAGAGGAAAAAACAGAGAAAAAGTGAAAGAGGGAGAGAGAGCACAGAGATGGTGTATGTGTGTGTCTGCGTGTGTATCTGTTTGTGTGTGGGGGCAGCTCAGCATGTTGATCTGTCTGATACCTGCTCTGTGCTTTTCTCAAAAAAACCCCAAAACAAAACAACCCAACAACACAGGAAGACATTACAGAAGCAAAAAAAAGTTCCTGCTGTGTAAAGTATTAAACACAGTCTCTGCATGCAGTGGATAAAGGAAAGAATACCTCCTTTAATCAGGTCTCAAAACAGTGAAAACATTCAGGCAGCGGCATGCAAGCCGTAAATAATGGTGCCGCTTGAGGACTTGCTGTAAAGCTGCCGAGGATGTGAATTCGCGCCAACAGAAGCGACACAATAAAACAGCGAAGAGGCTGGAAAATAGGTGAAATTAGAGCTTCCTGTTGATTGCATTGTCAACACTAATTTCCCTCCTTTTCCTTGATTGTTTTTCTCACCTTGAATAACAATCTGCATGGCTTGGCTTTCATTTCCAGCCTTCACATTCGCAGACAGTCTCTTGATTGCCAATTGTGCACGTGTCGGTGCTCGTGTGTGTCAGTGTGTGTACAGAATGCCTTTTGTTCAGCCTGTATAAACATGGATTTTTTTGTTTCTCCCTGAAAAGCCTGTATTGGATCTCTGGTGGTCATGACGGTGCATGGTCTGTGGCATAATTTGCTGAAGAAGAGGTGGAATTTTTAGCTGGCAGCCCCTCTGTCTGACCCGAAATCTGGATGACCCGCAGAGGGCCGGCCCTGTAGACATGAAAGTCTGTCACTGATTGGGTAAGTGATGGATTTACAAGGTTAGTCGTTAGTGTTGTGAGTTTCCCCATTGGCTCTTTCAAAGCAAATTGGTGGGAACTTTAGTTACATACTGTAAGAGTACTAGTGCAGCCACAGCCTGCTGGGAAGTTTATCCCTCGTTTAAGGCTGCTAACTCTCAAGCACTGACCGTGACACTCATGTCGCACGTCCCTTTTCTCTCACAGTGAAAAAAAAAAGAATACGGCGAAAAGAAACACTGGCACTGCACCGACAGGCTTACATGGCACAGAGGCCACCCGCCTCCTTTTGCACCGCGAGCACAGGAAGGAGTGAATGAATGACTGAAGTTACAGAGACACTGTGTGCTTGGGTTGCTCTGAAGTTGTCTTGCAATTCCCAGTAATCTTTTTGTAGGAGAGTATGCCTACCCGAAATCATGAATGGGAGTGAACCTCAAACTCTCCATGACAGCATCAACACAAAAAACCTGGTGATGAACTTCCTTAAATTTGTAACCTATGAGGGAATGGAACTGAAAAACAAGATAAAACCTGCAGCTGTGAGAAGTGGAGACGCTG
>JAOXYL010000090.1:19271308-19286622 GCA_028564955.1 Terapon puta
GTATATATATATATATGTACTCACACATACACATATATATGAAAAAAAAACCTTGTTTGAAAGCATGTATCAGTTTCAACTCTGGTTTCTTCCCATTTCTGTGAGTTAATATCAGAGAACATGAGGAGAGGGTATTATTAGTACAGCTGCTGATGGGGGCCATTTGTTCCTCTTGAGCTGCTTGAGTTACCCCCTGTGTGCACTGCAAGGCCCGGGCCCGTGTGTGATTGGGAATCCGCAGTATAATGAGTTAGTGTTTATGACGTGGAAAAAGCTGGCTCAGGAGGACCATGGTTGCAGATTCCACAACCCTTGGATGTCTAATTTGCAGCAGGAAACACGGATACCTCCTGGGTAATCAAGGGGACAAGGGGACGGAATCAGATGAGGGCACCCCGATCGATAGAGGTGACAGAGTTCAACATTGATCCCTAATTGGCAAATCAAATGGCTTTGCCGAGGTTCTGCACGTTTTCTAGTGTCCCATTTGCATGCAAATCTTGGGCGACTACATCATCTCACCCGAGCTTAACTTTCTCCTCATTATCTCATCTACCTCACATTACCTCGTCGGTTAGGTGCTTCCCATACACGGCCTGATTTTTCGAAACAATGTGACACCAATTCGCTTGCAGAATCCCCACTGTCTTTGCCAGCTTTAATTACATATAACTTGGCGCAGTCCCCAAAAGAATAGCCAGATGTCAACTTACGCTAACTGAAAGATGACGTGAATGAATTAGTAATGACTACTGAGAAAGAGAAGAGTAGCTCAAAAGAGGGTTGCTCGCTTAAAAGACGCCAGCATGCCATGTTGTAAAAACTGTGCGGTTTTATGGTACAGATTTAAAACATGGTCATGACAGACCGCCTGAGCACATTTTCTTAGAACTCCACTCACCTGCTTTATCCATGTTGCTTTTTACCGTTTCAAACAAACAGAGGTCTCTGAGCCGTGACTGCTTTACGTTGCCTGTGCCTTCAAAGAATAGGTCACATCACCAGTGAGGTCGAAATTGTATAAGAAAAATCCACTGCACCGTGAAAGAAAAAGGCAACCTGCTCCAGCTTTGTCCTATCAGTCATTCTCTCTCAAAGATGCTTTTGTTTGGCATACAGCACTGACAACCACAAGCTTAAAAAGAACAATGGGAGATCAGCAAACCAGCTGAGATGTAATTATCAGGATGACTATAATAAATAGTTAGCTGCACAGTGAGCTGGGCCAGTAGGTGAGATCTGTCAGTGACTGACAGTATTAATGGAAGGCCTTTAACCAGGAGTTTCTTTTCATGTTGGGGAGTGCAAACCGCAAATACAGGATATAAATGTACATTAATTCAAAACCACGCGTATGAATATACATGGGCCACACTTCCCCGACCTTGACTGCCTTCTTAGTACACTGAAGTGAAGTGGATGCATTATGCAGAATCATAAAAATGTTGACAGCAAACTGGAGGCAGCATGTACTGTGCTCTCCTGCAATGCCTCCACACTCTCCATCTTCGCTAGCACAAGCACTGTGAATCTCTACAGGCACACCAGCCTGTATCCGAGATGGACACTGATATAATGAGGATGTGGATCCCTGCAGCTGCAGCCTCCGTCTCCCTGTAGCCGGCACTGAGTGAGACCGTTTCAAAGCATATTGATGTTTTTGTTTTTCTGTCTTACCGGAGCACATCCTCTGCAAATAAATGTCTTTGAATGAAGTTATTCTCGTCTCACCAGTGAAAATGGAAACTGCTGATCACAAAGGAATTCAATGGGCGATAAAACTGACCGCCCACCATGGTTAATATGAAAAACAGCCAGATTCCTCAGCCCAAGTGTGATATTGGATCAGCAGCTAAACTGGGCTAATAAAGCCATTCTGATGTAGGCCAGCGTGAAATGTGATTGCTTTTGAGGAAGATTTCTCACTATAATCACAGCCATAGCCCTCCAGTGACTCATACACATACAAATTTTGTTTATTTGGATTTCAAAACATCTTAAATATGGGGCGACGTGTCGGTGAAATGGCTGAATAGCTGTACTTGTCCTCAGTGTTATAATTATCTACTTGTCGTTTCCTATACCTATCACAGGTGCCTATGATGATCCATAGAAAAGACTCACAGACCTTGCCAGCCAATTTTGGATGAAAAATGGCAAGACTACAAAGAAATCCCTTCATCTCTCTAAAAGACTATGAAGGAATTAAAGACAGAGTGAGAACATGCTGCAGGACAATATTTTTCCCCTCACATCTCTTTTGCAAGGTAAGCACTTCAATGAAAAATGGACTGTGTGAGTGTTGGAGTGGGGGGGTTGGCGCTTTTGAAGATGGGAGACCGCTCCCCAACGAAAGCAAACAGAGATGGCCTTTTTCTGTGCCAATTACTGGACTTTCAATAATAACGACAGAGGCCGGCACACGGGCGCTTCAGCCTTCACGTGTCAGACGAGGGCCACCGCTGTCCTCGTCCTCGCCACAGGGAAATTTCAATATCACCCTAATCTGCCTTTTCAAAGATTTGGATTAGACTCCTGCTCTGAGCTTGAGTTGTGAAATCTCTGCTGCTCGGCTGCTCAAAATGCAGGAGCGCTACATCCTGCACAGCCAATATTACAGCTTCAGTATGCATATGGACACTGCACAGCGTTTAGAGGCCCACTCTGACTGTGCACATGCACACATTTGAGAGCAAGGGAATAAATGTCCTGCTCTTTAGATTAGGATTGGCTAATTACCACCATAAAGCCCAGCTCAACATTATTATACAGTATTTTAAAGCCCATACGGCGATACAGATGAATAATGCAGAAAATGAACAGTCGAAAGGAAAAAGCAACTCACTTATTTAGTGAGATTTTAATTCTACCGTCTGACTGCCTCTCTCTAGGCACACCTGTGTTCACTTTTCATCTCTTTTTTATTAAACCGTACAGAAAATCTTCCAGCAGCTGTATACCACAGCCACTGTGTATTTCACTGATGCCAGTTACTCCAGAACCAACTTATGTGTTGTTAAAAAGTAACTTCACTGCTGTCAAGTTCAGATGGATCCCGAGGTGGTTTGAGCTAAGCAGCCACGTTCATCGGGACAATATAAAGACGTGGCCAAGCTGATCCAATGAGTGGTGAGGGAAAAGATTTATAGTTCTGAAATACTGCAACGCGTGTATTGCCCTTAAACTTATGGTTCGCTGGCCTATAGAAGTTATATACTGCTTTGTTCGCCATATTCTGTGTTGGTCTATTGGTGTTGTTAGATGTCTTTTTATTTGTGAGAAAGCCTTTCTAAAGCAATCATATAACATTTTCTTTGAAGAAGTAACAAAAAGAAAGCTTCTGTCTCAGGTCTACTTCAAGTCTGAAATTCATCAGTACTAGTCGGTTGGGTCTGCTGGGCAAGGACATGAGCTGGGTTCGGTTTCAGTTTTTGGCGCATGCTGAGCTCTCGTGTGAAGGACAGATGTAGCAGTGACTTTCAGCTGAAAACACTGCGTCTGATTACGCCCGACTGTGATGTTACATGTGATGAGAGGAGAAACTGACCCGTGGAGATCAGTTCAACATTGCTGTTTCTTCAGAAAAGATTTAGTTGCTCTTTAATCAAGCATGAGCATCAACCTGATGAAAAAATAATTAATAGTGTGCAGCAAATTATGGGCTAATAAGTGGCAATTCATCAAACACAGACGTGTCACCTAACTGAAAAAAAGTCAGGCAAACTACTGTAAATCCACACTGTTCTTTAGTGTACCATTTTTCTCAAATCACAGTTTCCACCATTTAAATTTAATTTAATTTTTTTCTTTTCCTGAAATAGACCAAATGATTTTCGAGTGTGTCCCCTGGAGGAAAACAAAAATGACATGATGTGCATGCCAGGGAAAGAGACGGAGAGTAGGATCAGAGAGTGATGGTGACTCACCTCTCGGGGAGCTGTCATCAAACATCAGTGTGTTCACCTCTCTTGCTCTTGGGAAGAGGTCCTTCCCCTCCCTCCCTGCCTTTATGCTTCACTTCTTCCCACCCAGGAAAAGGACAGCATTTTGGGTCTGCCAGTCTGTCCTCTCAGAAGGGGACTGGGGAGAAAAATCTGGCCACCTCCATCTGTCTGCTCAAGAAAAGACCAGTGCGACCAGTCCGAGCAAGCTCACAACGCTGTGGTGATGGAGATCTGAAATGACGACTAGCCAGCCCAGAAATAGTCGAAATGTGTATGAAATGGATGGGGCATTAATGGGCTGACCCCAAACATGATGCTGCGTCCATTGCTGAAATTATCACTGGATGAAACACAGTGATGGGGATTTGTCTCACTGTACAGCACTGATGAGTGCAAGCACAGGCCGAAGGTGTATAGTGATAATTACTCCGGCTCACTATGGATGAATGGGATCATTCACAGAGGGTGGCAATGACCCCATAATCAACTTCTCAAATTAGACTCCTTTCCCCAACCTCGGTCTGCCCACACCGAGCTCCTCTCTGACTGACTCTTTTGTATTCTGTCGCCATCCCAAGTCACCCATTACTGAAGCCTGGGTGGCTTAATAAGAGAAATGGAGACATCTGTGCAGAAAAAATCACCACTGACTGGGGCTGCAAATGACACATGGTGAGTGAGGGGAGTTTCTGTACCAATTTCTCTCTTCATTTGATCTTCAATTTTGAATTCCATATAATAGCAAAATGTCCAAAACTGTGTAAATATACAGTTAATAAAAAATGCTCAAAATGTTATTGGGAGCAGGTTGCAGTGTTAAACGCATTAAATTAAAAACTGAAATGGTAGCTTATACATTCATTACTTTGACGTATGGTTTAATAATTGAATTAGAAGAGGTAAAGGTTAATGAATGTTAGCTCCAGGCAACTGCTGCATTTTTTTTGTTTGCAGCACTATTTAAATGATTCATATTTTGTGACAGAGGGAATTTATAACACGGACGTGAACACCCTTAACCTGATCATTCATCATTTCAGGTGAATGTCTGCAATTACCGACAACTTTGGAGCATGGCTCTTGCATTTTGTACTATGCAATAAAACTGTCAAGTCCTCTCTAAAAAGTAAGATCTGACACATCCGTCTGTGCCCCAGATAGAATACCAAAGTGATAGAGTGAGGCTGGTTTTACATGCTGCTTTTTTATATGAGACTTTGCATGCTGCAGGCAACCATACTGCTTCAGATTTCCGATTTTCAGGACACATAAAGCCCCGGATATCTTCTGAAACAGAGCAGATACACAAAGCAAACGCTCTTTCATGTCTGGCAAAAAGTCTGGTAATTGCAAATTGCTGTAAAATAAACAGGCAGAACCATTTGCTTTAGTCGTGCGATAAGACTCAGGCAAAGTCAAGGGGACAGTTTAAAACTGCGATAAGGAAAAGAATGAATCTGCATGCAGGAAGAAAGGCAATAATCCCTATTAGGTTTACAAAGTCTGTCAGCCAGTCAGTTATCTCGCGACTGTAGCAGTGAAGGATCTTGACTAGTTACTGCATTTTCCTCTTCAGGGAGAATATCAGAGCCGGTTGTGAGCACACCTCGCGCACATCAAATAAGAGCCAAGCTCAAATTGGATCAGACATAACCAGAGCACTGCAACAACCTGCTCTGATGAAGATCTGGGTTTGGCTCTGAAAACAAGATAGGCACCCCTTTTCACATCACAACAAAGAGTCTAGTACATTGGCTGATGGTCTAAATTGTACAGTGCGTTGCATATAGTATGTGAGATTGCCCCATTCAAAAATAGCAATAAAAAGATGTCAAGCATCCGCAGACGATCATCTAGTCAGCATTTGCACTGATGCTTTTCCATCTAGAAAGCTGCAATATGTTGCTTTTTATGGCTGAGTTGTAACGCAGCAGTAATCTGCGGCGGTTCGGCTAAATAAATCAATATATGCCCTAATGTTTAAGGCATAAATCTGTCTCTCATTTGTCACGGCTAACAACGTGGATGAGTGTGTGCCTCATTGCGTGCTGGAGCCCTGCTGGAGATGTGTCCTGGGCTCATTACCATTCAAGCACTGAAAGCCAGAGTCCCTGACCCAAATTCAAGATGACACATGTAAAATACCCAGATTCTAAGTCAATCTGCTGTTCATATTTTCTGTGTATTGTGGTGCGGTTTCCCGGTGTGCCTTGGATCTCTAAATGTTGTTTAGAGAGGGGAAAGAGACAGATGAGTGGAGGGGGGCAAGGAAAAGGCTCTCAACGATGCTATATAAGGGTTGTTTGAGTGGGCTCATGGTGGGAAAAGAATCAGGCCCAATTGAATCAATTGAGGTAGTGACCCTAGGGAAATAGGTCTTAGTGTCAGTCATTGATGCATCCTCAGCCTTAAGCTGATACCCCCTGGAGAACTTGGGGAGGTGGACTCACAGCACTAATGTTCATCTTCTCACTGCGGCTTTAGAAAACTGTATTTAAGAAAAAACACATTTCCACATGATTGTTTCAAAGCCTGCGCAATGCTTAAACTATTTTATTTGTGTGTGCACCTTCTGTAGTTGGTTCATATATACATCTCATATACTGTTAATGAAACATGAGCAGGGTAATCTAAAAGGAATTTTGTTTGCTCTCTGAAGACCAGGAAAATGATATTCTCCAAGCCTCCTCAGCAGTGCTGGAGGTGGAGACTGACTAGGAAACATTGATTTCACTGTAATTTGCCTTTAGGTGTCAGAAAAAATGCTGAGTAGTTGAACTAGCAAGCTGTTCTAACATTCTACATTAATTCACTGCTTAGGTGCAGATTAGCATTGATTGGTCTTCCTGGGGTGAAAAGAGGATGCAAAGATGGATAGCAGTTTGCTGGTACTCCCGCGGAGTGAAGGACACGCACAGCACTGATACATTTTTCATCTGTAGCGTTGCGAAAGCTCAAACATCTTTCGCTGCGCCAATACTGAATCAAACCTTTTAGGGGCCACAAGCTGAAATAAAGTGGGAATATTTCTGCATCAGTAGAAATAAAAAATAGCTAACAAAGCGGTGCGAAGGTAACAGGCAAGATATTTATCACAGACACAGACTGGAACAGCACTTCAAAAGCTTGAGCTGACCGAATCACAGAGCTCAGCGTGTCTGTTTTATTGACTCGCAGCTATACTGAATCCCTACAAGTCAACAAGCGCTACAAAGTGTCACAACACGATATGTGAAATGTTCAAAAAGGAGGCTGAAAAGCTACAATAATTGCACTCATTTTCTATCATGGATTTAGCCGGCCCACTGTATTTTTTTTTAACAGTTTGCTTGATAATACCAATCAATTTGCAGCAAATTGAATTCCATTATGAAATGTGAAATCATCCACGGATGTGGGGCCGCACAGAAAGCCTTGTTTTTGTGGACGTTTCTTTTCTCTGTTTGCCTCTGAATGGATGCCTTGCTGGGCTGTTAAAAAAAAAATCTAAAAAGAATAGATAAGGGTTTTTTTTCTAATCAATAACTCAAACGCATGACATATGAGGACACTTTCAGCTTTTCAGCTCGGCAATATAAACACATTATTGACCACAAAACACTGACACTGCCTTCCCCTATTGCCTGAGGTGCACGATTTGGCACATAGTCATTACAAAAGATCCTGCTTATGTATGCAGAACTAACGACACTCATCTTTTTCCTTCCTTCTCAGATTCTCCCCACTCTGATCTGCTCTGGCCTATATTTAGAAAAGCGAGATGTCTGTGTTTTATGCACAAAGAGCAAAGAAAAGACTACAGATCTTAAGGTTCATGTATAGTGTAGCCGCTTCTGATGAGACGTTTTTATAACAGATTTGACCACTGTGAATGTGTGTTTTCTCATCAGGCAATAAGTACTTGGGATATGTCAGAAAGACAGCAGACACAGGCCTACATACGCTCTTTCCACACACTCTGAATCTAGAGTAATAAATGAGGGAGAAAACAAATGAATGAATGGCATGCACCAATGACTGAGGATTTTCTATGTACTGTGATTCCCGGAATTAGCCGCCACTGTTATTTCATCTGGTTCATCTCAGGTTGTTCACCTGTCACTACAAGTCAGTAACACACAGCTGACACAGTAGCAACTGAGCTGAAACTGCACATGTAGCCCTGTTACTTAAAAGCAAACATCAAACATTATGTCAGAATCCAAAGACATTTTTATGCACTTGATATCTTTGCACTTGTGCGCCTGTGCTGACTTCCACTGTCGGAGGTTATTAACTCATTATAATAAAACGCTGCACTTTTCAGTTTCCCGTGTGTGTGTCGATAAAAATAAAACAACAAAAAACAACAACTCATCAATCTGAAGCCCGCCCCATTCAAAAACTGATGAGTGATGGATTGGGAGACTTCACTCTCTCTCACTGTCTACCTACTGGGTCCGAGCGAAAGAAATGCACCTCCAATTCTCCCGCTCTATTACCCCGACCCCCTAGAGTGAAACACAGCAGCTCAGTATCCCAGTTGATCTGCTACATGAGCTAATGAGCTCAGCGGCGCTACACAACACGGCCGGGAAATCGAAACAGCCAGAGAGAGACGTGTAAATTAGAGTGATGTCCCCAGATGATCTGCTGGACAAAGGCATATGGAGATATACCAAGCAAGTTAGCCAATCTGAATCAAGGCCCAAGGGTCTGTAAGGGGATGCTAATTACAAGACTTCAAATAATTAAATGCAAATAATATACTGATGCTCTATCAATGTTGAAGAAAAAAATTAAAAAGCTCCTACCTATACAGTACTACTATATATTTAATAAAGCTTGAGTTTCCAAATGATTCTGTAGACAGTGACTGCTCGTATTGACCACCGATTAAATCTGCTGCCTGCCTATCCCATTGCAGTCAGAGCTGTAAAATTCAGATGGACAGACTGGCTGAAGTGGATGCTCCACGCTGCCATTTCAAACTCAGAGCCAATTCGAGAGCCAGCCTTTCACGCTAGAGTGATGGAATTAAACGCATGTGACAGCGCAGCATATACAGCTTGTTTCATCATCTCGCGGAGCGCACTCAGCCCTCATCTATTTCCCTGCGCCCCAATCCTTGTTTCACCTGGCAGTGACTGATGGAGTTCAGCTGTGCCTCTTGTGAAAAAGAAAAGGGGAGGAAAAAAAAAAGGAAGAAAAGTTTGTTACAATACGCGCTCTCTCTAAAGCCATAAAAAAAAAAAAGACGACTGAACTTTTCATGTGCCGTTATGGAGAATGAAAAACAGGCAAATTGCTTCGGCACCTTAGATCGAAATCCCGGGGGGAGGGGGGACAGCCTGCGCGAAGTGCTTTATGGGATCCCGCTCAGCCAGACACTTGAACGCACCTCTCACCAACCACCGAGCGCCTGTCAATAGCTCCACTCTTTGTAGCATCAGAGAAGGAGTACTTTTGAAACCTTAAATGTCAAATTCAGTGATTAAATCGATAGGGAAACTAATCTTCTGTTGCCTTGGACCAAATGGTTTATAAATCCTGCTGCAATCCCCTAAGTAAGCACAGGAATTCATGAATGCTAAACACATTTGGTTTTCTCTGCTCTAACAAAGGATCGGCTTTGATACTACCACCCCTCTCGTACTTGTAGGACAAGACTGCTGAGCTGACACTTTTCTTTTAAATATGAATATCAAATGAGGCTTTAGCTTTTGATAAGGCCTGATAATGGCACTGCTGGGATAGGCCCATTTAGCAACTGTACACCCTATCACTAACAAAGGGAATGAGCTTGTGTGTGATGTTGCTTGTGATTTGGCAGCACAAATCTTTGTGTTGTGTTTTCAGGGTTAGGGTCTTTTTTTATATTTCAAAAGGTGTTCAGTATCCCTGGACAAGATAAATAAGTGCAGTGGTGGACAATAAATTGAATCTTGAATGGAAGAGATTAACGGAGGAGGCCGCGAGTACAGAGGACACGCTGCAGAGTAAGAGGCTGAAATCCTTGCTCCCAGCAAGAACACCAACGCTGATATGCTCCCAAGGCTGACACCAACACGACTTAACATCAATCACCCTATCAGGTTGGTCAAACAGTCACTCTGTATGTGTGGGGGTGGTGCATGTGAGGGTGTGAGGGAGAGTGAGGACGTGGCAGACCCCCCTTCCCCGCTAAACCACATATTGTCACAGCTCAAAGACCATTTGCTTTAATGATTGTTGGCTTTAGCGTAGAGTTGTCCGAAGGAGTCCGTGCTCTCAATCCCAACGGCAGGACCCAATACTGCTCTAATCTGCCCGAAACTCCCCCCGCAGCTCAGACTCTTCTAATCCCTTATAAGAAAGAGGAGCCAGATGGTCATGAACAACTGCTGGGGGGCTTGAGGATGAGCGCATGTATGGAGATGCCTGGAGTGCCTGCCGCTGTTTACCTTGTGCTTCATGTTACCACTGTAAGCCCCTGTGGAGCGCATGGTGTGTGTGCAGCGAGTGTGCTCGTGCATGTGCGCACAGTCAGAGAGAGGAGACCCCCGCTGTACCTGGTGTCGGCTTTCTGCAGCGCACCATTCCCCCTTCGGTCCTGAGATGAGATGTCAGAGCTTCAGAGGCAAACCTCGCTACCAGCTGCAGTAACCTTGTGATTCCTGGAGTGTCAGAGGTAAAGCAGCGCAGTCCCAGGGGTGTCAGGATACAACATGCCTCTAACTCTCTCTCCCAGAGAGCTCGGGGACCCCGTCCCGAGCCTTCGCTGATGAGCCAACCCTTTATCCTTCTGCAAGCCATCAGCTGGGAGCGCTGCTGCCCTGGTGCCAGTCAGGCGATGAGCCCCGAGCTGTCACATGGTGGACGGACACGACAGCCACATGCTGCCTCCTAACTAACTCCTCACCCTATTGTTCTCCTGTGGGATGCTGATTAATCCATCATTAAAATGATATAATCCGTGGGAAGAAAACAAGAGTATCAATCTGCGGGAAAAGAGGGGAATACTCAGGGTGGGTGTTCGTTAACTGAACATTACCAGAGTAAAAACTCAATTATTGCACAGCAGGGGATGCAGTGTTCTGGGAAAAGTCCACAGACACTTAAGATCCTTATAACCCTGCGCACACACATATATGTATGTTATGCACTTATGATGACAGAGAGTCCTCATGGCTTACACTAAAGGGGGAGCCTCTGCATGCTCACAAGATGGTTGTAATGCATTTCCATGGAGGGCAACAAGCTAGCTTCCACATGAATTGGAGGCCACCAGCCTTGAAATCCAAAGCCTCTTTTCCACCTCCCTATTAGCGGTGCGCAGCAGCCGGTTATTAGTGGTGAGGTTCTGCTGCTGAAAAGGGTTAAGCACGAACTGAGCCTGGAAAGAAGCAGGGAAGTAAACGCTTTCACACAAATCCCCTGTGACTACTCCTCCAGAAGATAGCGGATAATAATGACCCTGTGACCTCTGGCGAAGGTTGACCTTTAACAGTACACCAAAGAGGCTTCTGATCTATTAAACAAGCCGAGCAGGCCGAAGCTGACGTGCAGGTAACGGATGGTGTCACTTGGTTAATGTGGAGTCTAATAAGGTCCTGATCTATCATTTTTTTGATGGTGGCTCAAAGAATAATGATGAGCAGTCTTCATTCGTCAAATGATTGAATCACCTTTATGAATTTGACTGATAACGAATATATCAGTGTGCTAAGATAAGGTGACATTAGTTGTAAACTTCTTGTTTAGGGTTTGTTTTTTTTTTTACTGGCTGGACTTTCTTTAAGCAACAGAAATCAGAGCATGTGACAGCAATGCACATGGGCTTTATTAAAAAAAGAAAGAAAGAAAAAAAGCTGACAGAGCAGTGTGAGGAAAGGTGTTGCTTTCATTAATGGGTCGCGTGTTAGAGATCAGACTTCACCTGAGCTCACGAGCACTACAGCTCTTCATCTTCAGGGCGCCCATGAGCCATCTGTAGGTTAAAGCCCTTGTTACAGATACAAGAATGGATTTAGTCACATCTAATCTGTGCCCTACTTAATAGCCTTGCAGCTTTGTTTCACCAGTAGTTATATACAGATGTAAATGGGGCAGGAACAACATTTTTATGGCATTGATCTTTACTATTCACTTATTACTTTCAATTAATGATTTTAGTTATTTAATTTTTTTATATTCAAACATTTTATTGACTCAGGCTGTGCTGAAACAACAGTCAATGTGTTCAACCATTTGTTTTAAATAAAGCTCTCAGTAAGGGAAAACATGCATTTTGTAATGACCGCTTATTGATCATTTATTTGGCTTGTCATCGATTTAGTAAATGACTTTTCATTTTACTACATCACAAGGTCTGAGCATTTACGAGCACTGTAGACGAACTGAGCGAGTTCAAAAGATGTGCTCACATCAAGGTAAGTCGATGTCTGCATTAATGAATCTAACATCCACTGACCCTTTCATTCCCTTAAACAAACATTTACATCAGCGTGAGAGCCCCTGAGCCGATTGTATGTCTTTGCCAATCACTCTCACCCTCGCCTCTGATATGAGAATGATGTGGAGATATTGCCCCGAAGCAGCAGAGGGGTCCACAGCCTCAGGCCTGTGCTCGGCCACTAGTGGTGCTGTCTGTTTTAGTATAAGGAGCGGACAGAGGGATAGATCTCGGTTTGTGTGGTGCATGTGTACGTGTGTGTGTTTTCAATGCTGGCCCGTTCACAGCTGGGCTCAAGCTAATGCCCACTCTGATGCCTCCAACGTGCCCCAGTTAGCAGGGCTCACAACCCAGTGACATGGTGGGCCGGGGTTGGTACAGTCCCCAGTGTCGGGATGTTTTTACGCTTCACGCTTCGCTGCATCCACACAAAAGACTTGGCCCCATAACCCATAAGCCCTTTAATCCATTCTGTAAACATTCAAGGGATGCCCACTTTTGCAACAAATGCCCATGCATGGGTACACAGGAGAGCTTGCCACACGCTGGCCAGGTTTCTCTGGTTGAAATTTATTTGTGAGTAAATCTGGCCTGGGAAGCGCTATTACATTGTGATTATTTTCTCATTATTATTGTAATCACTACTATTACAGATCATTACAACAGTTTTTAATTACTCAGACTGAGCCAAAGGTCCTGGTGTAGCAGTTCGGAACTTTACCTTTAATTTCCCCCCTTACCGATCACAGCTTTACCGAAGAGCAAAGAAATCGCATTAGAAGAGGGAATAATAAAATGAAGCACACAAACCAGATTCGCTGCAAGCTCTTGCTGACCATCTCAACTCATAAACCCCCCTCGCTGCACGCTGTGTTGCTCATCAATGTAACTGTACTCTGGAGGCATATACTCTTTCACTTGCATGCCAAAAGCAGCATTTCAACTCCATGTCCACTATAAATCATATAATCATCTGAATAACTGACCCAAATGAACCCATGTCCTCCTTACCTACCCCACCCTCCAGCCCCCACACATGAGCCACACACAAAAGGAGACCTGGTGCAATGCCACTGACTCTGTCATGACATCCAGGAATAGCAACATGCACCGAGAGGAGCAGGAATAAACAGCCTGATGTAATAATTAGAAACGCGTGATTGCAAAGACAACCATCACTTTACCCATAATCATTCCTCATTAGCATGAAGAAAAAAAAAACTTCTTACCCTATGAGCCTTGATAGTAATTAATGCAGAGTTAAAACAGCCAGACTTACTCTGTCAGCATCATCTTGTGAACCGTATCTACACATTAGTATCATTAACATCATCAACGTGAACAAGCACAGTGAGAAACACGAACAAAATGATGAGCCACTTACCCAGAAGATGAGATTGAAGATGAACATCATATACTTCAAGCAGCAGAGGCAGCCTCTTGCCATGTTGCACTTCTTGAATTCTAAAAGGAACACAAAGGATAGATCCAGGTAAAAGACTACGTATTTGCTGCCTTTGGGCGAGCTGTACTTGTTGTTGGTCTTGTCTCCTGCGCTGGTGTCAGCTGCCGCCGTTCCAGCCTGCCCCTGCTGTGCGTTTTTGCGCGGCCCCGTGGAGCCGTAGAATGCGCCGGCAGTGAAGCCGCGGCCGCCAAACGGGCGGCCAGACGTGGAGGCTTGGGCAAAATCAGAGTCGTGGCTATCAACGGAAGGGCTACGGTGAATGGCTGACTCCTCACTGCTGGACTTCTCCATGCTCTAAGGCTACAGCTGCTGATGAAGGGCTCCCTGACGCACACTCTACCATAGTCTCAGAGATGACAGGGCAGAACAATTGCACCCTCCAAATCGCCACTGCTTCACACTCTGAAGCAAAAAAAATAAAAAAAAGGTAAAAGCCTCGCAGAAAACACAACAGCGTCCACTTTTAAAGCGCACAGTCAGGAAGAAAGAAAGTCCCCGGTGTAGAAGTGAGTAAAGCTGCACTGTTCAGGCGCCTCTGCCGGGCTTAAGTGTCTCCTGCTTGCTGCTGCTGTCTCTCTGTGATAGTCCTGAAGTCGCTGTGCAGAAGGGTCCTGCGGGGAGCATTACCCTCGCCTTAAGACGGGACTGTCTCTCTGTGAAAGAAGTTACGGCGCTGCCCGTATCCCCTCCTGTAATATCACCCTCCTCCTGTGCTGTGCCTTATTGCCGTGCCGGGCTGCTCCTGTGGGGAGAGAGACCCCCGTGAGTCTCAGCTGCTGCACTTCCACGCTCTCTCGCTGACCTGGTAACTTTTTCTCCCCCTCCAGCTCTACTCCTTTCCGCTGCTCTGCTCCTTCTCTGTCCTCCTCCTCTCAACGTGCCGGGATGCGCCCCTCTCTTCCCTCACTCTGCCTCTCTCCCTCTGAGTGCGCCTGTCTTCTCTAGTGTACCATTCTGCTTTCAGCGGCTCAGTCCTCCGCACTGCCTGCGCTCTGCTCTCCCAATAGCAGCGCTCTGGCTGATGTGCTATTATCGGCAGACGCAACTCACGGGCATTCCCTATCTCCCAACAAGAGCACTGCCCTCCTCCCCCAACTCTCTCTCTCTCTCTCTCTCTCTCTCTCTCTCTCTCCCTCCACCCCTCCCCGCTGCTGATCAGACAGCCAATGCAGCAGCTGCAGCCAGACCCGAGCTCCTCCTCTCCTGCTCCCCGTGTCTTTAATAAGCCCATCACTGTGTATGCCTTGACTATACATGTTCAGCAATTTCATCTTTGCTCTCCGGGGATTTGAGAGGCCAAACATGAATTTAAGAATATAAAATAAACAAACAAAAAAAAGAGTGTCATTTCAGATGTGTACAGGCTTGTGTGTGGACTAGGTGGATTGGGTGGGCTTGGGTGTGTGTGTGTGTGTGTGTGTGTGTGTGTGAGGTGGAAATAGCTGGCGGGCTCTTTTGCATATGAAATCAGAATGTCAGTTTACTCATTAGT
>JAOXYL010000090.1:19289495-19310561 GCA_028564955.1 Terapon puta
CTTACCGCGGTTCTTTAACATTATTTTATCTCTAAACTTTAACTGCCTTCATTTTATTGTGCCTAAAAACAATAACTGAACCTTAAATGTTTTTTAGATGATCATTTTTCTTTGTTATGACAGCGGCAGGAGATGCACTCGATAATTCATCAGGACCAGATGAAAAATGTAATTTTACTTACCATCAGTGACCCGCAGCCTTAACAGTCGCAGTTGTTATCTGGGTTTTATTATACATCAGGGTTATAAAGAGTTGTTTTTTTGGAGAACTATATAAAAGCTCCACTTGCTTGATGCACATCCTAACTTGCTGATTCGGTTTGTATAATGTTGGTGGAAAATGCAACAAACAAACATGGTAAAATATTTTCCAGAGCGCTGTGTTTACTTACATTATCATTTTGAGCCCTGCTACAGCACCCCCATACATTAGAAAAGACCTGGCAGGGTAAAGTGGCTTTTATATGTGTCTTGTGATTCAGCAAGTTTATGTAAATCCATTTTGTCATTAAATCACTGAACTGTTCCCGCCTGTTATATTCTCTGCATTTGGGTCCGATTCCTTGCAGGCTGGCTTTCACCCCTGTGACAGCTGAATGTTTACCACTGTTGTATTTATGGGACTGTAGTAATTGTGCAGTTGCGTAATCTCCTGATTCTCCAAAAAAAAACACAGGAGACCCATCTGCCAGTTGGCTGTTATTGGCAGCGATGTGCTAATCAAAGCGAAACACTGTCAGGAATATTGAATCCAGTAATTCAATATCACACTTTCACAAGTCACAAGCTGGGGACTTTCAACAGACAGGCTGAGAGAGGGAATGGTCAGAATTGAAGGAGCAGCGCCGCGGACATCTTGACTTTTAGTTCTTAGGATGGGTTGAACTCCAAAACAAGTGTATCTCACATTTCCCACAATGCAACACAACTACAGGCTTTAATAATACAGACTTTCTGCAAACTAATGCAGATTTTCTGTCTCCAGGCCAGAGTTGAGACAATCCGGATGACATCACCACCACATCATCAGGGTCGTTTTGTCGGACCTGTCCCTTTTATGAGAGAACCACATAAAAAACATAGCACCTCTAGGTAATATGCTGGTAGTCTAGCACCACAAGAACATTATGTCACACCCTGAACTCTTCGGGAACATTTTATCACTGTTAACCTGCATGCCACGGTTGGAGTTATTCACCTCCATTAAAGTCCAGTTTGCAGAAATCCACTCCACAGCGATAATAACAAGAACTCATTCCTTAAGAAAACACCGTCGCTGCACAGTAAACCTCAGGATCTGAACACAATCTGCACGCCATCAAACACAGCCAGAGGAAAGCTCGGTTAGTATGCACGACAGAAGGAGATAGATGGGCAGAATATGAATGGGAAAAGCCAAAATGAAACCCACTCATGCTATATAGCACTTTGTATTATGAGCTGAAATATGCTTTTGATAAAGTGAGCTTTTGGTGTACTTTATCTAGGAGGCCTGAGAAGAAAAATGACAGAAGGGCTTGTTTGTATGAAAGCTGGGTTTGCTTGAGAGAATGTCTTCTGATACCACAGCACAATATATGAGACTGTCTGGCAAGAGCGCGTGTGTCTGCGTGTCTTTTCAACGCTTTAGTTTTCCATCATTTCTGCAGAAGTTTGTTTCGCTCGTTTTATTCCTCAGTGCCTGCTTTTGATGACCCGGTGGGCGCTCTCTCACTTTGTTGTCGGCCATTTCGCGACTTAACAAGACTCCGGTTACTTGTAATAATCTTTCGACATTATTTTCGACATTTTAAGGTCTGTGAGAGTAGTTGGTCTATTCATCAAAGAGTAATTGATAGTTATATATCATGAAAACACTGAATGCAGCCCCGCTCATCTGTGAAGCTCATTTACCTCAAAATGTCACTAGAGAGAAGAACACGGCTGCCTCTAAAATGGTTGAAGAAATTTCACATTGTATGAGGTGAGGACGTGCTCTACTTATCCAAAATGAAGGTGGAGGTGAAATAAACTAAATTAAGCCAAATTCACTTTCTAAATCGGCCAATAAGACACAGGTATGTCCAAAATATTTACCTCCCCATTTATTGAATCTGTTTTTTTGATCTTTGGTTGTTTGGGTGGTGAATTCAATCTTCGTGACTTCAGATGTTTGTTTTTTAGTGCAAGAAAGATTCAATCAGGTTTTCTTTTTAATTTGATATACAAAACTTGTTTCCATTCATTCACTTTCCAGGCTTCCAAAAGTTTTCTTCTCTAAAATTTGGGCTGACTATTTTTAGTCAAATCCATGAACAGAATCAAGTCTTTCACGGGGAAAATGTCAGTATTTTGTTATTTGTGTCTTTGATATCCTGCCACTGAATGCCTCTGATTTTTGGACTCGAATTGAATCACGACGATCACAGCCACAGTCACAAGGCCATCTCACACATGATAGCACTCCCCCACCCCCCCACCGCCACCCCTTCATGAAATAAAGCCCTGGCATCATTGAGATATAATTCGAAGAAAGTTTAAAAAAACAGGCCGCTTTTCAAACTGACAGCATAAAAAGGCAAATGCTGAGGGACGTTCAGGCATTCAGAAATATAAAAGGAATGTCTGCCGGATAATTACAAACTAATTTGTCTTTGCTCGTATTACACGTCGAATTAGTGCTACATACCTCTGACCGGTCGATCTGAGACCATATCAGACCCGCAGACGTACAGTATATGACATGTAACAGCACATGATCCTGGTGTGAACGTATGATCAAGGCCTGAGCATAAGGAGAGGATTACGACTACAAAGGGTTTCCTCCCACACAATATGTCGCTGCCAGTGGCCCTTAGATCCTCTCAAACGTTTGGCCAAGTCTGTTACTGTGGACGCAAACAGACACCGCTGACAACATGGCATATGTGGCCCATGCACTTTGTGTTAAGGGGCAAACTAGGCAACATCACTTTCTGTTGCATATTCTATTGTTTACTTACTTTATTGTATAATTTAGATTTTAGGTCTATATTTATTGTATTGCTCTTTTGCTATCATTTATTTTCATGCTTTTATTTCTTTAATCTATTTTTGGCTCTATCCTTGTTTTAGGGAGCCTGGCGTTTAAGGATTTCATTGCCAGCGATTGCTTGATGTAAACTGTTGCGCATATGGCAATAATTTCTTGAAATCTAAACACACAGGAAGCCGAGGACGCGCTCCTTTGATTTCTGGCGGCAGAATATGCAGCGATGTAGAGATGTGCTAACAAGCTATTAATGCCGATGTCTGCCTCGTCTCTCAAATCAAATTAAAATCAGATGTCAGTGTGGTTTGATATTTATAGTTCTATCCTGCCCTTTTATGACTTTCTGAATATCACCCTCTGAGATGAGGCCGGCCAGACAGTACCGCAATTCCTCAGTCATTCTTGGGTGATTTGCAACCAAAAAGTCAATAAAGGTGTCTGGAAAGGGTGCTAATTAGGAATTTATGACGTCACGCCACTGTTTCTTAAAGTCAAATGCTCTAAACACTGACGGGATTCAGAAGTATCAAGTTAGTGTTGACTGACCATTTACAGAGCCATCAGGCGTGTTTTTCACAGCTACATGTACAGGTCTGTATTTGCTTGTTTGTCCTCTTGAGAGGGGGAAACCCTCTGACAGCCGCTCTGTGGGACGCAAACAAACCGCTGAGAGCTGGAGACGCGTGTTTGTGGCTTTTGTCAGGATTTGAGTGAAAAAGCTACAGTTATGACATATCCGTGAACTCGCAGACAAACACAGAAGTGCACACGGGGCTCCCCCCCCCACACACACACACACACACTCTTTCTCTCTCTCTCCATTTCTCTTTCACACACACATATAAAATTAAATACACATAAAGCCCCAAAGGATCAGGAGCCAGTCCTGCAGCCAAACCCCAATCTAAACTTAATTCCTGCAGGCACGTCCATCAGAGGCGGCGGAGATAAGGTGGGACACGAGAGACAGGCAGGGTTTCACAAGCAAAGTAAGTATACTCCAACTACAGCACACTACATTAGCATTTAGATCAGAAAGTGTCGCTCGCCATTGAAATGCAACGTAGTATCACAGTGCAGTAAAGTCCAGTTCAATAAAGGCCGCTGAACAGAGGTCAAATGCCTGTGATGTCTGTAGCAGTACGTTGTGCGAATCCCAGAATAGACTCGCAGATAAATCAGGAGTGACACAGGGTTCTGATAACGTTGATCAAAGGATTGGAATAGCTAAGTCCGGCAGTGTCCTAAGCCTTATGTAATATTTAAGAAAGCCATAACTGGGTGAAAAGATGGAACGTCAGCAATATGAATCTTATTCAGTTCACTGGGATTGTGCAAGCCACTGAATTCAGGGCTCTGTTATCGATTTACTGGCTCCGAGTTAATTAAACTTGACTGGGGGGGTGGGGGTCTTTGGAAAGTATGCTGAATTTCTTCCTTAGTGTAAGATTGGAGGTGGCACATTTTTGATTTTTCTAATATTGCCGAATGGTTGCAGTTGTATCAAAACTTTAAAAAAAAAAAAAAACTATAAAAATACATGGTGAGATATGCCGATGCAGACTAAAACAAAGACAAAGGCAAAAATAACCTGCATTTTTAAACTGTACATTTAAATCATATGCTGGTTAGCAATTGTATTACATAACATCCTTTATCATGTTGGATCATATTGGGATGGACATAAAATATATAACTTACAAAAAGGTATGACTTTAGTTGGGGATTTTTTCTTTTTCTTTTTTTAATTTTTTTTTTTTAGGAACAGCTTTGTCTCTGTCAAAAACAACCCATTAACACAACAGAAAATATAATCATGCATCGCATGTGTCAATTACGTCAACAAATTTCATACTCTGCTGTCAGGAATAACACATTCAATGTGCAAGAGATCCTGTGTTTTGAGAAGAGGTGAGATCACACACATGATTAAAAGAATACTCATACTGTTAAAAATATGACACAGGTGTAAAAAGGGGAGGAAACTCCCACTGATGCTTAACCACAACAGCTAAAAAACATGAAGGTATCTGGAAAAGCAGTGGCATGTGTTGAGAGCACATATTAGCAATTCTTCTGTAGTAATTCCAAGATCCACAAGAGAAAAAGGAGGCAGGCAATAGGCCTTTTGCTGCAAGATATAGATGGTATAAAGAGGATGTAGTGATCACTCTGACTCCAAGTCATATGGAAAAAATGGCAACCGCAACGGAAGCAATGCCAATCAGTGCTCAAGTTTCCATAACCAAGCCGCTGGCACAACATAAAAACTATTTAAGGCCATGGAGGAACAAGAATATATGGTGGCAGGATCTCTCTTTGCTCTGGAACCCCAAAGCCCTGCGGGTGAGCGGTGTCCGTGTGGCGCCTCATAAGCAATCCAACACATACTTCAATCTCCTTCTGTGCTTCAGGGAAACAGGTTATAGGGCACGCCGGAGAGCTTAAAGATAAAAATGTCCTCTGGGTACCAAAGGGGTTGGACAGGGTGAGATGAAATGTACAAAAAGGAAAGAGAGGAGGGGAAACAAACACATAGACCAGTAGAGACAATCGAGCATGCAGCACGTGGTGTTATCTGAACTTATAGAGCCGTAAGTGGCAGTAAGAGACGGCCTTTCCTCTCCATATGTTCTCAGCGTGGCTGCGGAGGGTAACGGTGTATGGTGTGAGTGGCAAATCAGTCATCAGCTCAAAACAGTGTATTATCTCTGTGTATCCATGTAGTGGGATTAAAGGTTCAGTCTCGGCGGGGAGTAGGGGCATCGTGATGGTTTCATCTCTGGTTCCTAACCCACAAGAGGGAGGGAAACAGCTGGCGCCGCACACAGCACATGTCCGCATCATGTGAAGTCTGTCCAACATGAGCGCTAGTCAATAAGCAGATGAGCGCCGTGTCTCTCTGAAGGAATGTTAAAGAAGCTGCTGACACAGCGATGAGGGGGTCACATGGGGTTCATCAATATTTGAGTTGGCTGTTGCTGAAATGCAAACAAAAGAAGGGAAGGGCTCCGCTGCTGCGCCGAGACGAAGATGGAGAGTGCTGGAGTCGGATGAGAGGGAGTGCGAGATATAAGATGCGAGAGGAAAGACGGAGCATGGGATGGCAAAGTATCCATCTTTCTGCTATGTGTGCTCCTCTGTGCTATGGCTCCTGGCTGAGAATTCAAAGGCAAGGATGGATTAAAGGCACAGCAGAATGCCCGAGGAGCTTCGCCATTGTGTGTGCCACAAAGACATCTCATCTCGGTCTTCCAGACTGTTGTTTGTACCTCAGGGGTATTGATCACCACATGATCTTGAGCTGCCTAAGACATATACCATCCCCCCATTAACATAATCTCATCATAAAACGACACTTACACACCCACATATGACGAGGAAGAGTGAGAGAGAGAGAGAGAGAGCAACAGAGTGGGCGGGGAGAGAAACAGAATCAGAAAAAAAAAAAAACAGAATGATCCAACCAAGTATGGTGGAAACCCGCAGAGTGGAGGAGATGGCCCACAAGAGTTCAGCTCCAATCTGACCAGCTGGGTGGCACCTCCCCACAATATGGCGAGCCCTGACTAGTCCATATGTGAGTGTGTGTGTTTGTGTGTGTGTGCTAAGGGGCATGGGGTCTGGCCCCTGGCGCAGACACTGTCAATATGGCTGTGGTCATTCATGAGCAGCCGCTCTGTCACTGCCATCCATAGAGAGCCGGGGCAACGAACCAGCAAAGAGCCATGTCGCAGGGGAGAGGAGAGATAAAGGTAGCCGACTATGGCAAACCGCCTTGGATCCCTTCACTTTTACAGGAACTGTCCCGCCGCGGATTAATGCCCTCCCTTAAAGAAGCAGCTGCCATGTCATTGCATTTGCGGGGCAATCTCCAGATATGAATCAACAACTGCTGATAAAGCAACAGATAAAGCCTCACGCCATACCAATGTCTGCAACTCTCTTCTTTTCATGCAAAAAAAAAAAGGAAAAAAAATCTGTTTCCCTGCTGCAGAGACAGACCAACAGTATGATACTTTGGAGAGCAAACTGGAGCCAGTGGATGTTTTATGTAAACAACACAGAGAAATGCATGTAGCCTGTTCACCTGTGTGGCTAGGGCAATGAAAACAGCAGATGCCTGCAGAGCTGCATAGATGGGATGGGCCAAGAGGAACCGTCTGATGTTAAAGACATAATGCTACTCACCAAAACGCTTCTGCTGTGTGTGTGTCTGTATGAGCACAAATATCCACCCACAGAGGATCTACAGGTACACAAAAGCAAGCATGTTCCCTGTGA
The DNA here is from genome assembly GCA_028564955.1 of Terapon puta. Taxonomy (NCBI): domain Eukaryota; kingdom Metazoa; phylum Chordata; class Actinopteri; order Centrarchiformes; family Terapontidae; genus Terapon; species Terapon puta. The sequence continues at coordinate 19,296,790 of JAOXYL010000090.1, forward strand.
CACAGGTTAGGTTATAGGTTAGGTTCTTGTAGGTTTCTCCAAGCAAAATGGGATTTGCTGCCCTCCAGCAAGAAGTTGTAGACAGCATTAAAAAAAATTTCAATGTTTACTGAATGATAAAGTAATCTATTACTTAAGAGTATCTGCGACCAAGCGAAACATCTGTTACGCACATCGAAAGAGAGGATTTGCTTAGCTGCCAAATATTCTTAATTAAAGTCTGCAGACAGTAAGTCTCTCTAGAGTCGGAGCTGAAATTGGCTCCGGCTACTTTTCTGATTTCACCTACTTACACATTTCGTGCCGATGGCTCCCAATTTTGCACATTCCCTTTGAGGACCGATGATTATAAATTAACTCACTATTCTCGCACCCTGTGTCACGCTTTTGGCAGCATGATACTGGAACAAAATTGCCTGTAGATGATTTAAATGAAAATAATTTTTGTTTTCACCACAAATCCCACAAACATAATGAAGGAGGCAAAAGCAATTTATGCAGAGCATTAATGAGTTTAACATTATTCATTGTGAGCTATACATATAAAAATACACTATGTAAATAAGCAGCAATGGGGAATGTACTTTCTCGGGGGAAATGATTGAATATGAATTCTAACAAGATTAGCCATGACATGCCCCAAAAACTTAGAGGAGAGGCGGAGGGACCACTGGGTAGGAAATGTGAGCCACTCAGTCATCAATTTTACATCACTCTCGAGAGCACAGGGTCTCCCTCAAAATGATTTAAGGCCAGAAAATAGCTTTCCTCTAACCTATCACCCATGGCAATGGATTCTAATATCCACAAACAGCAACGTTACTTGATGTAATGGGAGGTTTTGCATGGAAAACAGCCTGCTGAGGGCGACTGCTTATGCCATAGCAGAGAGTTCTCACATTCGATTTCATTTCCTTGAAGCCGGTGGAAAAGTAGTCACATTTTATACACTTGCAAAGATGTGTCAAAGTACACCCACTTCTGCACACATATGGCCGCACTCGCAACATCATCAGGTCTCGGAGACACCTCAAATAGTTGCTTGTTACGCAAGCCCGAGTTGTGCGCCATCTAATAATATTCTCTCGCGGCCAGGTAAAAAGCAATATTCTGCAGCTGTTGCAGAGGGGTGACAGTGGACCTCATATAAAGACTCCATCATCCCCAAAGCACGGCTCTACTGTTGCACACATGGCACGGCCAGCACAGAGCAGATCTTTAACTCCATGTCTCCAGATAAGAAGCCAGGTATGAGGCACAGTCTGTCTGCCTGCAGAGTTACACTTCATTTAATGCAGCAACTCCTCTGTCTCTCTTTTCGGTGTGGACAGCTGTATATTTTATGCAGTCGTCTCTCTCTCCAACACACATGCATGCTCTCTCTCCTGTCGTTCCCTATTCGTACACTGACCTTCAGCTGAGTGAGAAAACAGCCTCAGTAACTTCTTTACTCTACTCATTCCCATTCACGTATAAATAAGAAAATCCTGCATTGTCCTTCCAGAGATGCGATGCTGCCTTTGCTTGGTGGCAACAGTAACCTAATCACCATGCACTACCTGTAAACTTATAAATGCTGTGTTTACAACTCAATGGGAGATTATATAATGATCAGAATAAGGGGGAAATAACAGTAAAGCTTCAAGTATGAGAAGTCAGCATGATTTAATGACTGACGCTCATTTTCTGCCTCTTCATATCGATCTTTTAAAGTTAACTTAAAGTCACTCAGTTAGTGCGTCTGTGTGTGGCCCCTGTTTTCGCAGGTGGGTTAATCTGTCCATCTATGTCTGGTGTACGAGGCGGAACCTGGGCGAGCCAGACCGGCCGTTCCTAATTCAGCCGGTCAGGAGTTTTATTTCCTGAGAGTGCTCGGCTCCAGTCTGTCTCCACTGTGGTATTCCTGCCACATCACAGGTGGAGGCAAAGAGCAACTGCACACCGCACAGAATGTTAAAGCGGAGCAAAGCATGAGGGGGAAGGGGACCGTCCTTCATTCTCACTCTTCCGACATAACGCGCTGTGTTCATCCGTTCTAACAGGGCCGAGCATCGCGTAACGACGAGTGAGCTGCACTTTGTGACCGACAAAGAGTCCATTCAGCTTAACGGACTATGAATGCGCGCAGACAGCGGGGAGTGGAGGACATGTCTGAATTGTTCAGATTTCTCTGATAAGTCGCAGTGCACATAATAATTAGGTAGTCCTGATAACACCACGGGGTGAGACATCTGGGCTGTTCACACACACACATGCACACACACCCACACACAAGGAAGCAGTCCCAGCATTATGACTCATGCCAGTTTATAAAGGAGCAGCAGAACAAATAGGACCCAAGTTAAAGGTCTCGCTGCCCTTTATCTAAACTATATTTCTGGTACTGGGGACATCAGATACGAGACTTTCAGGTTCGACAATTTCCACTCCACTCCCTCTTGCTGCGTGCCGCTTCCTCATTAATATTCATAATATCATCTCAAATTTCATACCGCAATTCATTACACCCAAGCATTTTGTTACTCAAGGTGACTGCAGAGGGAGGGGAACCTGCAAACATATATCTGAGGATAATGTTTGAGCAAATATTCACAACACGACACTATCAACCTTCTGCGACGCTGCAGAGCTAAATGAAATTTAATCTGCTGTAATAGCTCATGCTGGTAAACATAATGCTTCATACTTTATGTATCCCTAAACATTCGACTAAGGAGAAAAAAAAAGTACAGGGAATGGCTTCACGGGTACACGGGAAGGAGTGTTACTGACATGGATTCTAATTATGATTTGTCTTTCATTAGTGGGCTCATTAATAGATGCTTGCTAGATCTTTGCTTTCAATCACCATTGTTCACATTTTTTTTAAAAACTTTTTTTTATTGTTGTTTCAGCCTCTTCTGAGAAACCATCAAAAGGCGCCCCCTGTGAGCTGCGATTGTCTCCGCAAATCAGAGTAAAGCTGACACAATCAGACCGGGAGCTTTAATGGATATGTGATACAGGCTATTAAACAAACCTCCCGGCTCGTATTCATGACAGGGACAGGAATAGGAGAGCCGATCACGTGACTGCGTTCGCTCTGCTGTAAGATATTTAATGCATTTCTGATCTGTGTCTAGATTTAGGTGCGTTCTAAGCTCCAGGCGGGACGGGGGTGACATTGGGGGTTTGAATGCCGGCATTACGATGACAAGCTGAATCCGCGGGGTGTCAAACATCTGCGACAGCCTGGAAATCAGGGTCAGAGGTCTCTTCCGTCTGATCCACAACCGCCTGCAGCTTCACACCCACTGCCTCCATTTTGAATTCTAGCAGAACTCTTGCACAAGCCCGCCGCTCCGACCCCAGATACCACCGACGCATTTCTGCTTATTGTGGCAACTTTTCAAACGCTGAGTGAATTTGAGGCGCTTTAATATACAGTACGAGGAACATACCAAGTGGAGCAAATCAAATTAGCCCTAAGCCGTGCTGACAAGGAATTGGAAGCAGAGAGAGGGGCCTTTCAGTGTTCTCCATCTGCAGAAGGTTTGACACGCCAATCACAACAGATAACATGGTGAGAGAGCATGAAGAAGACACAAAGGCAGCGCGTTGTGATTAGACAAAAATGGGCATCGCTATGCCAGAAGCATCCCTGCTAATGAAATTGTGTCATGTTGACAGCATCTATGATAATGAAATGTCTTCATTGAGTGCTGTATATTTATTCATTCATTTATTTTCAGAAACGGCTATTGGCTATAACCAAGTGCTCTGTGGGAGTCCAAAGTCATCTACTGCACATAATAAAATGCAGCATGGGTAATTGGTAAGTATTCTTCAAAAAGATAGCTTATCCCCATCCCCCCTCCCACCCCTACTGGTGGTGGGTTTCTTCTATAGAGCGCTTCTAGAGGGGCAAACATTGCTGCAGGGCATGGTTATTTTGCTTAGCAAAACAAATGTGGAAGATACTCAGTGTGCCACTGATTTGATACAGCTCACTCTGGGAAAGGTAGGAAAAGTGATTACTCAGCGAAGCATCCTATTAGGAATCTGATTTGAAGATATACCTTAAATAAAGTCAAATCAATGCAACGGCAGCAACAGATTTAGTAAAACCTGTAACTTTCTGTTTACTCAGTTGATAAAACACACACACACACACACACACTAATGCAGGATATTTGGCGAGCTACGAAATTATTATTTAGTTTCAACTTAAACAGCTGTAAGAAAAGACAATGGCTCTCAAAGTAACTCACATTAAATGGAAAAAAGCCTTTTGATCAGCGATGACGGTAAATACTTCAAGAAATGAGCAAAATGAGTGTAAGCTGTTTAAAGGAACTGCTCGCTTAAGATGTCTGACGTTTTCTTCATCAAACACAGTATAATCAAGTACAGAAACAGCATCTTTTATTTATCTTTTATGGGTGTGTTTTTGTGTGTTTCTTATTGTACTGAAAGACTAGTTAAGTGAGTGATGTCAGCTCTTCACAAGCATTTCACATGATATCATTGCTTAACTTCTGGTCTAATTCTTTACTTGCCGGGACTGAAAAACATGGGAAAAATGATCAAGCGTGAGAAGCCCCTGTTATATTGTACCGAGCAGAACTTTGATATCCGAAGCTTGTCTATAAGGATACTGTGGCTCAAGGTAAACACGTGAAGCAGGATAACCCAAAAATGATCACAGCAAATTAATAGGGATTACAGCATACAAGTGTCATCTCTGGAGATTGAGCCCTCGTCCACATGGGAGGATTAATGCATGCGTTTGAGCCGACTGCCCTCTGGACTATGCCTTTACCCGATAAGAGAAATCTGAGCTCAGCACACTGCGCGTGCAGAGCCAGATAGTTGTGATTACAGTGTGGATGAGAGTTTTCTGCCAGGACCTTCATTTAGCTGGCCCCCACCCATCCATGCATCCATGCTTAACGCAGCCTTGAGTGCAGGCTCAGGTCCAGGCTCAGGGGATACTCATTACAAGGCTGGAACACAGATCTCAGGCCCCGCCAAGGCCCAGGTATCGACGGCCGCGGTGGGGTAAATGTAAGATGACAGAATAATATACCCCAACTTACACTTTAATACTGCAGTGCAGTTTCCTTAATAGTTCCCTGGTATGCCCCCCCCAAAAAATCTCTGGCTCACTGCCGCAACATGAAATACCCGACCAGTACACTGGTGAATCACAGTATAAATTAATCAAGGCGCTTAGTTTTTCTCGTGGCATCAAAGAAAGACGACTAAATATTGCAAAATATCTCCATTAAGACGGTGAAGAGTTTCACCGGAAAGCATGTCAAAAAAATGCTACAGACAAAACGGAAAATGTCATTTTCCATTTAAAGTCCCAAATGATTAATTTTTTACAATGTTGTCTTAAATATACTATGGCTGAAGATATAAATAATTTTCTTCTTCAGTCGCAGCCATGGAAGCAGAAAGGCTGCACATGAGGAGCGTACGTTGCCCTGAGGTGGCCTCATTTCTTCGACAATTTACCTCAGATACTGGTTTGATGATTCTACCCACTGCTATATGATATTAGGAAGAAGATACGCAGCAGCTGTTGCTTCATTCCAAGGAGATTTCTCCACCTACCTACCACAGGGGTGTATCTGTGGTCATGAATTACTAATGGGTTAAAGGCAGCTATTGGTTGGCATCCTGTGGAGCTAGTCATTCCCTTCCTCACTGCGATCGCATTATCCCATGAATATTTAGCCCAGGATTCAGCAAAGTCATCCTCTGTCCCAGCTATTCAAGCTTGTTGTCTGCTGGTCCTGTTGGGTCTTTGTTTGTTCAGTTAACTGTATCAGTATCCTCCAGCACTTACAGACAATTTTTTTTTATCCCACAGACAACCTCTCCAGCTCTATCCGTCTATCTGTAACATGATTTAAGTCATTTTTCATTTTGCTTTGTGCATAACTGACAGTTTGCGAAGCCTTAGTTCCGGTGGCTACGTCTTTCAAGCTTAAATGTTCTGTGCAAGAATGTATACGGTATCAGTGGCAGGTTTAACACTTGAAAGCGTGAAAGAGTTTTCACAACGCCAGCAGAGACTGAAAAAAAAGAGTTCACTGCTTCACACAAAGGTGTTAAAGAACAAGCCCGCTAACTTAACACTCTTTAACATACTGGAATTCTAAAACTACTGAAATTATCACAGCAGTCATTCTGACAATTCATACACTATTTGCATATAATTTCAATAATTGATAGAAAATCTGAGAATAAATCATATTTAATGCTAGGATAGGTGATAATAAACATCAACTACAACTATCAACAACTAACAGCTGGAACGACAGCCAGTGGGTTTCTTTTACGAGGGCAAATTATCTCTGAATTGCAGTCAGAGATCAGCCAGTGTCTACTCTACTACTCTACTCTTTATTATCTTCGATCAAAAAAAAACATCTAGATAACGGCGAAAGAGAGGGAAAAAGTATCAAACACTGAAATTGTACACTGTGTATGGTATCAGGTCAGGTATAGTTACATAGGTTTCATTTCAACAACATTGTTACATTGCAAAATTTAAAAGCAGTCAAAATGTCGTTGAAAAAAGTAGTTGTTACCAGTGTTAAAAGCCTTTAAAAGCCCAACTGTGAACTGTGAAAGATGTTCGGGTAAACTTGTGCGCTACCGTTTGTACTGCCAAATACTGCATTTCACAAAAAGAGAAGATCTGTGGTCTGACTTGTGTATCAGGTTTGGCCTGGCTTACGGCAGCATAAACTTCAATAAATCAGTTCAAGTTCAGGTCAAGTGCGGAAATACCACACAGCAACGCTCTGAGATAATGGTATGTTCCTCTGTTTGGGAAGTGACACTTGGGTTAGTTTACTGTAGGTACTGTGTGCAGATAGTAAACCTCTTAGCCAGACATAATGTTTGCGGCTTATGTTGGGTAGATGAATGTAAACAGTTTAATCCATGTCTTACACTTTTGCTCTTGTGGTTTTGGGGAGGCATTTAAAAGAAATAAGATCCTCCAGATTTTTGGGGATTTGGAGCGACACCCTTGTGAGTCTGAACACTCTGACTAAAAAGGTTGGCTTTCACATTAATTATTCACCTACCTACCACCATCTTCGATCCCACCCGACACTCCAGTAAACAGATGAAAACATCCTCCGCGAAGGCATTCATGACTTCAGAAAACCTCATAGGAATGTTACTCAAGTTTGTGTGCATTTTTTTTTTTTTGATTGGGCAAAGTTTAACTGAGCTGAACACAATTGCATCACTTCACTTAAAAAATCAACGACTGACAAGAGGGGGGCATCTGTTAAGTGGCCTACTGCTCGTAGCTTTTTAGAGTGGCTCAATAGTTCACATCCAGCTGCTCCGCTCTGTCACTTAGCCTCTCCATCTTCCTCCTTTCTCTCAAAACCCTGAGCTACCCTCTCAATAAAGCATCATACCGCTGGTTAAAATAGACAACTCCGCTTCAATATGTATCTTAGATGGACACAATAATTTCGGGACTTGCATCTGCGTTACCCATGGGCTTCTGAAGTGCTGCCATTCTCACTCGGCTCGCCATTTAACGGCAGCTTTGGTGATAGGAGGCTCAGCACGAGGGTCATCCGAGGGAACGTTTTCCTGGAGAACGAATGATATGAGTGCCATTAATTTATGATGGCTCGCGAAGGATAGAAAATAAGGAAATGGAATTCGCGATGCCCCGCTCATCACTTTAAAGGTAAGCCGAGGGGTTGATGGCATCTGCTGCCATTTACAAACGCACAACAACAGCGGCACTGGAGGCAGCACCTACTTTAAAACAGCAAACTACATGGAAAGGGCAGTCCCTGGCTGGTGAAGAGTTATTGCTCACACAGGGAAGAAAATTACTCTCATAGTTATGCAGTTGTACACACGTTTGCGGAGTGTACTTTGAAAAATACCCATGTTATAATCAGAATCAATCGATGAAAGACTAAAATGTTGAAATGTTAAGACTAAGTAAAAAAGCGAACATGGGATTCTTTCTCTTAGTGTGACACAAGCAACAACTATATCTGCATAATTGCTTTGTTGCTCCAGTCGTGCTTGCCTTCAGGAGCAGAGTAAAAGTAGAGTATGACCTTGTGATTATAGCGACTCTGCAGATTTTGGCCGGTGAGGAAGAGTGCTGCAAGAGCTCGTGCTGATGAGGAACTTTTAAACATCCTTTTCTGGCCGATTAAAGGCTGCAACCCGGCGCTGTGGTGCAGGTCACTGAGTTAAGTGGACGGCTGTCAGACATGCCCACTCAGGACGATGCAGCAGCCGTCATCTCTGGCATCCGCTCGCAGCCATCTAAACAAATCACCGCTGCCTAAATCACGTCTCCCATCATCCCCCCCATCTGTGCCCACGTCCTCGCCTCGTCACCCCGTCTCACCCGTCCTTTGTGCTCTCCCATCTTCTCTTCCATCCCTCTTCCATCTAGTTTTCGGTACAACCCAATTTCCCCTCAAAATATATCATCGACGCCCGGCCCCTTTCTCATCTCCTCCAAATTCTTTCAGCATCCCTATTTCTCTCCTGACATCCCTCTCTGGCCCTCCAGCCAGCTCTGTTGGTGTCCTGTCTGTTTGAAGATGAGAGATGGTGGTCCTGCTGTCTGACGCCCTGTAAGAGGCTGCTAATGTGGAAAGCGAGTGCTCAACGCTGCGAGATGCAAGTCGCCGTGGCTTACACTTAATGATTCATTATTCTGTGTTGCCATAACTCCTCTCATTTTAATTATTCCTATGTGAATTGCTTGCTAAACAAACAGTATGTCACGCTGCGTGCCTGTATGAGAGGAAGAGAAATGCCTGCCTGCTTGTAACTCCTTGTGTACACTATTTTTTTTTTTACCCCCTTTTTTTGCTGAACCAATGTGTGTTCACGGATTTGCATGTGCATCCATGTGGATTTTCCTCTTTTTGTGTGTTTGTGCCTGGAAGGTCCCATACTGTCACATTTGGAAGGCTCACTTTGCCTGCCTCCTGTGTGCTTTGTACACAAAAAACTCTTTCCTTTCCCTGCATCACAGCGAGTCACGCATGCTTTCTGCCTTCTACGCAGCCAGAGAATAGCAATCATAATGAATCTGCAGTCACAGAAAGAGGAGGAAGGAAAAAAACAAAAAAAAAAACATTTGGCACATCATAGGACTCAAACACCTCCACATGATTTCCTGGGAACAGTGAAGCCCTAAGGGTTAGAGGGTAGGAAGACGTGGAGGAAGTATCCTCCCCCTCATCCCACCTGTGATTTCCAGCTATCGGCTTTAAGACTTTTCTGCAACACTTGCTTTGCATCAGGCAATATAGTAAATATTAGTTTTCGCGCGGTTGCAACACCAATGTTTCTTGCATTGCTGCCGCACACATTCGGTTGTTGCCAACTACTGTAATTAGTTGAATTTTCTTTCAAGCAGTTCTGAGATGGCAACACGTCAAGCGGAAATGTCTTGCAGGGGGAGATTAACAGTGTAATTCTCCAGTTAGTTTTAAATGAGGAAATAATCAGTCATGATTAATTTAAAAACATTTCATCCTGACGTCCTGGTATTACAGTGTTTAAAATGTGTGCTGCACTGAATTGCCTTCAGTGTTCTGACGCTCTCTGCGTGACTCACCTATGTGTAGTGCCGCGGGTCTGAGTCAAAACTGAAACATCTTAACACTGAGGAATTCCTGTGGAGATGTTTTCATTTGCCCAGAAGATGCCGGAGTGATGAATGAAGTGAGAATATATGCAACACTCGAGATGTCACACATGCCAAACCAGACCACAATGGCTGGCTAAAGTTTACAACGACACCTGTTTCCTGGCCTCCACAGACTGCACACTGGCACCCTGCACTTATGAAAAGGATTGGTCATGCTTTCAGCCTGTGTCACGTCACCGAGCATGTGGAAATCTACACGAGCCTCAACACATGCACAGACATTAATGCACATGCTGTGTCTCTTTTTTTTGTGCCAAAATGCCATTTTCTCTTCATTTGCATATCTGCATCCTCATCCAACAATGACCGTGTCATACACATGGTCTGAATAGAAATGCATTTCAATATCTGGGCTAAGAACTAAGCTCACTTGACAGCGAATCTATAAGGCTTGGTAAATTTGATACAGTGAAAGGGCTTATGGCTAAATCTCCTTTTTTCCCCTCAATTGCACACACTACTACCATTTAATGTAGTCTGCTTCCGCTCCCCCAGCGTATTTGATACAAATGCAGTAATAAAATGCACTACCAACTAGCAAAGATATTGTATGCACACCAGTGTGTGTGTGTGTGTGTGTGTGTGTGTATCTGCGAGAATATGATATGGGTCCACTGAAGACTGAACTCTTTCATATCAGACTGCAGCGAGCGTTCACACAGACAGCCTGACACCGTAGCTCCAAACGCATCACTGCTAAACCACCGAATTACACAGAATTACATTACATAAGTACCAAATAAAGTTAAGTTTCAGTCTCAGTTCTCCCAGCAGTCTGCACGATACCTCGCCCACTCCCTCTCTCTCCCTCCCTCTCTCTGTCTATGTCTGTCTCTATTTCCCTTTGACTCTTTTTTTAGATGAGGATAGGATAGCAAATGTTGTTTTAAAATCACATCCCAAATAGGCACAAGTGCCTGTTTACTAGAGCTGAGTTCACCTGAGGTAGAGGAAAAAGGTTGTCAGACTGGGCGGGATGTGTGGACACCTGCACCATCGCAGCGCCACAGCGGCTGTATGGCATAATAAATTGAGTCGCAGAGAAATCCAATAGATATGACACTTGCTTGTCATAAGATACACTTTTTGTATGACAAAGGCAACACCTAAAGGGTGGCCATTCAATAGAGTGGGAAAAGTCAATGTGAAGGATAATCATGTTCTTGTTTAGGTCTTCACAAATGAAAAGTGACAGTAGTCTTCAGGGCTGGTGCGTCACCGGGACACAGAGTTGAGGAGACAGGAAACGCTGCGGCACGTCTTCACCGAAGCCTACAAGCTGGAAAGGTTACCCGAGTCCATGCTCATTTACAGACTTGGAAAGAGCCGCACACATCCATTCATGCCTGTGCACAGTGTCAAATATGCACATGTGTGTTAGTCTTAGATTGCCGGGACAGAGATTTTTTTTTTACGAGGTGAAAGTGCAGAAACATCTACTCTATCTGATGGCAAAATGGTTTTACATAACATGACGACTGATAGCTTGTGACATAAGGGGCCGTGTAATTGTGACACTTGGTATATCAGACTGAGGAGGACCTGGTGGCGCTGGTGCTAAAATTGCCTCTGTGGTCATCTTGGGGCAGGGGCTAATACACTTCATCGCGCTGGCACAATCACAGAGTAAGACATGGAGAGATGCATCTTGGGATGGAGCTTTTAAGAAACAGAAATGTGCTTTCACCACCATTACACATTCCTCCCTCCCCTCTGCTCTCCCCCATCACTTTGCAGTGTTTCATGCTCGCAGGGGCAGGGCCGGGTGGAAGGATGGATTCACTACCGTTCTGTCCAAGTGCCAAATCTCATCTGCAGGCCCATTACTCTGAATGATGTGAGCTGCAATGTAAAATAAGCCCTGCAATCAGCAAGGGTAACCCAGGCTAAAACAGAGTCCGCCTGCTCTGTAATTGGTACCATATTAGGAGGTTGAATCAGCTATTTATGAAATCCAATTGCCTGCGACACTGGAAGACTATGGATTTAAGCTACAAATAAAAAAAAAAGGGAGACTCGATATTCCACGCAAAGAAAAAAAGAGTTGGCAAACAGGGCTTCTACACTGGAGCCCAACAGTCTTTAAAAACTTTAAAGTGGTGAGCTAAGACAACCGCAGTTAGCCATACACTTTACCTCTAAGTGACTCTCTGGCTTTAAGGTGAGACTCTGTTTAAAGGGCAGACACCTTCCTCACTTTAGACTTGCCTCAGTCCTTTCAGGAGGCAGTACAAATGGACCTCTGGGAAAACGTTGGACATGGATTCTCAAACAAGTTAGACTGCAGAGGTGGGGTAAAGTAAAGATTTGGATCCATAAAAAAGAACAAAAAAAAAAACATACGAGCTGACGTGCAGACATCTTTTCAATCTTTGCAATATATCAGGAAGATAAATTTGCTTCTGGCTCTTGTTTAATCAATCACTGATCCTAATTAAATGGGTTGATAAGATGCAGTCAATGTCTGATCCACAGAGTTGAAGACTTTATTTGTAAGTCTTTCCTTCAGTCTGCATCCTCCTTTGTGGGTTTGTTCGCCGCAGTGCAGGATGACACCATAGTCTTTTAAAGGTGTGCAACCCTGTTCTAAATATTAGCTTTTTTTTGCCACCAAAATAAAAATGAAAGACTTGTATTCTGTCATCAATACGTGCCCTTGTAGTGAAAAAGACGCCCCTAAAACATTTTAGAGAATAGCATCAGTACACACTGTAATTACACAAAGTGCAGTGTCCATTTCAGCTCTCAGCTCGGGTGAGGTACAACTCCAAGGTAGTAATGAGAAATGCATTGAGTTGGAAAGATGTACAACGTCGTACATCAAAATGTACAGGATTACATCTTCCCACAGTGATATTTGATGAAACTTTATAACAAAAGTAAATAAAACGGTCCCACTTTATATTTGTACAGATAACATATAGTTAATTTAAGCATGAAAATAATCAGAAATCAGATATTCAAATCCTCAGTTTTAAAGCGTCTCAATTTACTGGCAAACTAAAAACAAGGCAGGGTATAACATGTGGCGGCAGCGGAGCAAAGGTTTGCTGCTTCCAAATCCAACAATGCAAAAGCCACCAAACAACTCCGGATTAACGGTTTCCAGCGGATACGACGCTCAAACATCAACTGGCTTAATCAGTTTACACGTCAGTCTGGCTGGCAAACACCGGCGGCCAACGAACCTCGGGCTTGTTCGTGTTTTTCAGGGTGGAGGAACACGAAGCCACTCTCACTTTGCTAACTAACAAGCTGTAAAACCCTCATCCTCTCATGCATGCTGACAGCACCGCGTGTCATACATAAATGAAGATTCATTGTTTATTGAAACCCATATTTAGCAATAATTCATGACTGGAATTAATTAGCATGTTATCTGGATGTGACCCCACCTGCCTTCACACGCAGCGGGACAGTCACATGGTATCATTGTACGGCAAATATTCTTTTAGCCACCTATTCAGTTTCATTCTGCTGGTGACTCCACTCCGTCTTTTCCTAGTGCAGTACGAGGTTATGTTAGTACTGCAGGCGGCCCCGGTGGGTCCCCCCTGCTTGGCTGCTGGCTGCGGTGCTGTGTGAGACCTGTCCAGTGGTGGGACTTCATCCAGGTCGAATACTTTATCCAGGAGTGTGTGATCAGAGGCCGTGGACCAGCTCTCTTTGGCACTTTGGCACGCCTACAAACCTAACATTATGCCTCACTGCGAGGTCCTCTCGCTTGTCCTGCAGTGACTCAGCCTGATTGGCAGGCACTTTCACCTTGTGCTCCAAAGGTAAACTACCACGTGAGTGCACAAGCCTGGCTACACCGCCTCAAGAGCACCACTCAAACCCTGATGTCACTCTATTTAAATAGCTCTGCAGGTCAACTCCGGCCACGTTAGAGGCTATAACACAACTGGTGCCATTTCGCTCTTGAAAGCGGCCGTGACCTGGCTCTTGAAATGTCAACAAAGTCCTTCAGCGGGGAGGAGGGTTATTTGCCCCTGTCGGCCATGTGTAAGGATTTCTGTGGAGTTCCCACTAACTTGGAGATTCTGGTAGAACA
>JAOXYL010000090.1:19323615-19336021 GCA_028564955.1 Terapon puta
CACACACACACACACACACACACACACACACACACACACACACACACCACACACACATACATAAATATGTGTGTGTATGCGGCCCTTTATGTGCATGTAATTTAGCTGATGTGTATCAGTGTTGTATTCTGTCTGAGTGGTGTGTAATTGTGTTGTCACTGAGGTGTGGAGAGAGCTGCTGGGAGAGGCACAGACAGAGCGAGGGATGGGTGGGGAGGGAGGGTTAAAGTGTGTGGGTGGCCATGGAGGTGAAAAGGTCAGCGCTGAGTGTTGTCTTCACCCACGGGCCCTAAAAGAGTATCTGTTTGTCTCAATCAACAAAGACCGTGAAGGGGTAGATGGAGAGCAGCTTTACCACTCACGAGGCAGCGCACAACCAGTGTGGCATTAACACACATACTGTACACACACACACACACACAGTATCTTTCACAACTCTTATTTCATGCTTTCAGCATCTTTGTGTCTTCCTTGCCCTCTCCCCCTCCCTCTCTTTACCTCTTCGAGTGGGATTTGTGATCTAAGATCAGTGTGGCCGTAATGCCCTTCTCAGTAGACTGACAGATGATACAGCCTGCCCTTTGGGCTCCAGTCGGAGTGGCTACAGATCAATACCCGAGCTGGCTGCCTGTCAGCATTCACACAAATACACACAAATGTTCCCACACAGTTCATGCACACTCGCACACACACACACACACGGACATGCACACAACCGATTCACATGCGAGGCTAGCATCAAAGCCCATCTGAGCCGGCTGGCATTTACCGGAACAAGACCTGGATGTGTGCAACACAGCAGGAGGGGACATTCCCGGGATGGTTCCCAGCCTAGAGGAGCAGCATGTTTGGGGGATGACGGTGCAGAGGAATTTTGCCCACAGATTCCCCTGGCTCCGTCGGCTGGTTAAATTAAGCAGTTTGTGATGGACGAACCGGCTGACTGACTGAACAAAGCAACAGGTTGAAGAAATAATCACAAGGTTGAAGAGTCTGTGAGGTGTGTGCGTGTGTGTGGCGGGGTGACTGTTTAACCTCTGTGGGAGAATTTCTGTGTGGTCATTTGTGAGTGACACCTCATTGTGTCTCTGGTGCTAATTGTGGTTTTTGTGTGGCTCCATTAGCTGAGAATGTGCAGTGCAAATGAAACATTTAGGTAAAGATTTGTCCACTGAACAGAGAATCAGAGTATATTTTCTTTGATAACTTTTGTTTTTTTATATTTTTACATATAATACCAAGATGGAAAAAAACGGTTAAGATGGATTTTAATTTATTTATTTATTTTATTTTATTTGTTTTGCAACGAGGCTCTGATGAGCTTTGCAACATCGGTCCCCACTCAGGTACAAATAGGAAAAATAATTACCCTCCCAGCTGGGGGAATTCTAAATCTTTCTCCCTCCCCAACATTTTTGCTTTATTAGAAAACTGCAATGAAATGCAAATGCTGTGGGATATTTGTCAGGTCCAACCTAAAGAAAAGCATTCTCACAGTCATATATTTTCCATTTTTATTCATTCAGAGGAGAAGATCATAATATTACATTGTTATGAGATCTCCTACATGCAGTTGCATATACATACATAATGTAACATTATTTATTTTGACAATGAACACCGGTGTGGAAGGAACCAATTTCACGTCACACTGAGGTTCTCGGAAACACCCAAACCAAACAGCTCATTTCATACATACGGGGAATCTCTCTGCTCACACCATCTTTCCAAACAGGACCAGTGTGCACTGACCTATGCAAATAAACTGTGTCCAAGAGGGAGCCTGTATTGCCATCCTCCCACCGTGCATTGCGTCACTGCTCCTTGCGACATAAATAAAAATGGAAGATGTATAAATAATGCATCCACAGATTTGACACTCAGTGAATAACATAGACACCCCCACACTCAACTTGTCTGACGCCTCCCTCTCCCAAGCAGGCGGTAATTTATTGTCTCCAACTGCCATAGCGGAGTCAATCAATAGCCAATTAAAGACAGGCATATGAGGTCTCCAGTGGCCACCAGCGCATGTGGTTCGGTTTGGCCGGGGAAATAAATATGTAAATGGTTCGCTGGCGGAATAGCATCAGTCAGTATCTTTCAGCAAGCACAACAGGAGGGATATCAATAACACTCACCACACACAGACACTCACGCAGTAATGTTAACCTCACTGCACTTGCTGCAAGGCCACTCGTGGTCAGGGAGGCCAGAAGGAGCCGCGCCTAAGGACCCGTGGGCCGTGTGATCTCCTTCTGTCTGTCCTTGTGCAATACAGTTGAAGTTGAAGGGCAGATCACTTGGTTACACACACTTGTAGGGCATATATGCCATAATCCTGAATGCGAAGCAAACATCTACACTGCTAAACAACGCTGTTTCCAAAGGCTCTGTTGTTGGTGGTGGTGTTTTTCTTTGTTTGCCTAATTGCACACTTAATCACATTTTAAGACTAAGCTCACAGGCCTCATGGTCCCTCTGTTTCTCTCTCTGTCTCATCCAGAAATAAAATCATCCATGGTGAGAAAGGGACAAGCAGGAAACAGTTGGTTCCAGAGATGTAGATAAAGATTCAATCTCAAAGTCCAAAAGAGATGTGAAACCGGAGACGTCAAAGCCGGAGCGGCACTGTGAACAACAGACAATTGAAAATACAACAGTGTCCCTGCAGACAACATTGCAAACATTGAGGAGGCTGATGTTAACATCAGATTTTGCATCAGCTTGTTCTGCTCTGTGAATAATTTATATGTTTTGACGTGCCAACAGAGGCAGGAGGGGCCCCTTCAATTAAACACAAAATGATCATAAAAGCAAATCCTTAATTAATGGATTAATCATTTTTTCCACAATAGAAATCTAAGAATAATATGGAACTGGCATTATAACATTGCTCTATTTTAACAATCAAAAGACTACAATTAATTAAAAATGTTGTTTGATCTGCTACTAAAGGGTGGCTTGTAATCTACTGCTGATGCTTAATTAAAGCAGGGAAATCAATGACAAGATGGCATGATTAACAGTATATTGATCCTTTGAGAAGAAATACACTTGATCATAAAAAAAGGATTTAGTGAAATTAAGGCTACTTAAAACCATTAAAGTGTTAGTGTTGCTCAGATGAAAGCCGCTGGGACCTGGCAGGAGAAAATATATCATTCAGAGTGCCTTTACTCAAACACCATACTGACGAGTAAATTACCACACAGGTACAAGAAATACCTGTAGTATTTGTATTTTCCACTTTAGTGCTTCCATTTTATGCTTCTTTATATCAGCTACAGTTACAGGTACTAGGTAGTTAGTAGGTTGAGATTTCACATATAAAACATATAATCAAATGATACTAAGTATAAAGGTAGATAAAAGTATTAACAAATATTTGAAAGGGTTAGCTAATTAGTGGGCAAATGGTTGAAATGCCTATTGCTTCTGTCACTTGTAATACAAATTTATCCATTTTGAAATTGCATCAATCATTTGGAAGGAAGATCACCTGTGTGCATTTGATAGGGTTTTGGTTGTGGTTCTGAAAAACACACATGAAGAACTTGTTGGGAAACTGATCTGACAGCAAGTTTCTGGAGCCCATGGAGATGCCTGCTCCCGAGGTCGGACTACATCCAGTTTTATGAAGTATATAATGATCCTTATAGTAATGGAAGCTCTTCCAGGAACAGTGAAACGTGGCTTGAGGGTGTAACAGAGCGCAGAAAGGCATCGCACTGAAAATGAGCAATCTGTCTCTCACACACATGCACACAAACATCCAAACACCCCCTGCTGACTTTAAAGCCTACTGCCGGACGCTTTGGTTTCTGGGTAACGGAGATGCACTTTGGGAGCGAGAGCGCACACACAAAAACCTTGACCCCTTCAATCCAAAACCCCCGAGAATAATCTCCTGCCGTGGAACTTTACACCTCGATACAGGGCCTCTAGAACACTCATCCCCTCGCATGAATAGCATTGCGGTCTCGCTCGCTCTCGGCCCATCTCTGTGTCGCTCTCACTCTACATTCCTCCTTCTGCTGCCTGTGCCACCACAGGCGCCATTCAAGAGCCTGACAGTTCAGCCCCGCTTTGATCTCAAGGCACAGGTTATCTGTTACCCGGCTAATTTTAGTTAGCCCCTTTAAGCCTCGCCTCTCTTTGAAGCGCAGGTACCACGCGGCATGGAGTCGTGGGCTGTTATCAGTGTGGACCCTAATGTACACTTTCAGGGCGAGGGATTCACCCTCACATCTGCGGAGCTTCTGTCATCAGGACGAGATTATCCACCCTGCTACATCTGTATGACTCTGTCTCAATTTGAATCTTTCGCAGTCCCACGCGCAACAGTGTGGGCTGGAGTTAAAGAAACGTTTTAGTGTGCGCTGAAGTGCTTTTCCGTCCGAGGGGGCTTGTTGAGTAAACAGAGCAATGCACGGGAGAGATTCGAGGAGGAGTGCTATCGAATCCTCATGAGTAATTAGAGGCGCACAGTCTCATTTTTCTGCCATGTTAACAGATTGTCTAAGCAGATGGAGGAGGGGTGTGACGGGTGAAAGCACAAAATCTTACCTTTCCTGGGAGGACGAGAAGTAGGAGGGGAGACTGTCTACACCTCAAGCTGGGGAGGTCAAAAGTCTGCAAAAACAAACAGGCAGTCAGTAAGTTTCTGGTCTCGCTGTCGGTGAAACCTTGAAACATCATTCATAGGTTCATTTCCTTCGGCTTATCTACTTGTTTATTTCTCAAATGAGCCAACCAGAGAGCGCTCTTCTACAAGCGCGTATTCTGCACCTCCACTACGCCCGGCCCCATGAATTATAATGTCCTACAGAGACGAGCTTATTCAAACAATAAAACAGGAACATATCCCAACAGCCCGGAGTTGTTATTAAAATTTGAAGAGCGTCCACAGCGCAACCTCGGGCGGTGTGTGTTTACAGCAGGTTACACAGCAGTACACTAAAGCAGTCTCCCTGCGATTTTACAGAACTGCCGGCCAGCTGGTCCGGGCTTCACTCACGACAATAAAGCTCTAAGACTGCGACCTTGCACGCCGCAGCACGCAAGTCGCTCTGCAAAACGAGCGGAGGGCAACGCGTCGGTCTCGAAAGCGAGCGCGCCCGTCCGTTCCTCACCTGTGCAGCCGCAGCGCACATATGCAATTCTCTTTCTTTATCCGTCAACGCCGTCTTTGTCCGGCGCACCACTGAGATCAAACGCACGCAGGCGTACACACAACACGCGGCCGCAGGAAGCTGCAGACCCAAGGCGAGGTACACAGCATATCAAAGCGCTACACTTGCTCTCCGGCGTGAGTGATGGTTCTCCAGGAGCACCTTCAGATGAGAGGAGCAGGAGGTGTCTGCAGGCTGATTTAGCGCCTCAATCTTGTACAAGAGGGGTCACTTTTCTCTCCCCGGCATGACTTACGAGGGCACAGCCGCTGCTTTCATTTCCATTTTATTGTGAGGAATGGTGGCTAAAGTTTCCCCTCTATCTGTTGTAGACGCTGTTGCACGAGCTCACAGAAGGACAATTGCCTTCAGCAGTGCCAAAAGGGCTATTTCTGTGTGGCAATGTCATGTTCTGTTCCGAGGGTGGTGCGATATGTCTTCAATTTCCAGCAAAGTGATGGGAAGGTTTATTTTTCGGAGACTTGGAAGGAGCTGAAATGTTTAATACATACACAGAAGGAGGTTTAGGCTGGAGGACAGTGCAAAGTTAACGTCCATTCAAGTGCAATGTCTGAGTCTCCTGGGCCTGATTGACATAGAGCACACGCTGTGTTCTACCAGTCAGGTGTGGACGGTACTATGCTAGTCAGAATTGTCTTACTTTATGATTTTTTCTCTCTCCCCACCCATCTTTTCAGAACCTCTTTTCATTATAAACACATTTATCGTATAAAGGATTTAAAGGCAAGGACGAGATGAGAATGAATTGGCTTCAGGGTTTTCAATTTCTATCAAAAGATACCACGTCAAAAGACCTGAGGTCAGGCGGAGAGAGTGAAAAGGCACTTTGTGGCTGGATGGGCAAGCACAACAGGAGAGAGAGAGGAGCAGAGAGACGGGGATGTAGTGAGAGGAGAACGGGCGTAAGTATAATGTTTGTGTTTTTGCGCGTGGTAGAAGGCAAAAAAAAAAGTGCAGAGAGATAATAAGGAAACAGAGAGATAACAAGAGGGAGAGAGGAGGAAATAGAGTGATCAATAGAGCGAGAACGCGCCAACCGCTGCACAGAACGGAGGCAGAACAAACCAAAGAGTGACACAGCAGGCAAAAACAAGACAGTTTGTTCCTCCCATTAGCGGGCAGAATTAATTAAGGCGCCATTGACGCTGTGTATAACAAGACAAATATAATTACGTTACATCATTATGAGCTTGCCTCCTTCCTGTTCCCTGGGGGACTGTGGACAGCCAACTGGACAGCCAACTCTAAACAGCGGCCGTGGAAAAAAAACAAGATGGCTGTCAGCATTCATTTAGCGAAACACTAAAGAGCAACATTTCCACAGTAAGTCACGCTCAGGAGATAGATGTTGGTTTTCTGGTCATCAGGCATCGTGCAGCGGAGGTAGTAATGTTCCTCTGGCTATAAACAGACTGTCATTTGGCTTGAGATGTGATCACTCACTCCCTATGAGCTATATTTACCATCTGCGGCCCTTTACCCTGCTTGTGTCCGTGTACGGCGTCTGTGCACGAGAGAATGCGCTCATGTGTGCGCCTCCGCCAGATCATGCAGCGGCCATGGCGGTGGCTGCTTATCTTGACAGACATACATGACATTGTGTTTGACTCTGTGGGGTGTCTCACAGCTTTGTCGGTGTTTGCATGTTAGCATTCAAACACGATTCCTCAAGATCCGGCGAGCGGGGAAAGCTGACCTTGGCATTCCAACACACACAGTCCTCTGTTCGCCCGGCTGGGACAAATCAAGAATGCAAAAAAAAAAAAATCGAACTTTAAACTCAGGGGAACACTTAAGGCTCTCTAAGTGTCCCTTTTTTTTTTTTTTTTTTTTTTTTACAGACTGGAAGTACAATATGTGACCTTGTGATGGGGGCCACGAAAACAAATAACCTTGTTTTAACAAGAAAGAAGGGGGAGAGGCGTTGAAAAGCCGCTGCTGTGCTGTGTGTGGTAATGGGGTATCATTTGTCTCATGGGAGAGAGCGGAGCCCTGCAGCTGTGGCGTATACAGAGCTCACACAGCTGTGAATGAGGCGGAGTCGGGCCAGCGCTGGCACACATCGACAAGTCAGCTGAGAACGGCTGGCTTTCCTCTAACTGAGGAGACGTGTTCATGAAATGCAGCAATGCTGGACGAGCCCGGAGGTAAAAAACTCGATGTTTGCAATAGCTTTGGATGATAATAATAACAACGCTCAAGATAAAATCTTAGATGAAATTATAAGAATGTATGCATGCTCATAAAAATGGGCTGACAGTAGCACAGGAAGCTCTGCTGCAGACTCTCTGGATAGGATTGATTTCAGCAGTTAAGAAGGGTTGCCAAAAGTGCATTTACTGAAATTAGTGTGAAGCAGGCTGCTTTGGCTTTTTTTGCAAGCTTCACTGTGCTTCTGTGAATTGTGCCATCCTATGTTTAACACCCTGCGAGGATTATGAACAACATGCAGCAGAAAAGGGTCCCATGCACTCAATCTGCTTTTCTTGCACAAACGCATAAATTGAGACGCGACAATGCCTAATCTCCGTTCCATGTGCGGTTTGGGTAGGGGACAGCAAAATTGAAATGGCAGGGCGTGGAACGGAGCACATCCGGCTAAAATGAAGGTATCGCTCCCCTGTTTACGGAGCTGACAGGCTATTCATTGTTTCTTGAGTAAGCCTTGAAGTTCAACGACATGCCTCCCCGTTGCTTCGCAGCCCTCTGTACGCGTATCTGTGTGTGAAGGTGGGTGTAAGGAACCTACGGTGTGCTGCAGTTGCCATACTGCTGACTCTGCTGTGTTAACACAGCCCTGAGGGTAAGACCATCATCTGTATAAATGACTCTGCATACCTTTCCCCTCCTTCCCCTTCTTTCTATCTCTCCCTCTCTCTTCTCTCCTTTCCTCCATAGGACGCTTGCACTCAACAGCTGTCCCTCCGTATCTGTCTGTCCAGATCAATCTCTTTTATATAATCATTCCCTCCCTGTATCCTCTCCGTTGCCCATAACAAGGTTTCTCAGGCCAAAGCCCCTGCACAGTAAACGCTGTCCCGGCTTAATCCCGGCCCACAGCGCCAAAGGGAAGAAAACTTCACTTTCCAAATCCTCGACAGCTGCATCGGTGAGATCGGACTCTCAGTCCCTCGACTCTTTACATTGTCGACGTGCCTCGGTCTCACCCAGTTTCGCCTCTTCACGCCATCGCTCACAGAGGGATGGGGCATGAGGGGCATGACGCTTCCCCCCAGGAATGCTGGGAAGGAGCCAAAACAGATCCCCTTCCATGGAGCGTACAAGCAGCGTGGATGCTTGGGCGAACATGCACTGCCAAGGCAGCACGCACAAGAACACACACACATGCACACACACACATGCACACACACACCTCTTTTGGCACCATAGGGATGTGAAAATGAAAAACGGAAAACATGGGGATCTTGGGCTAAAGCAGATAGCTTAACTTTGACTATTCTTTTCCTAACTCAACTGTACTTCCATCCCCGTCTGGAAACCACAAGACCTGCATCACAAATATGCATGACTAAGGCACAGGTACTTATCAGAGTGAATTGCTGTGTAATTCAAGACAGTGGGTGGCTTGGCCAAGCTCTGATTGCAGGCTGATGTGGAAGTTAAGTTGGGGGGCTGCAGGGGGAGCTACTGTAGGCTCTGGCACTGAGCCAAACTGTGCGGCATTGCTGAATGATGAGACACATGCCTGGAGGTTCCTGCAGAAGCTGAATTATAAGAGGCAGGACAGAATTCAATGGACAGCTTTAACCATGCAATTACTTTCTATGCAGAGAGTGAAAAAAAAGGAGCTACCGCTCTTCAATCGGAAGCAGAACAGAGAGGTAATCGAATTTTGGCTGTCAAGGTGATTGTAATAATGGGCCTGGTACATTTTCAAATTGTCATTCTCTGTTTTCTTATATGACGGAAGCAATCATTGGCTACAGCATTTCTTCTTCTCTCTTTACTTTATCTTGACAATTCATAAGCTCTCCTTTAATACACCATTTAGATAGCAATGGCTGCACCGACATTTTCATTCCTAGCTTACTGGGATGTTGCTCAAGACACCACACATACGTGCCGTCGCTTTTAGGCGGGGTTCAGGGGTCGGCTGCGGGCCAAGGTTCATTGTGTGCAGGTGACCAAGAGTTATGACAACTCTGCTCCATCTCATCAGCCTGACTGTCAGCTCACACGGCATCATTTATCTGCGAAAGCCCCGCGGTTGAGCACACAACAGGATGGGTGGACAAATCCCCACTACCGCTCCGCTCCTTTACCACTCACGCTTCAAAGTAACGACTGCGGGATAGGCTGCAAATTAAGCCGATATGAAGTATGGGCTGCTGCCAAACGTTCATAATATAGCTGGTCAGAGTAATATTCATTAGGTTCGTCTTTTTCTGTATGTGTGGTGTGTGTGTGAAGCACGGCAGGATTTATGTGGGCCGCCTCAAACAGCCAAAGACTGAAGATGGATGAGGGCCATAGGAGCCAGATTAAAATTAAAATGAGCCAATTAAAAACTCCTTGTCTACCAAGACTCCCACAAAAAAAAAAAAAGTACACGACATAAACAAGGACAGGAAATAAAACTTAACTGAACAGAGATTTTTATGGTTAACTGGCTTGACAAATTGGTTGAAAACAGCTTAATCTGTAACCGTTCTCCTTGTAAGAAAACAATAACCTTTTGAGACAAAGGAGCACTTGCCCTTCAAAAGCGTCTTTAACTTTAGGTTTCCAGCAGAATGTGTGGCGGCCGTGGAACAGATGGCCATCTCACTGGGGAACATGTGGCACGGTAAGAGAAGAAGAGGGAGATACTGTGTGAAGGCCCCCAGGCAGGCTTGTTGTGATTATCGACGATTAGCCTCTCATTGGGCAACGAAAGGAAAACAAATCTCCAAACGTTAAAACTGGCCTGTACGCCCTGCAGCAAGGTTCTGCTTTGTCATCAAGACGGCAAAACTGCTTAAGTGCTAAACGCTCTCCATTCTCAATTTTTTTTTTTTTTTTACACTTGTGCAATATAATCCAATGCACTGAGACATTGCTGCCTTCTGAAGTGTATAATTGTATACAATATGTGAGACAATGTCTCAGCCCAAATCAACAAGATGTTGATGTTGTGGTTTCTTATGTCTCTCTACCATTAAGGGAGATATAAGTTACACCACGATTAGCCCCCGCGTCTCAGGGTGAGTGTCTTGTGCTGTTAACATGTGTTTACAGTGATGACATCTTGTCAGATAAATATTTTGTTCTCAGGCAGTTTTCATCCACTCTTTCCTTAATTCTCTGTGGTCTCAGTGTCTGAGAAGAGTTTATGTGTGGGAGTTAAATAAACAGATGGACTCTGAGGATGGCGGCAGAATGCTAAATAAATGCAAAATAAAGCTGCAATGAAGCATAAAAAAAAAGATAGAGAGTCATGACACAGAAACAGAAACAGTCATTATATTAGCAGAAATATACTGTTAATGAGGTGATGTCCAAATTCATAAATCCCATTCTCTGGAGTCATCTGCACAGGCCACATGCATGCTGCACATGCCAGATATACATGCCATGAGCTCATTCCACATGCATCGTCGTTCAACAATTAACGAAGCCGGTGCTGTCCAATGAATCCGATAACTACATAAATGTGTGCTCCCATGGGGGCGGTGGGTAGGGGCTTTGGGGCTGGGGAGTAGCGAGCCTGCAGAGCGCTGATGACAAAGCATAACCATTCATCCGTGTGAGCTCGTCTGCGGCAGATGATGTTCCGAACCCTCTGTCTTTACCGTCATCCCACTGCCAGGTTTTCAGTGTCAAATGCCAATTCATCCTACGCAACGTTGGCTGGCACGGCTGATGTTTTGCTTTTATTTTCACATATTACGTGCCAACTGTGAAGCATCCTGTCCTATAATAGCTCCAGCATCCACTCCCAAGCCTGTGGTCCTGTTCAACAACTGCATTGCTGGTTGTCAGCTCAGTGTTACCCTCCTGTTGAGGCACCTAAGCTGTGCAAAAGGTCAAATATTTGAACGACAATGGTTTGCTTGCATTGGTGGAGACTCAAGGTGGGTCAAAACACTAATGAAATTCATACAAGAAGTATAAATGCCAAGAAGATTATCTGAAAGTGCAGAGCCTACATGGCCTTACACTTTGCTACATCTCGAGTTTGGGGGCTGCACAGCTCCTAAATACTGGCCAAATCCCAAGGTACTCAACCTTCCCCGGAGGCCCTGCTTCAACAACTAATCTCTCCGTTTTCCACTTTGCAAAACCCCATACCACTATCCCCTGTGGCCCTGGCCAACCGTGACTCTAATGCACAAGAGAAGGTTTAGAGTCTCAGGGGAGTCATGAGAGCAGATTATCACCTCAGCCAGTAGATAAACAGCGGCCATCATGTACACTCATCACCAGAGGTTTGGACTGGATCCAAGTCTGATCCCTTGTGTGTGCGTGTGTTTGAGTGTGTGTGTATGGCTGCCTACATGCCTAGGTTGCCCGTGTGGAGGATACGGTTTGCCTGTGTTCGCCGCAGAAGCCATGCCAAATTGGCCCAGCAGGCTCTAGCTGTTGATCCTCTGTCCTCGTCCTAGAGGAATTTCTTTGCTGATCCAGCGTGCAATCAGAGGCATCTGCAGTGTCCACTTTGCCAGAATTCTTCCATCTCCCCCAAAACGCACATAGACATGCTACAGCATCTGCGAGGATGCACTCATGCCAGGGAGAGATGCAGCTGTGCACCCATCAGCCCAGGCACACATACGCAGACACATTTTTGAAAACACACTCAGCAGAGATCACTGCACACAAGGGGCCGGGGAGTGAGCAAGTGCTGCAGTGCTACTGAGGTGAGCTGTCATCACCCATGACCTTACAAAATCCATCACATCTTTGACAAAGGCATATCATCACCAGTTGGCAAAGTTCACAGTCCTCTGTTCTGCTCAGCTTAGAACTTCAAAGGCTGCCTAAGATTCCAAATAATCTGCGACATTTGAGGTATGATTGATTCAATTTGCTTCAGACAGGACATTTTATACTTTTGAATGAGCTTATGAACTAACTGAGACTATATATCTATATATATATACATATATATATACACACATATATATATATATATATACAGGTGCTGGCCAGTAAATTAGAATATTATCAAATAGTTGAATTATTTCAGTAATTGCATTCAAAAAGTGAAA
>JAOXYL010000090.1:19364761-19386670 GCA_028564955.1 Terapon puta
CTAGATTTGATTTATTAACTGAGAGCTGCATGCTCTCACTTTATAGGAATATCTCTGTTTTTCTCCACTTTCTTTAGACACAAGTCCGTCTTTCATTCAAGACTTCACTGGTGATCAGTTTGTCAAGAGAAAGTTGCACAGCCTACAAACCTGGTCACCTTCCCAGAAGAAGCCTTGAAGTTCTTGACGATGGAGACGATGAGCGGTGTGTGTAAAAGACATATTTTACCTAGATTTGATTTATTGACTGAGAGCTGCATGCTCTCACTTTATAGGAATATCTCTGTTTCTCTCCACGTTTCTTTAGGCACAAGTCTATCTTTCAATCAAGACTTCAGTGGTGATCGGTTTGTTAAGAGAAAGTTGCGCAGCTTGCAAACCTGGTCACCTCCCAAGAAGAAGCCTTGAATATCTAGACGATGGAGACGATAAGCGGTGTGTATTAAAGAAACATTTTTTCCTTGATTTGATTTATTAAAACCGAGAGCTGCATGCTCTCACTTTATAGGAATCTGTTTTTCTCCACCTTTCTTTAGGCACAAGTACATCTTTCATTTAACACTTCATTGGTGAAAAAGAAGAAGATGATCTTCAACATGGAGACAAAGAGCGGGACCATGAGCTCTCAAGATGCTCAATACCTTGAGCCTTCCCAACCCTATTAACAACATTAGCATCCAGTTCTTCAATGCTTTTGAAAACAGAGTACTAGCCTTTGAATTGCCAGATACTGTGTACTATAATGATATTGTACTGTTTAATAAATGTGATTTTCTGTCCATGAACAGCTGGTGCTTTGACATACATTTCTACAATATGATAAAGAAGTAATTTACAGAAGGGCTAGACAAATTAGAAGGGCTGGACAATATTTGACATTTTACTTACTTTACAATGACTCAAATGATTAACTGGTTACTAATGTAGTTGGTAATCAATTTAATAGCCACATGTTCACAGCATTCCCAGCAACTTATCATTACTAAAAAAATACTTTGTTGTTTTGAAAATTCTACATTAAATACTGTGGTTGTGTGCTCTCAAAGAATCATAAACTTTAAAAGGTATGTCAGTCTGTCCATCAGACAACTATTGGCCCGATTTCATTGTGAGTGTACTGTAAAACAAATCAATGTCACATCAAGTATGTGTAGATATGAGAAACCGCTGGAAAAGACTGATGAACGGCAGTTTTTTTATACTAGAATGTATTCATTGCGATACAAAGATTAGAAAATTCCATACATATACATTTTTTTAAAAACAGAATTAGACTACAATTGTAATTTGTGCATAGCTGACCCCTAAATTGGTGAAGCATCCTCTGACCTTTGAGTCTTTGTCACACATGAAAATACAGCACATGCCACTGCTACTTGCTGCTGCTGCTAAAAAGTAATTAGTTATTTCACTTAGTGAAATGGTATGTTGATGCATCATACATGTCCTGCACCTCACTCTTCCTTTATAATAAATCAAATCTAACATCACTTCATGAGCTTCTTTATTGAGTTGGTGTGAGTTACATGACTTCACCTTGGAAGCAGTTTTGAATTGTTTTCTAGTGTTAGTGTTGTAGTATTTGCCATTCACCAAACAAGCGAAGAAATGTCACCTGATAATGGTGTTGTGTGGAGAGACAATAGACGGTGACAGTCCACCTCAAGGAACAAGGAGTAATAATAGAGTAATAAATATAGACCTTTCAATTAAAATATAAATTTTACAGCTAACAATAAACAACTGGAAGAGATAAACAATAAACTACACAATAGGATATGTAATAGAATAAAAAGTGATGGTGTTATTGTGCCAATATGAAGTGGTGGTGCTGTGGACAGAGTTTAAAAGCATCCATAACTATATATAAATAACACTCACACAGTCACCCGTGTCTCGGTTGTTCGTGCCCACCGTGAACCTGAAAACCTGACCCTTCTGAGTGAACTGAGGATAAACCAGCCTATTCAACATGCATGCTTGTGGTCCGTCTGATTTGCATGTTAAACGGGCTCTCTCAAAATATGTGAATGCAGGTGTCAAACAAGCTGAGAGCAGGGGCAGAGGGGTCCCCTGTTACCACCCTCCAGCGGTGTGCGAAGAGAAGGCAAAGAGAGAGGGAGGGAAGAGGTCCGGGGGTCAAGCAGGCTGCGTCACTTCAACAAATTCCAAACAGTTTGTGGGGCCGAGGCTGGAGGAACAAGAACCTTCTGTATGCGTCACTCGGCTGCCGGCTACATCGAAGCCCAACGGGCCCTTGAAATTTTCAGATTCTGCAAAAGAATCGTTCACTGATTTATGCAGTATGTCCAGAACCCAGATATTCCAGATCATCATCACTTACAACAAAGTCAAGCAGAACTTAAAATAAGAAGCAAAGTTTGGCTTTTATATTTTAAATTACAGTTCCATGTCATTACTAGTTAAGGCATGAACACAGTTCTGGCACTGATTAAGTTTTGAAAATTAAGTTAAAGTCAGAACTGGTGCATGGAATTTTCCTCAATGTTTGCTGACACAGAAGTTTAAATTTAATTGAAGCAAGGATGATAATGTTGTCGTGATTCTCAGTTTTTCCAGCTGCTTTTTTCCAGCTGAAACAAAATGATGATGAGTGATGCTGGCAGATGTTATCAGCTGCAGCTGTACAGGGCTTTTTTCCTCCCACAGCATTTTGGGATGCCAGCAGGACAAACACAGGTGTAATTTACAAAGGCTGCTTTCTATACGTGTTACAGTCATGGACGCCGCTATCATACTGACTTGCTAAGTGTCGTGAATTCCTGGGGCCATTATTAATGTTATTAGTTACTCCTGATGTGCTTTTTCGGCTATATAAGTCATATAAGGGTACTGGTCATAGTGGATACTACTCCAACATCCTCTTGTGGCATAAAGGCAAACTGCATGAAGCGAGTTTGAGGATGGATACATTTACAGTCACAGTAAGAAGAGTTAAATTATGATCTCTTTTCAATCTCTCTGAGTGAGTTTTGTGCAATTTATTGAAGTGATGTAACATAATTCTTCACTATTCAGGGTCAGGTCTCTCAACAGTGATGGTGTCTGCTATTTGTAGCCAATAGCGTGTTTCCCAGCGCAGCTCTCAACAATATGCATTAAAATGTCCTTGCTTTATTGTGAGAGAGCTATATGACTGTTGAGCCAAACATTTATATCCATCCTTGGAAACTGAGTACGGCCCAAAGATATTCTAAATGTCCTTGGCAAAGAAGACATAAAGCCCAAGCAGATTTGAACAGGTTGACAATTTTGAGTCCACCAATAGGCAGTCATTTTCATCCCCCTCAATTCAACAACACACTGGCAGCTTGTCTAGCTTGAGCATTAAAAGAGCAATTTGCCGTGCTGCGTCTTGTTTTTGTGTGTGGTATCCCTACATGCTTGGCTGGAGAATCTCATTTTCTGACAACAATGTGGGGAAAGTGCCAGTTATTCGACACAATACTCCGGTTCATTGCCCTCAATCGAAAAGCTTCGCTGCCTCTCAAAATATCACTCACACTGAGATTTTAATGCGTCCCTACAAATAGAAGTAACTGAGATGTCCGCTTCCTCCTTTCGAACACTCAGAAATCAAAAACACAGCCTGCACATAATTGAAGATTCTGTAGCGTCTACTCACAAATATTGTCTATTGAAAGAAGTTACTTCTCTTAAGTTAGGCACAAAGGCCATTGGTTTCAGGTGTTTACAAGGTGTCTGCCTCAGGGTTTGGACTTGATACAGGATACAAGAGTTCACATATATACTAAAAAGAATCAAAATGTCTGTCAGGAGTTCTGCTAATTAAGCTACAGTGTTTCCTGCACTGCTCCTGCAACTATTTCCCCAAAGTATTTAGAGGCCAAGACCTGGAAAATCTCCAAAATGGCTTTTGGGCCTATTATGCAGTTAGTTGACCACAACAAAAATACATCGCTCTTCTTAAATAAACATGAAATGCTTTTGTTAGCTTTTGTGTAAATATAAATAACACAGCAGGAAATTGTGGAACCGCTGTCACGGTCTTAAAAATAACAGGACACAGATAAATATAAACTAAAATTAATCTTGGGGGAAATGTATTCGTTCCATAATCTTTTTTTTAAGGAAATGTCAAAACATTTCAAATCTAATGACAAGGTGAATACATCACGCCTACCAAACATCCATACCGGGCCCTTTTTTTTGCCATTAAAAGGTTAAACTGTCACCTACACTTTGGAGCTTGTCACACTGTGTCTGCTGTCTCTGAGGTCAGTGACTGCGGGACGTGCGAGCGCAGGAATAACTTCAGAGGATCTGCTTGCAACCCGCTGCCAGGTAAATAAACACATGCCACTCATCAAACTCTCAGATTCTCTCACTTTCACCGTGGGTCGGCCTCAGATTCTCTGCTTTGTGCTGGCAGTGTCTTTGTGTCTCTTTAGCAAGAACATTAGACAGACAAACCACTGGAAAATGAGGAGAATTTTAGCCACGTCTGTTACCAAACGTCTTTAATGACAAACTTCCGATCCAACCACCAATCATCTATTTTTAGGGGTCATACAAGGACATCCGTTTTCCACTGAGCAAGTGAGAGAATAACAGACAGCTAACAAGACTGAGAGTCTTCAGCCACGCCAGCGGCTCTGTGCTTAGACCACAGGGTGCTTCGAGCTAAATGATAATGCCTGCAATGTCGACATGCCCATCATCATTGTTTTTGCAGGAATTTGGCCAAAAAACAAAATACTGCACCGATTCTGCCCTGATGGTGGTGCTAGATGAAAAGTCAGAGGATCTCCAAGCATGTTGTTATTTATCTCCTTGGCACTACAGGTATTTGTACTAAATTTCATGGTAATCGGTTACGGTTAATGTGGTGGAATAAAAGCAAAATAATGTAAACTCGCTGCATCCGGTAATTTTAAAGATATTCAAGTCTGAATAAAAGTGGAAGGCCGGCCAAACAACTCTGACATTCCTAAAATCATGCCACAGGCAGCCTAAAAACATGCTAACATGAAAAGATATAAAGAGCCTTGATTAGCCGATGATTGGCCCGTACCACCAACTTGTCAGAGGCAGTCAACCGGAAAAAAAAGGTGCAGAGACACGTATGATTTGAACACATGCTCGGCTTGCCGGAACATGACATGAATGCAAATCAGAGAGAGAAAATGAAAAGTAAATGACCCATGAGACGGGAGACTACATTGCACTGATGGTATAGAGTGGATAGGGGAAAATGAAGCCTTCGATATTGCGCGGCTCCAGCTGCTCTGGAATGACTCCAGCCAATATATTTGATGTCCATCTGTGATCTTCAAATGAATCATTAAAACAGAACATGTGGGAATGCTTTTATCAGTGTTCAGTGCGCAACAGTAATACAGAGAAATGATGACAAAAGTTTTTACTCCAAACATAAATTTAGACCAGGAAAGAAATTCACAGTACTTGCTTTTGCACCAAAAGCATCATTTAGTGGCCTACTAAACTGCATGACTGGAGGATGTGGTTTCCTCTTAACAAACCCAATGTGATGTGCTTGAATGATTTAGCAATAAGATTTCCCGTTTAATGGCACTAGTTGATTTAAAGTAACTTACACAATACTGTCAAAAACTTAATTCATTCAGTCATTTTAACTTGACATCCTGCACTCAATTTCACAATCGCTTGATGAATAATGATGCATGGAGCCAGTCCAATCTATCATCCTGTGCAAATTCATCGCATGCGGGACAAAAAGGGGCCGCATTCCCACAAACAAGCTGTAATAATGCACAGACTTCCAGACAAGTTTAATAACCACTGAATGTACCACTTATAGCTGACCTCTTCCCTAAATTGTGATTCACCACATGAAGAGAGGGGAGAGCCAAATTTCAAAACAGCATGTCACCAGCAAAGCAGCCAATAAGCATCTGAAGCAGAGAGGATCATGTTTAAAGAGTTCATTTGCCAGGGCGAGGGTTTCGTCCAAGAGCCACCGGGCTCTGTGCTGACTCACAGAGGTACTTTTGATTAGAGCACTGGCATGAGGCAGGAGAGGAGTCGGCTCTGCTGCACCAACGAGGCTCCGCTGTGAACAATTAATTACAGTAGGTTCAAAGCTGGCAACCAATTACTCTTTCAGGATCTTTTTTATTGTACCAACAAGCATTTAGGAGAGTATACAAGACAGGACGGGGGGGAAGCCAGAACTTGAGCCAACAAAGGTGGCAGAAGAGAAAATGTACCATTGATTTTTTTTCCTCCCCTGTTTGACTCAGATAAGGTTTAGGTTGTTGCTTATCAGAGTGCCTGTCAGAATCTAACTGTACAGCAACAGGTTGGCAGGTGGACTCCCTTTTAATAAGGTTTCTGGAAAGGTACACTGTACCTTTGATGTCAAAAGGGATATATGCAGCAAGCACAGACACTGTGTTGGGGGATGTGAAAGAGAAAGGTGTGGCAGTAATTTTCCAGGATGACTGGTTTGATCAAATGCTGCTGTCTGTCGATGGGTGGCCGAACAGGTTGGTCTTTCATCCGCAGCCTCCAATTTGAGCAGTGAGTAGTTATTTATTTCTTTTAATTCGCAGTATGTAGCTATTTCTTACACATGCATGTCAACAGACGAGAAAGCCATTTAGACAAATGTCTGTGATTTTGAGCCCACCAGAGTCGCAGGCTATTTTACACGGCACGATACCACACTGCTAATCATCAGAGTACATGAGCAGAGTTGCAGGGGAACAAGCAGCAGCTCACATAGCAGTTGACGCAGCACCATGTAAGAACCTCAGGATACTGCACAGGGCTCGCAACAGGCTGTGACAGCCAGGTCTCCCACGTAATGCACCTCAAGGATTTCATGTTCGAACTGCAAGAGAGAGAGGCCTACACTTCATTTTACCAACACGATAAGGTGCAGCTGGATGTGTGGACTGTCGACGTGCATCATTACACACAGAGGACATGCTGACCTCTGACACAAACCACAATTCAAGGAAATGAAAGGACATCAGGCGGCATTGGTTGCATACATGGAATCTCATACACAGTGTGATCACCTCTTGAGACAAGCCACTCGTGGATCTAAGAGTCTGATGTGTGCAGGAGAGACTGCATTGAAACAAGATTAGAGGTGCAGACCTGAATGGCTGTGATCGATGCCAGCCTCAGTCACACCTAATAATACTGTAATTCTTCCAAGACAAACCTTTCAGAATTGCGCTACGAGCACTTGTGGTCACAAAATCTTTTTTGTTTGTTTTTAAATTATATATATGTGTGTGTGTTTGTTTTTTCCAAATTGTATCTGTATTTCACACCAATGTGTTTGCATTTGTTCCTCCTTATTTAAAATAGAGGTTGATAGGAGAGACACATTCCTGAGAAATATCTGAAAACAATGGAGTGTAATCTCATGTAATACATAGTAAAAATTGTTAACAGCGGAGTCTCCACTGCTTTGTTCCTTTTCTCAGCGCATGACATCATTTGCACCGAATAAACAGTTGCATTTTATGCAGTGCAGTGATACGGTAAAAGGCAGAAAGCTGAGACATTACATGTACAGTATTTCTCACATGTTCCAAGATCAAAGCCTTGCTTATAGTCACTGGAGCCATCTCTCACACATAATGGCCAAAATGGTCTGGAGCAGAATAAAGAGATCCGCCCATTCCTGGATCGGCTACAAACATAGACATTAAGAGTATTTTTAACAAGCTACATGAGTCAAATACAGGATATGGCCAGTCAAATGAAACTGAAATACCCTCCAAATTTAAAGTAACTAATGGCAAATAAAATCATCACTGCACCATCAAACCTAATATATGGCTACAGTAATGTGACCCTTTCCCTTCAAAAGGAAACTCAACACTACATCTCTCAGCTCAGCTGTGACAGTCGCACTAGGACTTTGGTTTGACCGAAATTCATTTATGGGGTATGGCAATGGACCGTACCTGCAGGAACCCAAAATGCCATTAATTACAACCAGGTGCTCACTCCCTTCTCTTGTTTCATCCATTTTTGCAAAATCTGAAACAATCAAAATAATACAAAAGAACAGAAATGTAAAAAGTTGGAGAATAGCTGTGGTTGTAAATTGTAAACTTAGTGGTGAAGAGAAATGTGTTGCCCCGGGGTAACTTTCTTTAATACTGAAAACGAAAATGATCCTGTGCAATGTCATCTGCTAGGACAGGCAGGAAGAGCCCGCCACAGGTGCAAATACCACCTTATCTTAAGATTGCAGTGTAATGCCATATTTTGGTGTAATTTTAATCATTATGTATTACTATGCCTTACCATTTTTATTATAGAACTTAAAATGAAAGCCATTAAATGAAGTGCAATTGATTTAAAATGAGATTCATATGCAGTATGACCACGTGACTGTAGGTATAACATGTCTTTATGTCTTCAGCACTGGTGGCTCCTGAGATCAGATAAAACTAAATTCCCACACATTAGCTCACCAGCACAGACAAAGGAGACCGGCACAGGCTGTAGCTACATGGGCTGCCAGGAGAGGAAGTCCTGCCAGCTAAAGTCAACAAGTCTGACATTACAAATCCCACTCTGTGCTGAAACAAAACTGCATGATGCAGCATGAAGGTAGAGCAGACAGCGCCGGTCAGGCCCTCACTTCCACGTGGCCATTTACTGCAAAGATGACATGCAGGGATGGCATATAGTACCACATGCGCACATGTTCTGCGTGCATACACAGTTTATGGTGGTGACATTAAACAGCTAAACATGGAGCATGTGTTAAAACTAAACACAGGGTCCGACTGCACTTTGTAAGTGGTTTTAGTTCAGTTTACTTTGTTTGAGATCTATTCTTCCATGGTCTGATGTTTTGACAATGATATGCAAAAACAAAATGATTAAAATAATTCAAGCTGAGGAATCAAATTTCTAAAAGAAAACATCATGTGTCCCTTCCAGCTGGTCACAAAGATTCAGGCAAGAATTGACTTTTGGTGAGAAGAATCCGGTGCACCTTCAGCCCGAGCAGGCAGGCTTCTGGCTCGGAAATAGACCTGACTATAAACAACCGCCTGCCATTCACATAGCAAGGTCAAAACATAGGCACAGAATGTGCTGCTCGCAGTGTATATGTGACTGGGAGTAAGATATCTGATCTGCATCTCATGAATGCACAGCTTGAGTAGGGCACACACAAAAATGGGGAGACTCGCCTGGAAGCCTGAAATAAGGGCTCCTCTGACACCAAGACGCAAAGTCAGGGTGAGTTATGGCACCCGACGGTCAGCTGCACAGGACCGGCGATATCTCACACAGACAAAGACAGCGATGCACAGCCTTGGTCTTCCTGTTGCTGATTGGCCCAGAGGGAAGTGATTAAAAGTGGCACCAAAAAAAAAAAGAGAAAAGGGCGGGAGGACAAGAGAGAAATAAATGTTGATATAGCAGCACAGCTCCCCCATTGTGAGGCCTGGCGGAATGAGATCGGCCCAGCACGGACGGTCCTGCCCCTCCTCCCCCCCGCCCACCCCTGCGGTCCCAGAGAATAGGAACTTTCATGAAGGGACGGCACAGAGAGCCTGGCTCTGCGGCGACTGTGTGTGGGACAGAGAAAGCCGAGGAAGTAAACACAGTCGGAGGCTCACATTGCCGCTTTTGTTTACCACAGCAGAGAATCAGCTAGACGGTCCCCGAGGGAAACCTCCTGACAAAGGTTAGGGTTGTCACTGATTCAGGATGGCCACAGAGACAGTTAGCAGTGAATGGCGAGCCTTTGATGTCAGAGGCTGCGTGTTGGTTTCTTCATGTAAACCGAGGGGCTGAGCGCAATGAGACGCAGCTGAGCGCTCAAACCGCTTATTTTCTCCTCCTCTGAGTGTGGCCGGCTGGTGGGCACGGCAAGTAGATATGACTGGGAAATGAGCCCGACACTTAAACATCTAATCCACCGTGAGCCTCTGTTTGTAATGAAATAGATTGCGGTACAGTTATACGGCGTAAAGAGGCCAACGAGACGAATAAATCCCCCTAAGTTGGTGGAGATAATTAACCACAAGAGTGAAATCAAGTAGAAAATGTACATATTTCTTTTCAGCGGCGGGTCATGCTGCAGGAAGGGGTCAGAGACACTGACCTCCATGCCACGAGAGACGCAGGAATGTGGGGGTCAGACGGTGCAAGATCTGCCATACACCAGAATAGACATGATCCACGGCATACCACCGAGGCACGTGAGGTAATAAAGAGCTGCTGCTGTTTTGATATGGCCCCACTTGACTTCTGTGATGGCTTCTCCGAGGGATACTTCTTTCATGACGGGGCCACTGTGAATTCAACACTTCTCCTGCAGGAGTGCGAGACATTCAATCTTAACTAACATTTTTCCCCTGCAGACAATCACGATAAATCAAACCACAGAAAGAAACGTGACATATTTTTCAGATTAGAGTCCTTTCTTAAAAACAGCCCACGGTGGGGCAGCAGGTAAACTGCTGAAGTGCATCAAAGCACGCAGAGCTTTCCCCACATCTGGCGGATGCATCAGTGAATGGGCTGCAGCACAATGCGTCGCACAGTTCTCACTTTTAGTCGCCACTCCTCTTTACAGGAGCTCTGAAACACAGACACCAAGCCGGAGCAGTGTGAAGCAGCACCGATGTCTGTGGAGGGGTGAGGGCTCTACTCCCCATTCACATTTCCAGACGCCTCGCAGTAGACGAACAAATCTGGCAAACATACACAATGAAAATAAAAAAAAACTGTGCCAAGCTGAAAACAGGTGACAATCAGCGAGGAGCTCCAGCGATGATGAGCATATTGTTGAACGAGGCGCCGCCGCTCGCACGGATCAGAGCAGCATCCCGCTCAGCTGTCGCCCCTGAAAGGACTCCAAATTTTGATGCTTTGATTCTTGACATTCCTTCATGCTGACGTGAACGACTCGCACAGAAAAACTCTTGCCAAAGTTAACTTGTGTGGTCGGAGTGCATAAAGTTTCATTTATACTGCATGTAGCAGAAGCAAAGATAGAAATCTGTAGAGTCACAGCACCTTAAACTGATGCTTTTGCATGAGGCCTCTGTCACTCTTCAAACCTTCCCGCCATGTGACAAACTCATGATTCCCATCCAAAAACACAGCTACGGTCACAAAATAATTGCAGGCCTAATGGTAATATTATACCCCTGTCAGTTGTTCAAAAAGGATATTAAAACCACAGAAACCCTCAGTGGCCAGCTCCACAATCACTCCATAACATCACAGCACAGCATCACAGGAACATTCCCACAGTCTTTAAACGTCGCACTGCAAACTTTCCCCTGCTCATTAGAAAGACATCATGTGTGTTTTATTCGGTCCTGCACATGTAGAAATGAGATGATCCTTCTAGATGGAGGTGGGAGCGCACAGCCCGGGAGGGGGTGAGGGGGGCGGTGTCAAATGTACAAACAGTCACACAGATTCAAACAAACAAACAAAGAAACAAACAAAAAGTCCCCTCTTACCTGTTGGACCTCCTGTGAAGTAACTTTCCTGCCCGGCGGCTTCAGCCTGTCAGACGAGAGGAGGACGAAGAGTAAAACCCGGGGAGAGAGAGAGAGAGAGACAGAGAGAGAGAGAGAGAGAGAGAGAGCGATCACCGCCGCGCAACCTCCAGCCTCCGTCCAAACTTTACGCACGGAGCGAGTCTGTCCTCACCAAAAAAAAAAAAAAGTACCGAGGATCTGCCTCCTCCCTAAAATCTCCCCGATAAACTTGGTGCTGCCGCTGCGCGCCTCTGTTTGATGATGGACTGAGTTTTCTGGTTGGCCAAAGAGGAAATGAAGTTCGGAGGAGGAGGAAGGAGACGAAGGGGGCTTTTAGTGACTCCTACAGGCGCGTCGGGCTCCTGGATGGGAAACACAGGGCGCAGGGGAGAGCCATAAAACCTGGGACCGGTTTGATTTACTGAGATTAGTCTCAGAGGTGGAACTATATTATATTAATTTGGCAGCTGTAAAAAAAAAAAGAAAAAGAAGTAGGTTTTCTCAGCTGACCACAGAGGCTGCTGTAATGTAAATGTTATGAGTGATGTGTCACATAAATTTGGGAGCAGGCCGTCAGCGGTTGCTCGTAGGATCAATCTCGGTCATTTCAGCAGCTTTTCGTCAGATTCGATGGCTTCGCCGATCAAAAGGAGCCTCCATCATGGCAAGAACCATGTGGTCCTGCATCTCCGAGACCTCTGGCGTTTACCCAGCCAGCAGGCCTCCTCTAAGCCATGTGTGTAATTAGCAGATTAAAACTTGGGTAAAGAGTATGAAGAGGGAATTTGAGGGCGTCATCCCAGAGCTGCTCCTTTGGAGACGTTGGATTGAATCGGCGCTCTCTGTCGGAGCAAATGAATTTCTGTGAGAGAAAGCGGGAGCGCGAGGAATTATGAGATATTGTTTAGTCAGCCAAAGTGCAGCGAGACAGATAAAGTAAATTCCAGCACACTCATCTGCATTATTTTACATTTCCCAA
Organism: Terapon puta; assembly: GCA_028564955.1. NCBI lineage: Eukaryota > Metazoa > Chordata > Actinopteri > Centrarchiformes > Terapontidae > Terapon > Terapon puta. The sequence continues at coordinate 19,377,251 of JAOXYL010000090.1, forward strand.
CCACTATAATCCACTTTCCCGGGGTTGATTATGCGCTGAGGTGCTTTCGTGCGTCTGTTGGAGCCACTGCGGTCCCTCGGCCGTCATTATGATCCGAGGCAGAGGAGAGTTAGCAGGAGAAAGTGCATTGAGTTCTTCTTGGTTTCAAGCCGCTTATTTAAGCAACCGAGGCGGACTTTCTGGTGCTCTTCAAAGGATGATCAACTTATGACAGGTTTTTCTGTAAAGAGGAGAAAACCTACCGTGCGTGGCGGGATGGCTTGAGCTCATCACTCATCGCGAGCGTTTGCGGATTCCCCTGCCGTCGCGGTTACGCCGCCATTAACCGAGTGTTACTGAGACAAATTTAAAAGACATAATCATTAAACTGCACATGCCGGTCCCCTGACAGATGGGATCATTTGAGCAGAAAGCGGGGCCGATGTGTTTAAACTTCATGTAATGACCGTGCTCTTAAAAGGCTCCACTCTGTGCTGGCTCACACCATCACGGACTTGAACGTCCAGCAGTAACACTGCGACGTCAAGGTGCAGATTCCATCTTTTACACTCATTCGATTTCTCGTGAAGAGTTAGATGACGATGAAGTTCAAAACCGACCACTTTCAAAAAAGTAGATGCAGCTCTGTCTAGTGGTAGTAAACTATTAAACTATTTAACCAGCACACTGTATCTCTCATGTTCAGTCCATGTAAAAAAAATTAAAAACCTAAATATAAATGATTTTAAGTATTTTTGAAACATGAAAAAAAAGAATTTATGCCGCCATTTTTGGGAATTCTTCAAGCTAACACTCAGAGTCATAGTTTTGAGACATTTGCATACTAATAGGTTTTATCCTGTATTTAATTGCTTCTCTCCAGCTGACATGGAAAGTCATCAGCTGACATCTAATGGCACTGGGAATAACTGCAGCTTACAAACATTCCCAGCCTGGGTTTGGTCAGGAATCCCTCTGAGTCAGGATTGACAGATTCCCGGACTCGTGCATCATACATTCCTCAGTCATTTCCTGTCGTGAGTGAGAGAGGAGAAATACTCGTACAGCAGTGTATCTCGGATGGCTGTCAGTTCGCCAAACTGTACATTTTGATGTGACCACTTATTTTCATCCATCCACCGCTCCCCACGTCTGAGACCTTCACTGAATAAGTCGAACTAGCAACACAAGAGTTTCACAGTCAGTGAGTGAAATGTATAATCTCCAATAGAATGTAGATTAAAACTGATCTTCCTTGTCTTATAGCATTAATGTTGTCTTAACATCCTGTATCCTCTCCTGGTCCAAAGGGTCAAAAATGACCTACCTCCCCAGACTCTCTAAGATAAGTGTGCGATGTGTGTGCGCATGTGTGTGCGTGTGTGTGTGACCTGAGCACAGCAGATAGAAAGAAAAACAAACATAATAAGACATAATAAAATGACATATAGCAGTTATTAACATCACTAAAATTATCTGAAGATGAATGTTGCAGCATCTTTTGTCTCAGCTTGATGTCTGGTGAAGCCTCCGGCCGTGGACCCACCACTCACTACTGCGCCAGTGCAGGACTCTAATTTGGCCTCTCATTTCAGCTCCGGTACAGCAACGGAGAGCAGCCCAGGTGGAGCATGCGGGGTTAATGACTTAATAGTCAGCATGGGACGCACCTGGAAGCGAGCCAGACCTGCGCTAATTACAGTACCTGCACGCCCGTGATAATCAGTGAAGCCTGTCGGGTGCTTCACTCTCACCAAGAACAATGCACAGATGAACCTGCACAGCATAGCATGCTGGGAAAAAAATGATCTCAGACTTCTAAGGAAACATACACATGGTCTGCTCTGCTCCCCTTCTGACTGATGATTTGTCTTTAGGCCTCATTTGAGAGTCTGGCAAGTTGCATAAGACATTCATCACTGTGATTTTGAAAAAAAAAAAAAGTATAATTATAGCATAATTTTTCAAATATGGTGTCAAGCATTAGACAGTGTATTTAATGTGAGGTGGGTCTACACTGTCCAGGTTCAGAACACTTTCCTGAGTCTGTAGTATCAGACAGGTGGGAAAACCCTTTGAACGGTAGTGACAGCATATGTAAGATATTATTAGCATTTTGTTATTATAGTGTATTGCTTTACACTTGTCATATGGATGGAAAATGTATTTCATTATTCTGTTTAAATAAATACCAGTGAATTACATGAAAAATGAAATGATTTCAGTTCAAATCACAGGTAGCAATGTGCATCAATAGAAATTCCTACAGTTTGTCATACCTGTTAGAAAGGTCAGATGGGTTTTTTTCATACCTACCCACATTAGTCTTTTGTTTCCATCTTGTTCTCTTTCTGGGTAACACTGATACACACTTTCTTGCCAGAATTGATCTTCAGCTGAGTCACCCATGGTGACTTACTCCACAAATACTCTTTAATGGTCTTAATCAGACCAGAATTGTTGGTGCAGCCTATACATATAAATTCTGTCTTTGTCCAATCAGGGTTGTTTGTTGTTGTAACTGTTCAGTCCTCAGTGGGGACTGGCACAGGTGTAAGATGTTCCTCTCACTTTTGTCAGAGCACCGTCAGGAGTGGCGACCTTGAAAAAACTGAGCTTAGACACTCCACCATTTTTAATCAGGCTTTGCTCGTGTCTTAATGCTCGACTATTTGTCTTGCTTCTGTTTAAGGGACACCAGGCTGTTGCCTAATAGGCTTGGATTTCTGTGAGTTATAGCTGTGAGGGTTGCGTAGTAGATTAATGCTGTGTGTGCCTGAGGCACTCGAGGCAAAGCACTGCATAAAGAACTGATGCCCTTGGTTATTTTTTCTAAAGGTTGAAAAACAAATTCTTTATGATTCCATTGCAGAGGGCAGGAAGAACTCCATAAAATGAGGTGCACACAAACAATTGTTGGAATAATTTTAACAGTCAGACATTTAGCTCAATAGTGTATTGATCGAGGTAGAAACAGGCCTCAGGAATTGCGTGTAGACAAAATCTAAAGTTATTGGAATATAGTATTTATAAATAGACTAAACATTTGAAAGTGTGACTTAGCATTGCACTTACTGTTGTTGAATTAGTGATGGACAGCTTGAAAAAAGTAGCAAAATTCATGTTGCACAACCAGACATAGTCTTTTTTGGTACAGACACTCCCTATCCAACTCACCTGCCAATAGTTTCATCAGAGATTGGGGTGTGTTGGACAAATGCAGCCTCAAGTGTCAGAAATGAGGAATGGCCAAATTGGCATACTTCCCCTTTAAATGTTAGACAGTATTACCATGCACTTTAAATAAACATCTCACTAGATCCAAATAACAGTTATTTGACTTGACACTGTGCGACTGGCAAAGGATAAACGTCAGAGTGAAAACTTGTCATTAATTATTGACTGAGTCTTGCATCGCTGTTACACCTCAACTGTCTAAACCAATGCCCTTCAAACAACACGCCTGTGTTTTCAGCTCAGTGTCATGCAGCACAGCTGAACGAGAAAAGAGCTGTCAGCCCTCGCTGATCACTGCAGGGTAGCGTGCAAATCAATGGGTCAATAGTCAATCAGCTCCTTCAGCGCTGAGGATTTCCCGCAGTGACCGATCTGAGATGGGCACAGCTACACACACACATCACAGCTGGGCTCAGGACACATTTAGGTCTCCAGCGCAGTGTGTGGTAACGGGCATCCCAGCAGTGTCATTGTCTGAGAACTGAACTCGGGGACAAATAACACCAGATTCATCACTCTCTCAACTAGCCATGCAGAGCTCACACAGAGAAATGTAAAATGTCAATTCATAAAAATGGCAAAGATGGGTTTCCTTTCATTCTGTTTTTTTTTTATCATTTTCCTGCAAAGGCTTGGCTTGCTCCAAGCCCATATGTCAGTGCTCCCCTCTGAGGGACTGTTCCTGGGGAGCAAAGGCCCAAAGCTTTCCCTCAGTAGTTAAACCTTCGCACTAACTGTTGATTGCAGGGTGGAAAAGGTTTTATGACTCAAAATCTCAACAGGGACCCCACCATGGCAGCTCATATAATATCCCAAATAGCTTTACTCATATTAGATTACATGGTGCATTTGCCTGGTTTTAACGTCCAGCACTTTGTGAACAACGAGGCTCTATATGCCTGCAGTTGACACTCCCTCTGTGGGAAGCTACTTTAAAAGCTATTACAGTAGTACACATCATTCATCCTAGTCACAAATGAACCCTGAGGTAAGTGAAAATTGTGCCCCTTAATATGCCTTTGGGCTTAAAAACATGTGTAATTGACATTTACCAAACTAATATTTTGTTTTGTTTTTTTTACTTGGCAGTGAAGACCAACATATTAACAGTAAATGTGTATAACAGCACAGCTTTCCAAATACCTCCTGGAGACACTCATAAAACTATGACACCACTCACAATCAGTGTCTACTTCATTCATTTTGCAGCAGTAATGGGCTGCCACGAAGACCAGCTGAGAGGTCAAGGACTTGGATCCCGACGTGGCAAACTGCTGATAAATTCTTCACCAGCCGCATGATTAAGCAAAAAAGATTTGCTGCAGCTGCTCCTGGTCTCCGTCCGCCATCGACCCGTTCCACACGCTGTTTGGTTTTCACCATCACGCCGGCCACCTGCTCTGATCCTGCATTAGGATGCCAACTTGGCTGGACAGACTGAATGTAAAAAATGCGACAGTGGCTGCAGGCGAAGAATGAGACTGTTGTTTCAGTAGGCAAATGAATTTCCATATATGTGGAAAATAAAACAGAGAATAATTAGCAATTTATTCAGAACCAATCGGGCAATGTTTTCACTGCATTCATTATATGACTGCAGTATGCTGTAGAAATGTCTTCTATGCTTGACAATTGCCCAGTTGTGATTCAGTGTCTGCTGCAAACTGGTTCTTCATGTGGCAGAGTGAAAAGTACGAGTTCGAAGGTCAGGATCATGGGTGTGTGTCGAGCACAACAAAGAGTCATGTTGTTGGAGATAAAAGCTTTCCAGATCTGCAATTTGCAACACTGATGTGTTGTTTTGGCTTTTGGTGCATGAAGTGTTTCACTGGTGGACAACAGTGAAAATACTATAGTCTCGTATTATTTGTGTTTTTAACAATCAAATAACATCATTCAATCACTTAACAACAACCCATAGTTAGGATCTTTCTCTTACCATAACCCTATTGTATCTTTCTTATTTTACTTATTTATATCTTCTGTCCTATCCAACAATAGTTTATCCATACCATATTTACCTTGTGCAGAATCCTAAAAATGTTGCTGCAATCTGAGGTTTTGCAGAATTGTACTGAAATTGTGTTTATGCACTTATACTGTGTTTTCTCTGCCCGTACAGTTCCTCTTTAATGTGAAGTGAGTATCTGTTTAAGTGATCCGAGAATCAACACAACCCTTTGCAAAAAAAGTTTACCTGCTTTAGACTAGACTGACTTAAGCTGCCGAAACTGGAAACTTGGAATGTACTCTCTTGAAAATAACATGCAAAATCATATTCAGGCTGAATGAAACGCATATTTGGTGTCAGAGTTTGATTAAGGATAACAGGCCTGTCACTGGAGAAAAGCTCTGGAGGAGGCATAAGCCTTCGTTAAACACCTGCAAGTCAGAGTTGGAGGGCTGAGTTTGTTTAACACTGATCCTCTGCAGGCTATCAAAGAGTCGTTAGACACTACTCTGCACACTGCAATAACAGAGCTAAGACCTCAGCAAATGCCCATTTTGTAATAGTCTGACCCTGAGAGGGACCCGGAGCAGTCAAGGCTTTTTGTTCTGCTTATTTCGGAGGTGATTCCACAGCGGCGTCTGTTTCATGGCTTATTGGCACACTGAAACACAGCAGAGTGAAACTGACTGACTGTGAGTGAGATTAGACAGAGGGACAGGCGGCATCTCAAAATATCTATTTCTCAACAACAGCCATGTGAATGAAGTGCTGGGATTTGCCAGTAGTGTAAGCGACATAAGCATTGAGCCTGTTTCAGCCCTCCTGGGGTGATCATTGAAAGCAATTTTGCTGGGAATGAAGTCTCACACTCCAATTTATGACAAATGGCAGTTTGTAAAACAAGCCCACATGCTTTAAGTACATTTACGTATTGTGTAACACACACAGCATGTTTAAGTTGTTTGATGCTTATGATTTTCATGAAATCAATCTTTTTATGGAAGTTTTATGGTGTATTCATGTTCTTTAATTACACCTAAAGTAATTTTTTTTTGTTCTTGGCAGGGTCCACCATTCCCATGCTGGATTAAAATTGCATACATCTGCACATCGGTATAAAAACAGTGTGAAGTTAGTTTTTCCAAATCATCCTTAATGTTCACTGTGCACTGTCCTTACGCTGTGTCACAGCTGTGTTTAGTTGCTGCTAATGTACTTTCCACTGCCCACCAATCAAAGGGAAATGTTTATGGTAAAGCAGTCACATGAAGCATAATGTATTTGTCACAACTATTAGCACTGATAGATTAAATATCACTGGTAGAAATTAAAAAGGAGGAACCACAGTAACCTTTTGGATGAAGCACTGCAAGCAAGTAACAGGCTACTCACCTCCTGCTCCTTTGCAAGATAACCAGCTTTGCTGTATAGTGATATCTAGTTTGTTTGTTTGTTTATTAGACCTTCTGACAAATACATTTTAATAATCGGTTGGCATATATGATTTTTAATTAGCATAATTCTTGCTACATTCAGCCTTTTTATTTATCTTTTGATTATTTTGCATTTTCCGGCATTTTGATTGTATACATCCCGGTTCAAGAAAAAAAAATCACACTGATGATGTAGAGGTCTCAAAAACTCTAATCTGACATCAAATATGAGACACGTGGCATTAAAGGGTAAATGATGAACTACATAGTTCTTCTCCTCTTTGATGTGAAGTGACTCAAGCAAAGCTTCTGCTGGCGTGGCAAGTTAATGCAGTCAAAGACACTACATAATGGACAGATCCACGTCTTCTGAGTTACAGTATTTCTGCCACATGGCAGTGATATAAACACAGGTTTGATTGAAAACAAATAAACTCATCGCGGTCCACCAGCAGCCAGCCCTCAAATAAACAAACATCTACTCCACCATCTTTCTGCAATTAGCGCGGAGGTTGTGCTCGCAGTGTGTGAGACCATGTGAAGATGCGCTGAGAACCATAATGACTCTGAAGTCATTACATTGCGTCATCCACATCAATCATCCGTGTACTCAAGAGAAGAAGTGACAAGGTGACTTTGCACTGCAACAGGACGTGGCCTCCCTGAGGATGTTAACTGAGCTGATAGATCACAGATAATTAAAAACAACAAATCAACAAAGGGGCACGAAAACATTGTTTACCCAAATGGTTGTGGCTTAGTTAGTTCTTAAATCTGCAATTTGTCAGCTTCCAACAGAGACAAAGTGTAAAGCCAACAAGATTTAGTCAGGTCATTCTTACAGCTCTCAAGTTCCCTGGCTCTACTCCCAACAGGTTTCCTTCTTTTAAACCTCCTCTACTGTAAAAATATATATATATATCTCCATGTTTTTTCTGAAGAACACACCAGGAAATCCATGTAAAATCCGATCTCTGTCACAGTGCCGTGAAAGTCAGCGTTCTCCATAAAATAAGGTGGGTGGGTGACCGGGGAGACTTTTTATGGCGTGAAAGCTTGAACATTATAGTTACTATGGGAACTGGGACTCTGTGGTTATTCCAGTGGAGCAGTAATTAGATGGTAAGAAAGAGAAACTAGAGGGAAAAGACAGAGCGGAGAAGTGAGCAGTACGCTGCATACGTGTTCATGTGCTAGAACCATTACGGCGCGGGGTCAGGTTGAGGGGTTTCCCACCGCGGGGCTAATTAGGAGTCATGACAGATTGTGGCAGTTTACAATCCGCTGTTCATTCACTGCATTCTCATGACTCACCTGATCCCCTCAGATCTGTCTTCTTTCCTAAATGTCTGCCAACAGGCAAGTCTTACCACAGGGAGGTGGGGCGATCCACAGGAGAGCTTATGGACATCGTGAGCCAGACAACGTCTGCCTGCTGCTGTAACGGGGGGGGATGACGTTCTCTCTGTAAAAATATGCCGATGAAATAATGAAACGCTTCAGAGCCAGCGAAAAGGAGGGAACAAAAAACCAAAACATCACGACCAGATCGTCAAAATCATAATACTACATCCAAAATAGGCGCGCAGGCAACATTTTAACTCCCCGGATAATCATACTATAAGCATCTACAGCGCATTAACAAGGGCCGCTCGAGGCTGACATCATCAGAGAGCTGCCTGGGTGTCTGCCTCTCCGTCTGTCAGTCTTTCTGTCTGTCTGGGGGGCCCCTACGTCGAGTGTCTGAGCGTGCATGATAAGGAGCATCTGAAAGCCGGCCATCTGGAACACAGGGGTGTACCTTGGCAGCCATGCTCCACTAATCACCCTCTGTAAACATACAGTAGTGTATATGTAAGTCGTAATGAGTCCGTTGCTACAGCCCGAGGATGGCAGCGTACACTCTCCTTGCTTTGATACAGATGGCATGGCTAGATAATAGGTTGTCAGAGCTCGCCCGAGGGCCTCTGCTGTTTAGACTAAGGTCTGGCATAGCCGAACACTCGGAGGGCCACAGCCGTTAAAGCTTCAGTGGAAGAAGGAGCGGTGGGCTAGTGGAGAATTACGTAATGTGTGACTTGTCCAGATCAGTAGTTTAAAGCTTGATGATAAAAGTCCCAGGTTTGTGGGTGGCAACAAATCATCTGCTCTGAACGTCAGCGTGTCAGCAGGAGCAGACACTTCTTCTGCTTTCTGACATTTCAGTTATTCATATTAGAGCACAGACAGACTCCTAATAGCATTATAATAGCAGAAATACATTACATGGTGGCTGGCAGTACACTGCAGTATGGCCTAAAGAGATATTGATTTAGTATAACACATTAGGAATGTGGGGAGCTCAAGTAAAAATCTTATTAAGTTTAATGAGAGCAGAACTGAGGAGTAAAAGTGTAATTCTTCTGCTTCTGTCTGGAGGTCAAGATATAGTTTTGCAAATTAAAAAGCTGATTCAATTCACACACAAAAAAAAAAAATCAGAGTGATCACAGTGGTGTGGAAGTCGTGCCTGGATGGTCATCTCGCCATTAATCATTCCTGGCATGTTCATTTGATGCCAAAGTCAGCACTGAAGCCACTGACATGCCTTATTGAAGCCCTTTGCCGCATCGCTCAGAGTGGAGTGAAGGTAAAATAAGGGTTGGTCCTATTTTAGGAAGGTTGCTAAAAGACATAAACCTTTTTAAAATGGCATTCAGGGTCTGAGCAACTTGTAATTGAGGGAAATGGAAAACTAAAACTTTCCACCGAGGTTCGTACAAAATAAAGCCGCCAGCATTTTTCTTCACTAATGCGGGAGAGAGGGTGGAGGTACTGCAG
>JAOXYL010000090.1:19415210-19426940 GCA_028564955.1 Terapon puta
GTTTCCAGCTTCCAACTGTAAATCCTGTTCTCATCTTTATTTTTAGGGCAATAACTATGTTGAAGTATCAAAAGAGAAACAACACGGTGTTAGTGAACTGGCAGTTACTGTTATGCAATATTTTTCATCAAATGAACATTTGCTCCACTGTCTCTGCATTATTCTAGTTTCAGATAATGTCACTTTGGTAGATTTGACAGCAGCAGGTTTGTTTGTTTAATCTTCAGAACAACAAGGAACAAAGAATCTGTCAATTTGCCATGTATCTTCCAGTCCTATCAGGAAGACAACATATGATATAAAAAAAAGGATTGGCATAACAGAAGTAATTTGTGTGTGTGTGTGTCTGTGTGTGTGTGTGTGTTTGAGAGAGAGAGATGCTGGTGGATAACGAATATTTCTGGAATCATCTGTACGGGCGAACACGGACTCTCTGCGTCGCTCCCATGTGAGTCTACTGAAACTACCACCTTGCCTCATCAAAGCTGAAACGCATGTGACAGTCAATTAATTCAGCCAGCTCCATTTGATCCATTTCCAATGCAGAGCCCTGTCCCACAGAGTGCTCCGCAGAGCAGCAGATAATGAGTAGGAAACACACGGCTTTGTCTTTGAACAACAACACTTCTAATGTGAGCAAAAGTCTGTGAAAGCATGACACACGTAATCTGCCAAGTTCTCCGTCTCGGAAATATAAAAATATGCCAGCATGCGACTTGTAATCGCAGAGCTTCCAGCAACAATCAATGAATTCTCTATGAAGGATTGACGTGGTTATCACTTGGTTATCCTATGGGTCCTCAGATTGATTTGATCTGATAGGTCGCATTTTAAACATAGAAAACATATAATAACTGTATGCTGCGTCAGTAAATACAGTTTCCATCTTCAGTGTTCTGACTGTGCTAATAAAAATCATTCTTTTAGGATAATGCAGTGTTTTGGCATACAGTGACAAATCCTACAACACCCTGACTCATTAAGATGCCAGTGTAAACACAGTTTATCATCAGAAGCCAATCACTGTCACCAATGCGTGACTGCAGGGTATCTAACAATTCAGCTAAATACAACCTCATACAATCAGGCAACGTTTAACCACAACACACAGAAAGAGCTTAATAAGGTTCCCAGTCAACCTTTGATCTGTCAGTCATCCCATCGTACAGTGCGTTGCAGTAGGCGTGAATGACGGCTACATCCGCTCTTATCCTCTGCCTCATTTCACAACACCGAGGCCTAATCAACACGGAACAAGAGAGAGCCAAACAGCCCAGCCACCGTGCTAAAAACAGCAAAGGCATTTAACTGAAGAGTGTGTGTGTGTGTGTGTGTGTGTGAGCATTTTCAATAACGTAGGCTCGCCGCCGACGTGAAATTATTCAGGATTTGTTCTAACGCTGCTGTAACTTGCGGATTTGAATACGAAGCTATCAGGTCAACTGTTGCTTTGTCTCTTATCGGTGTGCTTGGGAGGAAGTGAGGTGGAATAAATCAGGCGAACCGCAAGTCTGAGAGACTGATGAGACGTGGAGGGAAAGCTATCAGCAGCCGAGCCTATCGCTTTTTTGGATCTGATGGTGGAAAAACAACACACTGATGTATAACAGTAATGAGGTCCCAGCCTTACCAGCCTCACTAAGGCCAACGATCCACCTGGGTACCTGTCAGATGGCGAGCCCACTGCCCAGAGCCTGACTTTGACTGGATATGAAGACATGTTGTGTTCTATTCTCCGGGTGAATTATAGTTTTGTTCCACTTCAAAAGACCCACAAGGTCAAAGTTCGGGGCAGTAACTATCCGCTGGTTAACTGGCAACCTCAAGGTGACTACAAGACTTAAGTTGCTTCTCTTGGTCATTTAGCAAATGATATAAGTAGTTTGTAAATTGCTGGGCTTTAGAGGTGCCGGGAAATAGATTTGGTGCCATTGGAAATATATGCTAGCAGTTTCGCCCTGTTTCCAGTCTTTATGCTAAGCTAAGCTAACATGAGAGCAGTTTTGATTTTCTAACTCTCAGTAAGACAACGAATAAGCATATTTCACTAAATGTTTTGGCTCACGTGTCTCCATCGTAACCTCCTAAGGTCTTGGAATAAATCCTTATATGCATATTTCACCAAATGTCCAATTATTGCTTTGACGACATCAACCTGCCTATAGTCTGTTCAACTTTCCCTGTACCACTGTGCAGATCAAACAAATCTACAGTTTATTAATAGGCAGGTCTGTTGAAATAAAAAAATAATATCCACAAAGTATTTTACCAATTTGGATGAAAGCTGTTTAAGTGCTTTACATGGGACCTTCCTCTGCTGGGAATTATACAGTAGTATAATATGGAAACCATTTGCATTTAAATCTCAAATCAGCTGCATAAAGTAGGATGAAAGCCACGGGTTGGTGAACATAATTGGATGGTATATGAGGCCCTGCCATATGGTATGATAATGAGCAGCTGATAAAGGTAAATGTTTAAAATATGAGGAACCTTATCACAGAATTGGCATATCTGCCCACAGAAGATGAGGACAACCTTATAACTAATACTTCATCAACTTCTAAATGTTTTTTCAGGGAAGATCAAGGCAGTTAGTGTAAGTTTAAGTCAAAACATGGTTATTTTGAGGTCAATAAAAATCAGAGAAGGAATATTTTCACAAGAACCGCTATGACATGCTATAGGTGGAGATATGAAATCCGCTCCACTGGGACTGCTGTGAGATTATTCTGACAGCCACACACACACGCAAACACATACTCACACACACATACACACACACACAACACAGACGGGCATAAACAAACTTTACACGTGATAAATAAAGGGAGCAGCTTTCTTCTCTCTTCCGTTGCTTTGGTGTTGGCATAGCACATTCAGGTGAGCCCTGGAGGCAGACAGAAATACAAAACACTGTATGTAACTGGAAGATCAACTGGCACCTCAGTGGCTGTTTCATTGTGAAATCAAACAGTTTCTGATCTGAAAATGCAGATTTCTCATTACGTCATTTATATAAACATTTGCAGGAAGTTCATATAGTTTCATTCAACCCGGCAGTGAACGATGATGGTCCTAAAATTAACCTTGTAAAGAGGCATTAGCTTCAGCAGTTTAATGATGGCCATGACTTTCTGTCTCAATACAGATGAATAGGCGAGCTCACATCAAAATGGCGTGCGGGGGGCATAGGGTGCACAAAATCTCCATCTCTGTATGGGAAAGACACAAATTAGTGAGGCTCATTAGTTAAAGGAACTGAGCTGAGGGAGACGCTACAGTATCTCAGTACATTCACACCGTATAGGATATGAGTGGTTGTGGTGGAGGTAGGAAAGATTCCCATGTTCACGACTTGATAGCAATCATGTCAGCAAACAACTCGACACATATACATGAGGGTTGAAATACGTGCGACACAATATCCCATTATATCCATTACATTTGTGTTTAATTACCTCGAATGATGTTGTGACACTTCACCTCTGTGTTAATAATCACCATTACTGCCTCTGAGCTCTCAGAAAATGCTCACTGTCACAATTGCAGCTGAGATGTTGACACACATTATTTACAAGCCGCACACGCAGTAATACTGATATGAGACTGACACAGCTTCATGTAGGTTCTGTCTTTTTCCATCTCATATGAAAAGTCAGATCAGCTCCTAATGTGCAGCTTGGCATGGATTGTAATAAGACTCTCACCTTATCTCTTCATCTTATTACTTTCCTCTATTGATTATACAGATTAGCCATGCGTGACTCCGTGTCCCTCAGGTTTTTAATTAGACAGTGACGTCCTCATCAGGGGGGCAGCAAAGATATTCACACTTTGCAAGAGCATAGGAGGATGGGAACTTCAACATCGGCACAGTCCTCCTGCAAAAAGCTGCCATTTGCCCGCTGGTCATTGATGTTGTGCTTATTCATCTCAAAGGACATCAGCAGCTGGAGATCTGGTGCTTTTTCACCTGTGAATCAGAGAAATAGGCCTGGGAGAGAAATGTAAGGCTTGAATGCTAAATCCTCCTGCTGAAATCCAAACAAAATCTAACCACTTGGACTTTGCCTGTTCAGATTTTTCTGTCAGCATTTGCACCCTTTGAACTCTGTCAGAGCTCCTTGGTCACACCACAAAAGCTTGCCAAGAACGTCTGCTCCGCGTCTTATCGGCGTCATAGATCATGTAAGAAAAGTCATATTTGCTCTCGGTCAGCAGACAAGGATCTTCAATCAACAGTTCCTCCACTCAGCCGCGAACCGGAGTGAGTAAATACACATGGAAAGAACAAATACTAAGACCAAATCGAACAAGGGCCTAGGAGAGAGGGTGGGTGGGCAAATAAAATACAGTTTGAATATTTATTCAAATTGACTTCCTGTGAATTGACTGGATAAGCTCGGCAGCGAAAACAAGAGCGCAAATCTTTTCACAGCTGCCCAGTCTGGATAATGAACTGTAAGCACATAATTAAACATCTGACAGTTGCTCCTGTAGCTTCTCGCTGTACATTGAAGCTAATGAAGTCCAAGTCATCTGCCGCTAGTGTTACTTCTGTGTGTGTGTACCTACAATTCGGAAAGTGCATGTAGGAAATGAAAGAGGCAATGTTGTCTAATTAAGCTTCACAAGACTGCAGTGTCCTCTCGTGATAATGACATCCCCTCACTGCATCAGAGAGGAGGAAGCAATTAGTCTAACTCTGGACAATGGACTATCACCATTGATCTTACAGTAGCACCACCGCTTTTTTTATCAGGGAAAAAAAAAAGTGATGAGGTATTTTTCGGTGGCGATCATCCGTGCGATGATAAAAGACCAAGAGATACACATCAGAGGGAGGCAAAATGAAGTAATTGAAGTGATTTCAGAGCATCTCAGATCCTGATCCCCTCACTATGATACCGTGGAGGGATGACGACCCAGAGAGAGAGAGAGAAAGCCAAGTCGTCCACCGGCATTGTCAGAAATGATACCGCCCTTTACAGGAGAGTAATTAGACTCAGATCAGAGAACATCTGAGCGGTAATGTGCTTGTCTGCTTGATCGATTGTGTGTGCGGTGAAATATTGATCCTCGTGCTCCAGCAAGAACCTGGATTTCTGGGTCTTGTCAAGCGCTTTTAGCCATGCTAAGCGTCAATACTGCAGGGATGTCAGCATCCAAACTGACATCTGAGCAACTATTAGATGGACTGTCATGACATTTTGTGCACAGATTCACGGTCCCCTGTAGATAAATCTTTCTGGCTTTTATTTTTAATTTACAGCTAACATTAAGTTAATCATGTGCTCCAACTATTTGATGGACTGTTCTGAAATTTTAGCAATATGAGGTTCTGAGAAGATGAATTTCTTTTTAACTTTAACTAAACTATATGTATACAGCCTCAACTCTGTCGACTAAAATAGTAAACGTTATACCGGCTGCACATCCACATATTAGTCACTGTGAGCAAGTTGGCATGCTAAAATTGCAGCTCAAGTGCAGCTGTGTCTAAAATTAGCCTGACAAAGCTGATGGCACGGCCTCAGACTCTTATTCGCTTGCATGCAGTGAGCATGCCTTCCTTTGTACCTGCCATGTTTATTTACCTGAACATGCAGTACATCTGTGCATAATGTTTTCATGCACCAACGCCCGCTTGGAGCAGGCATAATCATGTGTACGATGGCACATGGAGGTGTGGGCAACAAAAAGAGAATCTGCTCTGGCTTCTCTCCTGGCGCCCGCTCGCTGCCTGGTGAGTGTCTGCCCACCCTCTCTGCTGAATAATGTAACAAGTGGTGAGTGGTGTGGGAGGTAGAGAGGGATGGCCTCTCCTCAAAATAGACTCCGGCGGGAAAGCAGAAGACTTCAGAGACACGCACACGCGCTTAGTTATGAAACGGTCCTGACAGTGACGGCAGGCTGCAGCAGTCACTTACAGAGCCAGGACGCAGCGCAGCGTTGTAGGAAGGTGTCTGAAGAGAGTGGCCAAGTTAAGAAAAGGTCAAATGAAGGATGAAGGAGAGTCCGTTTTATTAGAGTAGAGAAGTGCTGAGAGAAGAAAGAGACATCAAGAAAGAAGTGTGTGTGTGTGTGTGTGTGTGTGTGCAGCAGGTGAAGCATAACAGCAGCCAGCTCTGATAATGCCCCTGCAGCCAATGAGGCAGGAGTGGTCACTTCCTCTCTCCCTCTCTCTCTCTGTATGTGTGTGTGTGTGTGTGTGCGCGCGCGTGCATCCTGAACACGCACCGTCCTCCTCATAGGTCGAGAGCCCCGGTTCAACTTTCTGCTGCAGCTTCCTCCTGGTTGAGCACGCCTGGACACAGAGCAGGAGGTTTACGCCGTCCCGCCTCCGTGCGTGCGCTCAGCGGCGAGTCCCCCCACCGAGGCGTGCGTGCGTGCGTGCGTGCGAGCGGACGCGACACTATTTTTAGAAAGCAGAGCTGCGGTGGAGGAGTCAATCAGAGCTGGAGGGAGAGGTGGTGGTGTTGGTGGAGGAGGAGGGGGGGGAGGGAGCACTCGCGACGACCCGCCGCTTTTTTTTTTTCGGTGCCGCAATCCTCCGAGATCCCCACCTGCGCTCGCCGGGGTCATGGGATAGGACGACGCGTCTGCGCGCACCTCGTCTCTGCCCCTGAAACCCAAACGCTGCCTTCCCCCGCTCGGATGCTCTCCAGGAAAGCGCACCGGCGGGCTGCAAACTTTCGCGCCATGGGATCCGGCACACTTTCTGGCACCGGCGGCTGCTGCGACGCGTTCGGGACCTCGCGTAGTTTTTTTTTTTTTTTTTTTTGTCCTCTCCCGGTGTTTTAATTCGTAAAGAGGAACGGTGCAGTTTGGGATGGGAATGAGAACTGCCGAGCGATCAAAGAACTAAGGAGCACCGAGCACCGTCTCTCCCTCCTCCACCTCTCTCTACTTTGTACCAAGTGTGAGCGCGTTTTTCCCCTCTTTGGCTGGCTCTTATGGGAATTAAGCACTCGTCCCGCTGCATGCTCCTCAGGAGAAAAATGGCGGAGTCTGAGAGCAGTGAGGTAAGTGTGAGAGGCACCTTAGATTTACCTTTTTTTTTTTTTTTTTTTGGTTTGGTTTTGTTTGGCGCACTAAATTGAGCCTCCTGCAGCATGTGTCCTACCTTTAGGAGAAGTTGGATGCTGGATGCTGAGTGACTGTCCGGATGGTGGAACAGCGATCTGAGTGATGGGCTCCATCTGCGGGAGGCACGCTTTACGCCTTCACACACACACACACACGCACACACACACACACGACAAAACAGGCATTTTGTGCAGAGCAGAGCGCTGGAGTGTGTTCGCCATCGATGACAGTGAAAAGAAATAAAATAAAAGCGTCTTCTTTTATTTTTTTAAACACGTATCTCCCAAGCCTCTGCAGCAGGAATGTCGGTGCGGTGTCACTCTCATTTTACAGGACAGTGACAGACTCTCTTCCCCCCGTCAGATTATGCAAAGGTATTTGATTTTCTTTGCGTAAAAAGGCAGGCATTTCGACATTTCGATATAAGAGCGCAGTGGGAGCAGCTGCATGAGGCTGACCGGGACAGAGCGCTGTCCAAGGTACCTACTGCAGCACCTGCAGGAGGAGCGGGGCACGCTGGGACTTGGTGCGTGGAGCAGGTTTGAGGAAAAGTAGGGGATGAGTTGGAGACTCGGAGTCTGCATCATTGGCTCCCGGGGGTCTCTGAATGGGGATCTCCAGGAAGGCAGGAAGTAGTCTACTTTTTGCTGCCCTCACCCTCCAACCCCTACCAAGCACCCACCCACACACACACACACACATAATCTGCTCATGCATTTCCACTTCATGTGCGACAGATCTGTCTGAAATAGTCATCTACTGTGTCCATAAAGCCATAAATTCACAATGCCACAACGCTGGCCCAGGGATTTGCTGAGACCTGCAGGTGCCACATCTGTATTCACGATGCGGCCGGAGCGGCGGTGCTGATTGATCTGCAAGAAATGCTTAAAAAGCTCCAGATCCCCCGAGGTGACGGAGACAAGCTGCTTCATTAAACATTACTCATCAAATAAAGTTCCCCTCAGAGCCGGTTTATTTGCAGGAGAAGCCCCTCCTCGAGCAAACTCCCACAGTCTTTATCAACACGCTCACGTCTGAGGGCAGCAGGCACCTGATACATTATGATAAGAGGACACTGCCCGGATGGATGGAGCTCTGCCTTCCGCTGCTCTCTGCGCTTTTGGAATATTTGTGTCCTCAGAGGCGCTTGAGTGGCGTAATGGCAGAAGACCAAAGTGATTCTCTTTCCTGACTGTTAGAGGGCCTTTCCCCCCCTGAAATGATGGAATAAAAACCTCTCTGCAGCAGGCCGTCATCTTTGTGGTGCCTTTTCTCTAGATATGCATCGAACCACAACCGTGCAGCGTTTACCCTACAGATCCACCCGCTGAGGACGTGACTGACCTCAGGACTAACGGCACACAAACAGGGGTCATCGAAATGGCTGTGTGCCTCCGCCATTTAGATGGTGCAACAGAAGTGCCAATTGAACGTCCTTCTCAAATAACAATCCTCACCTCATGTAGTGATGAGGATCTGGCCCGAAATAGAACCCCAAATGTGTTTATCAGTCAGGAGGGTCAGGGGCAAGGACGCCTGCCGCCCTCTCTTCCCTGCGTCTCAGTTACACCCACTGCAGCTGCTCTCCTCTGACTGAGCGGCACCCCCAGTCAACTTTAATCCATCCCTTAATGACAGCCCGGAGCGATTTGGGTTTTTCTGCACTGCAACTTTTGGAAGGTCCTCACTGAGTCCTGTATTAAACTTGGCAGCCTTAATCACCTCTTCTGTGGCCCTGCCTTGTAATTATTGACTCTCTGAGTGTTGGCTTACAGCCACATGTTCATCAAATCCGTTAGTTTCGCTGTTGTGGGGGGGGGGTTGGAGGCTGCCAAGTCTTCACACCTGGGATCGTGAGGTTAGGTCAGCTCTTGAATGGAAATGTTTGTCTCAGCTTCCTGGTATAGCTGCGCATAAGAGTGAAATAATACATCATCAAAAACACATCTCAGAGAGTAACAGTAAAGCCTCCCTGATGATCCTAATGATTAACAGGTTGTAAGAATATCCACAACAGGAATAGTAGGTTAAAGTGCTGCACTGCCCTGAATTACCCTCCATTTCAGATCGACATCACTGCTTCAAGGATTAAGAGACGTTCAACAGTTGGTCCTCCCTGCTTACTGACCTGTTCTTCAAAAAGACCATCTTTTATTTAAGAAACAATCAAAACCTCTGTAAACTTTACCAAGCAGAGACACTGATTCCTTGCGTTCTCATGCTCCCTGCTGTAATGTCTAATAAAATACTGCCACTTTTTGGATTGGATGCCAAAAATGTATCATTATGCTGTATTTTAACTTCTTTTTCATCGAAAATACTAATACTGCAAAATACTAATATGATTTTTACCAATACCAACATCAATGTCAGTAAAGCTGAGGAGAAGAAAGGACTTCTCTTTTATATAATTAATCTTTAATGATTCTTTCTACTTCATGTTTGGATGTTGCATCCATACTTAGAGGACTGGCAGCTTGCATGTATAGCAGCACTATAGGCTGATGGGGTAGCTATGAAATGAGCTGTCCTTCACAAAACACAAGCCGCCCCAGCAGTTCTCTAATTAGGCACAGCGGAGCTTTGACAGAAATGCTAGCAAAATGCTAACATTTGCTGGTCAGCACTTCAGCCCGGAGCAAAGTGGTGGGGACGGCCGACTCGCAGATATATCACAGGCTAGAAGCTCCTCTATAATGCATCATTAGCGGACACCTGATGTGTAAGAGATGCGGGTCAGTGTGAATGCACCACGTTGCGACCGGCTATTTTCACACATCATTTTCTTGGCCACTCTGTCCCGGTCTGTGGCATTTGAGCCCAGCAGGCAAAAGGGAGGACAATGAAGAATGTGACGGGCATTTTAAAGGGATAGATGCAGGTCGGAGAAGAAAGTAAAGGAGGAGGGGGAGAGTCACTCTCTCAAACGAGGAAGAATCAATGCCGCTGACAGAAATCCTACTTTAAGTCCACTAGATCCATGTGTCATACAGAGCTGGGTCTGTAAGTCACAGAAGAACAACTTCATCTCTTAGTGAGGTTATCTACCTTTCTGACTCTGTCACATGCCAGCCGCATTAGATTAAACCCTTCATTTCTGAGATGACAGAGAGAGTGCATGAGAAAAGATGTGTTTCAGATGAAACCTTCATTAGCTCTCCTGAGACACAAGCCTTACTTACATAGATTAATTCCTCTTTTATTGTTTCTTCTGCCAAATTCAAAATGAAGAATACTGTTGTAATCTGTCTCTACAAATATTTATCGTTTATTTTTAGAGGCCTGAAAGTTGGAACGAGAATAAACACCAGAACAGCTTACTGGCTCAAAACTGAGATGCTGGGAGTCTGTTTCATCACCTACAACACACACACACACACACACACACACCATTGCTGGACCTTCCCAGCTGGCCTCAGAGGTGATAATCGGGGCATTATGGGTGTACCTTCTGTGCAGAGCAAAGCTGTCTTGCCATTTCTGCTGACAGACAGACAGACAGACAGGTTGACTTCATGTTGCCTCAAGACCCAAATGGACTCTCTGAACCCTGTGAACTCACCAGACTGCCTTGTGGAACAGCGGACTGACAGATGAGCCGAGAGGCACGAGAGCAGACAAAATTGTTAAGGGGAATGGCAGATGAGTCAAAGTCAATGTCTGTCTGTGGATGCGAGCCGCGCCGCGCCATGTTGCCGATGCCAGGCTCCTGTTATGTGTTTGCTTTGTGGCTTACTCCAGAAGTGATTTGACTTTGAAAGCCCCAGATTTTTTTTTTTGGCCTTTGTGAAGTGTTTAATGGGGTGCCTTTGTCTTTATCCCTCTCTTTCCAGCAGCCACAGTCACAGCCACAGCCCATCCGCATCATTCCATCCCAGTCGGCACAGCCCACCTCGTTGCCCAAGCCTGTGCCTTCCATCCAGCATGCCCAGCGGCCTCCTCTCCCGCCACACACGCCGCATGCTGCCAACCTCCCGAGCTGTCCCGGGCGGGGCAAGATGTCCAAGTTCCTTAGTCCCGAGGATATGACGTCACGGGACTACTACTTTGACTCTTATGCCCACTTTGGTATACATGAGGTATGTCTGCGTGTCCTGTCACAGTGAGAACCACTGAATAGTTTTTCCATTTTCTCATCCCTGTGTCTGTTAAAGGTAATTAGATCGTTGTGATTCATGAGTGATGACTGTTTTTGACCATATATCTCAGGAAGTAAGGAATCTCAGGAACTTAGGTCAGGAGATACAATTCAAATATATGTCCCCGTTTGCATTTCAGCAAATAATACTTAACCCTGCAGAAGATGCAGGTTCCTGAAAATACTTATTTTTCATTGGATAACTCCACATACAACTGCACATTTTGTAGTGTAAATTCACAAGTGTAACTCTGATATCCCAAATACATGCCTTTTCCCTTCCCTGTAAGTGACTTAGATAATATCTGCAATAGACTTTCTCAATTCACCTGTGAGACATCTGCTTTGCTCTCAGCAAAGTTGGTGGCCTGGTGCAACTTTAAAGGCCACCAAAATCTTGATTATACTCGAGGACGTGCACACGCTCCAAAACACTCTACAGCTGGGAGTGTGCGTGCACAGACGCGTTCAGCATGGATATGAAGGAGTCCTGCTGA
>JAOXYL010000090.1:19477748-19490349 GCA_028564955.1 Terapon puta
ATACAGTTCTGTAGCACTTAGTTAATGAGCAAGGAGCTACTGACTGTGACTCATTGCTTTCTTTCTGCATCTGCAATCATCTGATCTGTTTGTCAGACACAGAGCACTCCTCCTACTAACAGTGTTTTTTTTCCTTAGTGTTCCAAATATAATGTGTCTGGTTGCACAAAGCAGCTGTTACAGTGGGTTTGGATGCATAAAAAAGCGTCCTGAAGCATGTGGGAGTCTGATGTGTGTTGTGCTACTTCACATATGGGTTATTTTGTAGGAGCTGCACCAGCACTATGTAAATCCATCACTGTGTGAGCGTAAAGTCCTTCTGCAGTTCTAACAACTAGTTTGTAGTTGTTAGAACAAATAAATGACTGTGAGTATAAATGAAAAATTCCTAACCCAATCCATTAACTTTATTTGCAGAAAATTTTAATATGAGGTTCATTATAAAAGCTGACCATCTCCAGAGTCATTTGAGAGCTCATTCAAAATAAGACCAGGTTTTTTAACCATCTAAATGATAAACCCGTCAGTCTTGCTGATTTAAGAACTCTCAGTCTGAGGGAGAAGGGGGGTCGTTGTTGATAAACACATTTAATGATATAACATCTGTATGATTTAGGTTTCGTGAGGCTTAGAAGGATTTAGATTTAAGGAAAGATCCTGGGTTGGGTTTAAATGAGTATTTAGTTAAGAGAAGAGAAAACCATGATTTGGATTAAAATGGGTACTTTGCTTATGGTAGGGGAATTTTGCTGTCATAGTAACACTAATAAACTAGTGCTTAAGGTTAGGGAATGACTGTGGCCATGCTTTAAAAAAAAAAGACACAGCTGTCTGCCAGCGTGTAATGCACAGCAGCATCCTGTGTAAAGGTCAACGTTTTGTTGAACCCTCCACCGACCTGACCTCCTCCCTTTATGGACTTTGTTGTTCTACAACAACATCACCTGACATTCTCCTTTGCCCGTGTTGTCATCCCACTCTCTGCAAGAGAGCTTTTTCACCTGGACATGAACAAATGTTGTTTTCAGGCTCTTGCTCAAATGATTGATGTTGTTGTTTTTCTTGGGAGGACAAAAATGCTCAAAAAGAAGAGATTTGATTTCAAATGTGGTGCACTGACTACTCAGTACTGTGAATGAGTGATGTGAGGAATCCTGTGCTGGTGATGGTTGAGGATTTTTTTTTTCCTTATGTTGAGGTTAAAAGGCATCTTCCTGGCACAAGAGAGCCATACTGACATCCTCTTTATATGGGTAACAGCACTTATGTGGTGCACCTCTACAATTTCACTGAAATTGAGGCCCCTTGAAAGCGGTGTTTTTCCAAAACCACTTTTTTCATATCACTCACTGATGCTTGCTGTCATATCATAAGTTGAAACTGCTGGCAGGAACTCATTTTGTTGCACTCTGCATCTCTTGCTCACAGTGTTGTAGAGTCAGCAGGTTAAAAGAGAGCAATTGTGTCTTTATCTCTATCCATAACATAATACCTGTAACAATCTCAGTCCTGTGGATCAGTGAGGCATCCTACTTTTATTTAAATTTGTATGTATATATATATACAGTACATATACACACATATATATATATATATATATATATATATATATATATATATACAGTATGTGTGTGTGTGTGTTTGTGTGTGTGTGTGTGTGTGTGTGTGTGTGTGTGTGTGTGTATGTGGCCAACCATACACTCAACATTTACTCTACTCTTAGGTAATCTACAGCTTACATTCTGGCACATACTTCAATGGCAGCTGCACATGATACATACTATAAACCCTGTGGTCAATATGATAGAGTCTGTGATACATTGCCTCAGCGTTAATTTTTTATGAGGCAGGCACAAGGGCATTTTGTTGGGGTTGCTCTTCAGTCTAAATGCATCACATATTAACAGTTGAACATTAGATAGCTGTTAGTTACATCAACGGTTACTTGTGGAATTAACACGTCTCAACACACTTTGCTGCCTCTGCCAGAGTTTGTCAGTCACAGTATAGTTTCCCACCCTAGTTTTTTCCAGCCATATCACCACTCACATTTCCTTATATGCAACTGTAAGTGAACATGTCACCATTCATAACGCTGACTTGTTCTGCGTTGGTTTCATGGCTCCTGGTCGTTCCTGTAACCGCACACCCAGTGTATCCTGGTTGAGGGGTGTGTGGGGAGCTGTGGGCGAGGGCTGTGGGAGTACACTGTAATCCAGTTGTCAGAAGTGCTCTGTGCAGGGAGAATAAGGTGCGACAGTACTGAGGCAGTCTTTGTGGGAGGCTATTAAGCTGCAGATTGTTAATTAAACTGATATAATGGCTTTTTGCTAGAAGGAAACAGACACAGCAACAAGAGCAGTAATTTCTCTTTTTTCCTCATGGAAGGTACATCCTAATTAGAAAGTTTTAGTCTAATCTCAAAAGTCTGTGCATCCGAGCAGATCAAATCAGAAACCCGGCAGCCCCGTATAGTAGATGATTTGGGGTAATTTAGCTTATTTAGCAGAAGATGGTGTGGGGCTCCAGCAGTACTCTACCAGATGTTAATCTTTGACTCCGTGAAGTGATTATTCAAACATACTTTTCCACCAGGGTTTGGTGGCTGCTGTCAAAAATGTGTCTAATGAAACTGGGGATCTGGGTTGTGTTATTATTTATGCCGTGAGGTTTAGGCTCCCCGCAGAGGATACATGATTATCTGCATCAATAGTTCTGAGGTATTGCAGTCCAGGGAGAGGAGCAGCTACTTGTTTTTCATTTATGCATCTCAGAGTTATTTAATGTACCCAATTAACATCAGCATGTTATTGTCAGATTTATTTCAGTTCAGCAGAATCAAAACAGAATCATTAATCACCGGAGTTCAGTCTTTTTTCTTCTAATGCATGTGTGCATGTAGATTCTTTATTGCTGAAGTCACTCATAAAATGTGCTGGTGGTGAGAGGGCTCTAAGAAAAGCTGTTGCAATTACACCCTTGTTTCCCTTTTGGATGACTACTGATTTTCACATATATAGTGAAGTATCTCAAAATTTACTTCATCGCTTGGTGTTAAATTTGGTACCAACATTTGTGGTTCCCACAGTATGAATCTTGAGGTTTACGTCCGTGTTTTTTTGTAAAAATGACTTTATAATCATTAATAACATTGTCCTGAAATCCAGGCTGTCACAGTCCCCTCAGGTTGAAGTCATAACTTTTTTGAAAATATCGCTACTTTTTCATTTGTATTAAGATTTGTACCTGGAAAATGAATTAATTCTCAACAGCTTCAGCTTAACTTTATATGTGGCGCTAATTAGTAAATGCTATCAGCGACTGCGCGTGTGTTAGCAATTAACTCAACACTGCTGTGCTTAGATTTAACCCCACAAACCCACCAATGAGGCTTTAGAGTCTTATTGGGAATCCACATCAAGTTGTGAAGTGCGTATAAACGACACTGAAGGGGTTCATCCCTCAGTTGCTCATCCCTGTTGCCCATGGCGGATTTACACATTTGATAAAAGAAACAGCTTTGATTCTGTGATTTGGGCGAATGAACGACTCTATAACCCTTCCAAAAACACTGTATGTATGTGAACTGCTCTTGTTTGTTTTTGGTCAACTGAAGGTAAAGAATCCCACATTCCACAGCTCAGCAGATACACCAGGCAGATTTATCATCAGTGCAGTGACACTCACAGTTTCTGCCCTTTACACCAGTTTCATCTAAATCAACCTAACAATCGGAGCCTTTGTTGTTTCTTATTTAGGTACAGTACATTCAGACCAGACCACATTTTTGCAGGACGTCGGATCATCAGGTCCGATGTTTCACAGTCTGTATCCATCCTTCATTTTTACGGCTGATGGTCTCATGGATTTTATTGTGTGGAATTTCCTGTAATGCAGTAAAGATGGCTAAGCTGCAACAAATCAACTCCACAGCAGAAACCTTCATGCATATTATATATTTTTTTTCAAGTTACAAGTGATGTTCAAGTTTAGATTTAGGTCAAGTCATCAATTCATCAGTTGGCGTTTCAACCTTTTATAAGCTAATAAGACAAATAATAATAAATATCCATTTTGGAGAGATTTATTGATAATTCACTGTTGGAATAAGTCATCTCAGCCATCTGCCAGTTTTCTGCATACAAAATACTCAAATCACATGAGACCAGCAGACATCACTGGTGACCCATTACGCTTGCTGCTTTGGAAGCCACTACACACGGCGGCACTCTGACACACGGGGAAGTTCCTTTGTCACATAACTGCCTCATAAACACTCACACCTGGAGCCTTAGTGTTTCCAAAGCTGTTGGGAGAAAAGCTGAACCTCCTCTTGCGTATCCATGAAGTCCATCCATTATCTCACCTTCTCCAAGAAAGACAGCCTATTGCAGTTTGGGAGCGTGAGTGGTGAGTTATGGACATGACGCAATGCCACAGAGAGGTCATGGCTCCCACATGGCCTCTGATTTAAAGTTGCTCCTCGGCCTGTTGCATTGTTTGCACGTCAAATAATCCTCCTACACAGGATTGGGATCTTAGCACAGCAAGATTTCAAACAGTGGAATGGCTCTGTATGAAAACATTGAGGTATGTTGACTCCATCCCTTTGGGGGAGGCCTGAATATTGTGTGAATCAGTTCATCACAAATAATGACAATGGAGCTGTTATTGATTTTCAATGCAGGATCTCTCCAGATGGATGCTACAATACTGCGAGGGGTCACTACTATCGATGTATCTTCCTTTGGCAGCGGTAAAGCCTCACGGAGGGAAACTGCCTCGCACGGTGCAGCAAAGTTTGAGAACACAGCTGAATTGCACATGCATTTGTGTTTCCTTTTTATCTGTTTTTCCACATCTCTCTTTAACGGGGTCGTGTGATCTCAGTAGTAATGGTACAGCCACATATCCAGACTCCAGCAGTAGTGTCTAATTTCAGCCGTAACTGTCTCCACCGCTGTGGTTTTCTAATACTGCAGCCTCAAACGCATTTCCATTTTGTGCTTTTCTGCTCCAGTACATTTCAAGGGGAAATATTCTACTTTTTACCCCACAGCAGTCATTTGCCAACTACTGTTACTTGTCAGATTAAGGTTTTACATAAAGAAAAATATAAGCGGCTTAAAAGATACATGACTTTGTTAAAGATTAAAGTCTTTTTTGGCTTGTAACCTCTGACAGGTTTCAGAGTGGTAAACAGTCCCACCAAAGAGTTTCCAGACATTTCCAATCCAAACTTTTCACATGTCTCATTAAAGATAACTGGACTAATCTACCTAACAGGATATAAACAATTTAACTCGTACTTCTTCCACCAGTGATGGCTGGTGAACATAATGAAACTAAACAGATAGGGTCTGTTCCTAAGGAGCTGGTGGAGACAAAAATAGAGCAAAAATGAGAGCGAATATTGGACAAAAATGAATCAGTTGGCCAGAAACGCTTCTCCAAAGAAATTACGTTACTCCATTACTGCTGGATGTTTAAAACAACGCTTTGCTTTCAGTATATATCTGTATATTCCAATAATGTAGCAACATTTAAGTTACAGTGTTAATTAGAGAGAGAGAGAAAGGACAGATGACAATAAAAACCTGGTACACTACACACAAATCTTGAAATGTAATCTATGACATCAGAGAAGCGACAACATCAGTGCAGGAAGATAGTGGGCAATGGGTTTGTCGGAAGAAGTATTTGAACATCATGAGGGCTCTCTTCAGAACGTAGGACAGTATAGATACTTTGGCATTGACTGTCCCTTAATTCCATTTATGAATCTAAGCATTGCTTGTTTGGCAGTCAGCACATTTGACATATTTAAACAGAAGTTCACCAGACCAAACTCAACTGATTTTTAAGCTGGTTTGGAGGAGTATGACAATAGCAGTTGGGTAGCTGAGATTTTTCCACAATTGCTTGGCACCATATCATGTTGATCCACATTCAAATTCATAAACACACACATATGCAAACACAGACATAATGGAGAGGTAATATATCTGTCAGTATAACATTCGCAGTAATTACAGGACCCATTGTTAAGGCTTAATTACTGCAGAGAGCACATTCATCTTTGTGTGTCCCTTAAATGTCAGTGAGTCTGTTCTGTCTGTGAGATACATGCTCGTACTGCTGAATCCTGATGGTTTGTTCCAGCGGCAGATCAGATAGGTCAGCTCATTTCAGGGAACATCATTTTGAGATGTCAGTGTATGCTATTAGCATACAATTTACATCACAATTTACATCCGAGTTTGGTCATCATCACCTGAGTCTCATTGATCAATAGCTTTCTAATGATAATAGCCCTATTTATAATAGTATACATGAATAAGTAAGTGTATAAGTAAATACTTTTTTGTTGATTTTTACATGATTAATTTACACCACTGAGACGAGGTGTTCTTATCTTAAACTGAAAAGGCCAGGTGAACATGAGTGCAGACTGTTGTGTCTATCACTAAGCACTGAAAAAAACATCATGAAATAGCTTTCCGGTGCCAGCTCCAGTATGCCCTCATTCATTTATTACACTGCGGGCACCTTCTGATGTTCATATGTCAACATTGCTCTGCTTTCACAAAAGCTCCCGCCCTGGAAAGTTGTTTTATTTATATGACAGTTCAGAGGCTTTATTTTGAGCAACAGTCTCACATTTTTGCATGTGTTGTGTTCTGGTGTACCGCCAGCACCGACACCTGTTTGCTTTTTTGAAAATATGAAACATTGAACTGTGAACTGTCAAAGTGAAATGTAGCTCGCAAGTAGGAGACTTTGAAACTGAGACAAACGAATAGTCTGCCTGGAACACACAAAAGCTGTGAGTGACCCAAACCCAGTGTCAAGCCGAGCTAACCGAGTCAAAGCCTTCTCTGAAGCATGGAAATGCGATGCTCAGCTTTGCAGAACTTTCCACTCCCAAGTCATCTCACAGTTTACTGCATGACCCCCTCCCCCCAGTTCACTGTCAGTGCTTGTGCTTGCACGAGTATGCACAGTTACTCTGTATTGTAGAAATGTGTGTGGACAGATGCATAGATATGTTTGTAGAATGAGATAAACCGGAGTGATATCATCCCTGGGCTGTTGTACACAGGACTGGTGCGAGTGAGGTCAATGCCTGTGAGAGGAGGTTGTGTGTCGGAGTGTGAAGATGGGCTCCAGATGGCGGGATGGGGGAGATTTATGGATGAACAGTGGCTTTGTAATGTGAGTGCATGGGGCGGGAGAGAGATGTGTGACCTCAGTGCCGCTGCTTCCACACTGTTGAGTGTGTCTACATATAACAGGTTGACTCTGGCCGGGACTCGTTTTGATTGCCTGTCCCCAAGCTGCTCTGATGGAAGGAAAAGAAACACTTCTGGCAATGATTATGATTCAAGTGAGAAATAAATCCTCCATATTCTACAGCTTCACTTCAGTTTTTGGGTGTGAATTTTACTGTGTCACTGCAGAGCTCTTCCTCTCTGCAGTCCTGATTCTTCCTCCGTCTAAAATGGCACACCTGTAGTCAGTCTCATTTTCCTTTTCCTCACTCATCCTCCCCTGCAGGAGGTGCTGTTTTTCTAGCTTCAAGAATATCTCTTCTGCTCTGTTCCTACCGTGTGGAAAGACCGCTGGTCCTTATCATCAAAGGATTTAGCCAGAGGCTAATTGGTTTCTCACAGACCTCGATCCACACTTTCTGGGATGCTGCATCTGGGTGGAGTGTGTTCAGTCCAGCGGGCCCGCCACTTCTAAAGGAGAGCGGCTGCATGAAGGGAGGAAAAAAAGAGGCCTTGATGAGATTAAGCGCTTCAAGATGTTCATATATTGGTTTAAAGCCGAAAGAAGGAGAAAGAAAGGGCCACTTGGGGCATTGCATTGTCACATCCTGTTGTTTGTAATGGCATGTGCTTTCCCATTCCCTGACACTCACACAAGGCGTCCACATATACACAATGGCAACACTGTCCTTGTGCATCTGGCAGTGGTAAACAAACTCCATTACTGCCTCCAGGGACACAGGAGTGAAAGAAAGTGAGTGAGTGTTGGAAGAGATGCACTTGACAAATTCTGCTGGAACCAAAAAAAGACTCTTTATGGGAAGTGGAAAGTGGAAAACTTGTTGCACAAATAGAGTGGAAAATTAGTCCAATTGGCTGCCAGAGGTCTTCTTCAACATCTTCAATACATTACTTACCTGCTCCAAAGTCATAAAAAGTTTCCGTGTCATTTTACTACATGACAGGACTTTCACTTTCATTCACGATTTCAAAGTGGTGAGTTATACTCCAAAACAAATGCGGTCAGGTTGGTTAATTTTAGGCACGCAAAGCAGCACACCACACACGTATTGACTGCCAAAGATTTCTAAAATAGTATGCGCTTCAGCTGACTGTACAAAAGTTCATTCCCCTTCTTCTTTCCTGTAAAATGGCGGGAAAGGGACGTGTTCCTTCTTGGCTCTCTTGGTGTTACTGCATGCTGAGAGTGAAAATTACCTTTATTAAGAGTGAGAGGCTCAGCCACACACACTTGCAGACTGTAAGCAGCAAGCCCAGGTAAACATCCACAGCCAAAAACAGCCAGAGAGCTGGGAGGGGCGGTGATGAGAGGACTGGGGAGGATAATAAAGGCCCTGCATGAAGTCCTCCCAATGCAAGTTTATACTACACGGCCAAACGTTTATGGACACTTGAACCTGAATGTGTATTTCCTGGCTCTCCATCTTTGAAAGGCTCTAGAAGTGACTATTTCACAAGGAGAAAAACATCTCTGGTCCAGTCGATATTTGATTTAATGAAATAAATGATTTCCAACACTACACCCATTATCTCGTTGAGGAAACATAACTAACTCAACCTTTTATCACATTATATTACTTGTATCACCATATAATAATGTTGTGTTATTATAATTGTGTTTATATGCACCACTATATACCTCAGTTTATGGGGTCTCTGCATTTCCTGACATCTGCACGATTCAGTTATATAGCCCAATGAATGATATATATGGTGTATATGTTATCTGTTTCATTAAATGGTCTATTATCATATCTTCATTGGTGGTTAGGGACCAAACTTAAACCATAAAAAAATTCTCAGTACAGCGGTGTCCTCTAGACTACTTTTAGCTGTGTGCATGCGTGTGTCATTCAAGGAGGGTATGCAGCATTTAATGTCGGTTTTGACTTTGGTTAGAACTTGATCTGTTTGAGTTATTACACTAATATCTGTTATTCTTCCTCCATTATGAAAACAATTTGTTAACCTGAACTTTGTGTAACCTGTATTTCATAATAGCAGCAAGGAACAAAAATTGCTAGGATGATTTGTTGGGTAATTATCAATGAAAAATTTTAGGCTGATCCACCCACTGGTCATCATTATCATCATCATCATCATCATTATTATCCTGATAGAGCCTCCGTGCATGCAAAGTCTGGAATTCACAACCTGCCATTAGTATTCAGAGCACCAATCCCAGTGATGAATTACTGACACGCAGCCCTCCAACTGAACCCTGCAGCTTTTTAATGGAAAAAACATTTACAGTTTATAAAACACAACTCAGAACCAAACCAAACCAAATCAGAACCAAAATCTCTGATAATTGTCAGATATATTAATAAGTCCTATAAGGCATGTCTGCTTCAGAGCAGTTGGCCTAATGGTTTAGGTTGCGTTTGTCAACATTTTTGTTACAGATTGAAATTGTCACACTCTTTAGTGTAGCCCTCTACACCTCACACATACTGTACATAATGTAGAAAAAGATTTAAGATTTTTTGGAAAAAAGATGGTACAACTTAGATGATTTAAATACGTGTTTTTATTCTTCAGTGAAACCAAAGACAATTAATAACATTTCCATTACAGCTGGAAGCAGTCAGTTTTTATAGAAAATGTAATGTAAATAATAAGACCAAAGCCATTTCTAGCACATTATTCTGAAAGATCTGCCCACTTCCTGATTAATGAATTCATTGTTTGGTCACAAAAAATGGTAGAAAATCATACAAATGTGTGATATTTTCAAATAGTTTGCCAAAAAAGGACACATAGATTCTTTACTGAGTTGGTGTGAGTTGCATGACTTTTCTTTGGACCCAGCTCTCACTAGTTTTGTAACATCTTCCCTGGATATCACAGGAGGGCTGTGGTCCTATTGAGCCTCTTGTCCCTCAACAGCTTAAGAGTTGAGTGGCACCCATGGGAGACCGCAAATTAAGGGGAGCTTTTGTATGATTTATTTTTTTTTGTTGCTATTATAACAATTTTAATAAGTGTACACATTAATTTTATAATATATTTGTAATATGAATATACGTATTCACCAGGAATTTTGCGGATTTTACCTGCTTGGTACACTGAGAATAAAGGGGAGAATAGATGCTGTTGGTCAGGCGGAACCTTTGCCTACATCATTGCTGCGGGGGTACCTGTGTGGGAGCACCTGAGTGAAGGGGCGTTTCCGTTGTCTCCCCTTAAGTGTTCTGGAGAACCAGCAAGAGGTATGTTAATTTATTCTTCATTCTCTTATGTTTCATAAAAATGTGTTTAATAATGTCGGGATGTATCTGTGTTACTTTTTAATGAGAGTTAATATTGTTGGGAGGAGTTTAGACTTATTAAAACATCAGTGAAAACTTAATTGGTTCTGACGGAGTTCGGGCGCAGCGGCGCCATCTTGGGTGTGTCACTGTTGTTACTGATGACAGTAAACAGTGTTATTTTCTCTAAAGCTCCGCCCAGGCTTTGAATGCTTTCTCGTCAATTAATATGCACTTTGCTAACATCTCTGACCACAACTTATGGTATGAAAACGGGTCATTTGTATGGTTTACCAATGCACTTTTTTCTGGTTTGTTTAGGAAAATGTAAGTATGATTTTGTGAGTTTTTGTGTGTTCTTGCAAAGATAGCGATGTCATGGAAAAAGTTAAAGATAAAAGAGTTAAAACAGGCGATATACTATGGGTGAAAATGTGTTATATATATATATATACATGTTGTTTATTTGATATAAAAGTGTATTTCATTGCACAAATACAGAGAACCTGTTCTGTTGAAAATATGAATTCATTGTGAGTACATGGACTGATATAAGGCAGAAAACATAAATTTAAAAGATTTGAAATGTACCATAATTGATATGGTTTTTGTTGCCATATGGCTTAAAAATAAAAACACCAGAAGCTAAGCAATCTGTAGAGACAGCAAGACGCATGCTGATTTATTTTTACTCTCCTTTAGGTTACTGCATTTGTCTTATTATACCTTTTACTTGGTTACTCCTGTTAATCTTATGTATTGTAATTTACCATTGAAATCACTGAACTATTCATGACAGCGTGGTTATATACAGCCAGGTCCTTTTTCTTTCTGCCTTGTAGACAAACACCATGAGACAGTGATGGTAGCAGAAAGGCAATGAATGTCAGAGGATCACCAAAGTCAGCAGGAAATTATCACGGGGGCACCATCAATGATGGTTTTTGCAGTCAACGTGATGGATCAGCTGACCAACATCCCTGGAGCCACACCACAAGTAGAATGGTAAAGTAAACCAGATAAAATTAGCCAATTAAATTAACTGTTAAGGTGGCGTCTATAGTTGATGTACATCATTGTAACATTTGGAAATTGGAAATGAAATTCTTAAGTCTCAAGCCCCTTAAAACAATACTCATACTCAGAAGTGCTTAGAGGGAAAGGGCACAAAATCAAAAGAAGAAAAAATTACATTGAACTAAAAATAATTGGTAGAAACCTAATTAAATAAAATGTAGCGGTAAAATGAAAATAGTACAACTAAATAAATTAAACTAAATATACAAGATATATAATAGAATACACTTACTTCATATTAAGTTAATACTGTTTACCAAAAAAATACTAAAAAAAAAATCAATTAACCCAAACTTAGATGACTAAAATGTGAGATTTACTAATTTGATGTATAAAGCTGACAAACTACATGAATCACCACTTTAATACATCTCTGTCTGTAAATGGAGTGACTTTTTGAATTTTCAGTTGAAAACAAACATAGAATCTTGTCATTGTTTCCGGAATGGAACCAATGTGTTCATGATGATGTTAGAATCCTGAATGTGTAAAGATACAGACCAACTGCTCAGTTTGCCTTCAGACAGAAAACACCTCACAGCCTACAAACCACTTTGTTCAACTTGCTGACAGGGTTATTTATCAAATACTTACCATTTGGTGTTTTATGACACCAAGCGTTTCAGCCACTTATGAGAGGATCAAACATGTAAGTAAAACTGAAAACACACAAACACAGTTACTTTTGTACTATGATTCTTCTGCTTTGAGTATCTAAATGTGATGCTGCTTTTATATCTTTACCTCACTACATTTTAGAGAAAAATGCCTTGACTCCACAATAGTTGTGTGACAGTTGAAACTATTTGTGAATTTGCAAATTGAGATTTTAATCAGCTTCTTTATAATGAGTCTGACTTAATGAGTCTGACTGAGGATAATTGTACAGCAAAATGTATGATATGTTGATACGTGATGATTTAGAGAGGTACAGTTACCTATAAATGCTTTATTATTATTATTATTATTATTATTATTATT
>JAOXYL010000090.1:19512683-19525520 GCA_028564955.1 Terapon puta
CCCCCCCTGCCTGCACACACTTGTGTTTGTTTTCAGTGAGTGTGACTCCTGCTGCTCTATAGGATGAGCAGTTAATAGGCAGTGTGCTCTGACGGCTCAGGGCCAAAGCGTCGCAGCCTCCAGGGTCTTGGACTTGCTGTAAGTCTTGACTTGTGCTGAGGAGGTAATTGATCTCTGGAGGAGCAGCAGCAGCAGTCCCCGTGCCAAACTGTTCCAGTCAGCCCAAAGTTTGAGCAAAGTGTTTTGTTATCCATTTACTTTAAAATAAAGAAGGGAGAAAAAAAAAATCCGGAGGCTGTCATCCTTCGTTGGAAACCATCAGCTTGAGAAATCGAGCGCAGTGCTCGGCTCCAGTAATGCAGAGGGAGTGGGGGGGGGCATGCATTACTCATAGCTGGCCTTTTGATATTTGATGGCTGAACGGTTGTCAGTGCCTCGGGCTCATTAATGCACCATGCCCGCCTTGATGTAGGTCAGAGGCATCAGAGTTTTCCTGCCGTCGCTGTGATATCATTTTAAGGCTCATACAGGTTGACTAACAGTGAGCTGATACCTCTTGATATCAGGAGTGGAAACACCTGCTCTCCCTTACCCTCTGTATGTGCTTTGTAGCAGCATTTTGTGTGAGTGTGTGTGTGAGTGTGTGTGCGCAGCCTAGAAAGCCCACCCAGAGGACACAACTTAGTGAGCATTAACACCCTGCATGCATCAACTGGTGCCACGCTTCCTTCACAGCCCCGCTTGCTGCTCTGCACTGTGCACAGAACGCTTCCTGCTGAACACGAACCCTCGGGCCTCTTTTCGCTGCGAGCCTGATGCTTTCCTCTTGCATCAGGGTCAGGCGGCTAAAGCAACTGCCGTGCAAGAAAGAAAGAAAGAAAGAAAGAAAGAAAGATGGTGTTCTGTGTCGATAAACCTGTCAGGGAGTGGCCACGGCGTGGAGAGGGGTGAGAGGCTGCTGCAGCTGCAGAGTCGGCCGCTGCTGCTGTGCGGCTGCCGGACAGACTCCGGCCTCCCAAGTTTCTAATGTGAGACAAAAAGCCAAGCCCCGATTATTCTGAATCTGATGTTAACATAATGTTATTTATTACCGTGTGAGCTTTGGTCCAAGTTGTTGCAGGCCTCTTACGAAACACGAAGGATTCGAGTTCTGCCAGTCCCACAGCCAGGGGAAGGCCTCTGCCTCTGACATGTTTTTCATCGCAGGCTATCTGTCATCCGGCGTTATCTGTTTTTAACACCATGTGTTTGGTTCGGGCTTGTAATTAGCAGCCGTCTCCTGTCCCCGCCGGGGCTCCGCTGGGGGAGGGAGGGAAGCAGGGAGAAGATGGGTGGGGAGGGTGCGACAGAGATGTGTAATTTTGCTCAGTTAAACAGTCCTGGACGCGCAGGCTGATCTAACTTGCTAATGCTGCGCTTGCGTCGGGGGAAAAGGAGGAGAACAAAAAAAAGCTGATGCGACTTGATGGTAAAGAAGCTGTCATCACGGAAAAATAATACCGAATGCGTGGGTGACGATAAATCAAACTGCGAGCCCTGCCGTCGCCCAACGCCCCGCAGCTTGTAGGCAGGATTTATTTTAACTGCGAGTCTGACAGTAATTTATGGATCATTCATATAATGTTTTTCAGAAACTCAAGAGGACAGCGGCATTACAGAACACGAGGCCCTGATGCGCCAAAATAAAGGCCCGCAGTTGAAGTCTAACCACAGTCTGCATTTGAAAATAAAAAGTTAGCCCATCCACTCGCATTGAATGTTTATGATAAATAGCCGCCGAAGAATTAAGTATGGATATTTTGTCACGGGGCTGCATTGATTCCTCGCTGTGTGAAGACTGATCGGGCCACCCTTTTGCTCCCGGCTGTGTGACCAATGCATTGACTTAGCCCAGCGAGTGATTAAAAGTTGGGATTCAAAATTGTAGTGTGTGTGTGTGTGTGTGTGTGTGTGGGTGGGTGGGTGCGTGTAAAATGGCTGAGGGCCTCCAGAGCCGGCATAAAAGACACCTGAGGGTTTGCCATCGATCGGTCCCGTATGGCAGCGGAATACATAATGATTGTGTTGCTTTCTGCCTATTTATTCTTGTCATGCTGAAGGGAGTGTAGGAGGAAAATAAAAAAAAAAAAAAGGCCACTGTGTGCTCTGAATGACACACTCCTTATCAGAGGGCAGTCCACTGGTTACACATTAATTTGAGGTTTATGCATTCCATACATAGTAACCAAGGCCAGAGGGAGGTCACAGTAACAGGGGGAAGAAACACTTTATATGTGTTAAAAGAAATGTTATCCTCCAGGCTGTTAAAAAAAAAACATGCAAGGCAGTTTTTTGACCCTGCAGTCAGTCACGGCCCCTCCCTCGATAAAAACGACAGACCGAGAGAGCGGACTGCTCCGCCGTGCCGGAGCGCCCCCGGGAGCGTTTCCTCTCTCTCTCCCCTTTCCCCTGGACACACTCATCATTAGCACATACACAGCTCTGACACCTGCGCTGGAAAATGGGAAGCATGCGTCACGTAGTTCATATCTCTGCTGCTGTAATCTACAGTTAGGGCTGAGTGGAGGCGCGGGAGAGAGCCCAGATAAATGTCGGGAGGAGAAATACTGCTGTAATATTCCAGGGCTCGCCTTAAAGCCTGCGCTCTGCAAAAGGTGCGGTGTGACGGCGAAAAAAATCCCGGGTGAAGGCCTCGCCGCATTATTAGCTTGATTTCGGGCGTCCTCCGAATTCATGAATTCAAAAAAGACGGGTTAACCGAGGTAACAATGCCGGCGGTGGAGGCCACAGAGGCAGCCGTTCTCTCCGTTTACTAGTTGAAAACACTGAGCTGTTCTCGAGTTGAAATGTCAGCCCACCCACAGACACGCTCTGGTGCTGGTTTTATGGATCATCGTTGCCCCCCTCCAGCCGTCAGGACCTTGACTGATGTGATGAAGCGCGGCCACCTCATTTCTCCGCCCCGGTGTGATGTCGTGAGGCACGGCTGTGCGAGTGGAAGTGTGAAGGTTGCAGGTCGCGCTGAAGGACGCAGCCTCCCTGGGCACGGGCCGATGATTTATAACGCTCAGACAACTGGTAGAGGCGAGACGCTGCTCTGCTCCGTGCCCCGAGAGCCTTATTGGGGAAGTCGGGATTGGTGGGGGGGGCCGAGCTGCACGTGTCGCGCTGACGTGGTCTGGTGTGAGGCGATGACGGCGAAAAAAGCCACTCGGCGTGTTGGGCCGTGACTCATGGTGTTTAATGCTCATACCAATCGGGTCATGGAAAAAAAACAACATGAATGTTTATTCTTTTTTGGTGTTTTTGGGCTTTTTTAAAATTTAATGTTGCTCTGTTCAGTACATTTTTTTAATGTTTCAGCAAGTTTTCTCAAAGATTCACAGACAAACACAAAGAAAAGCACAGCGGATGCTCCACACAG
This sequence comes from Terapon puta, assembly GCA_028564955.1. Taxonomy (NCBI): domain Eukaryota; kingdom Metazoa; phylum Chordata; class Actinopteri; order Centrarchiformes; family Terapontidae; genus Terapon; species Terapon puta. The sequence goes on from JAOXYL010000090.1 coordinate 19,516,108, forward strand.
TCGCGGCTCTGTGTGGTCCCTGCGAGGCCGATTCTGGCCTTTGTTGACCTACCTGGCCTGACGTGGACTCTGTCTGCGCCCGCGGCGGCCTCTTCCTTGGCGCTGTGTGCCGGTGCACTGATCTGGAACCCTGCTCTCATGGTCTGTGCTGTAGGATGGGCTGGTTGCGGTTATGTCGAAGGCGGCAACCCGGCAGTTTGAGTATCTCCGCTTTTTTCCCAGTCGGGCTTTCTCTGCCTGCGCCCTGTAATTACCGTCCTGCCTGCAGAGAGGGACTCACGACATGGTTTGGTAGACGTAGCTGCTCCCCTGTCTCTCTCTCTCTCTCTCTCTCTTTCTCTCTCTCTCTGTCTGCTTTCCCTTCAACAACCACCCCCACCCCCCAAAAAGCTTTTCAGACCTCTGGTCCCATCATCCAACGACTGCCTCCAGATGGTCCCGTTTGGTAAGCAGTTTAGGGTTTTTCTCTCTTCTGCAGTTTGAAGGGGAAGGTTTGAAGTGGATTCAAATGGAGGATGTTGTGTTTGCTCCTAGTTGCCAGAGACATCAAAGTTCCTGCTGACAGAGACGGTGCCTAATAGAGACAGCGAGGATGGCCCTGTGACATAAGCATACGCTCATACCCGTATTATTGTATATCTCTTAAAGTGGATATAATCAGTCATTTGATCGTAACTGTGGTTGAAGTCAGTAATGCGAAAGATGTCGTCTGAAATGATGAACCCATAGAGAATTGTCAGCTGACCGTGCAGCTCCCCTCAGCTCTGTGGAGCTTAATAACATCTTTCAGCGACATGTTTGGGTTTTGAGCCAGAAAATGTACTGTTTTCGTTCACTCTCACCACTCAGAGTTTTTGTTCAACCATTTTCAGCAAAAAAAGCTCTGAAAGCCCACTCTACACTGCACTCACTTCACCAAATGGAGGACAGACATAAAAGAAAGTGCAGTCACATTTAACAGTTAAAGTCTCACATTTTTCTTTCACGAGTTGGGGGAGAACAAAGCTGAGCTAAAGGTGCAGTAAATATTGTGAGTAAAGTGAGAAAAGGAGAGATATTTAATTCCTGAAAATCGTGTAATTCTTCTTCTTTCCTCTTCTTATATTCACAGGGGGCCAAAAAATATTTCCTTTGCACATCTAAATAAATGTTAGATAGAAATACAAACAACTGGAAGTTACTGATGAACCAGCAGTGGATCTGCGGTCGAGAGGATTTTCCTTCCTCATCCCACCCGGAATTCAGTCTGTTGGCAGGAGAGAAAGGAGATATGTGAGAGGCATCCTGCCCAATCTCGTTGGCCCCGACACTTTCTCTGATAGATTTTCTCACATGAGGGGAAGAGGCTGTTTGTGATTTCTTAGCAGCGTTTACAGATTCTACACAGTTACTGTGCACCAACTTGAGACCGTTCACAGTCCAGGCATGGTTTCTGTGTGTCAACAAACTTAGATGGAAAGAAGTTTGTCGCAGTTTGCTACAGTAAATGGATGCAAATGACTGGATGAACCTCTCTCTACAGTATCCATATCTGTGGCCATCGTCGCTTGAGATATGGTAGCCTGGAAAGACAAGATCAGTGTTTAACCACAAATATCATTTTTCAACAGATAGCCCATGAGGGTAGAAATAGTTATTTTCACCCTTGCCACAATTGCAAGATAAGCTAGCCCAGCAGAAATGCATTTGTTTCTAAAAATATCATTAATGAGGGGTTCTGATATGTTTGTGAGTTGCTTCCCGTACCCACAAAACCCTACAGAATTACTTGAAGCATCAGTCTTGGATAGAGTGAGTTCATATTTAGGTCAATGGGAAACAGCTGACTAGATATGATGCTCTGTTTTCTACCCCACTGTCATCAGGCCCAGAATAAGACTTCATTATGCTGTATCTTGGTTACTGAGCTACACCTCCTGAAGTTCATTTTTAAAAAATGCTGTTCTTTGTTCTGCAGTCCCTGTGACTCCAGTAGAAAAGAAAAATCAGACATACCTGCGTGTTTGGAAAATGTGCAACAGCGATTAAATTTGAGAAAGTGTTTTATTGGTGTGCTTCCTAACATGTAAAACGTGTGGAAACACACACATTGCAGAACACTACACTGTTGCCTAACCGTGCACCTCCTTTTCCATACCTTTCCATTATGGGTTACCAGGTCTCTTAGTGACTGTCAAAACAGTTAAAGCAGCTATTCAGGCTGCTGTGTGGCCCAGAGTGGGAGGGCAGCTTCCAGTGTGTGATCTGTGTGGAGCTGGGTCAGACCCCGCCAGGCTTAGGCGAACTCTCTCCTTCCAGCAGCTCTTACTGCTCAGGCAATTGAAAAGTTTGTTATGTTTTTGTTTTTTTTTCCAGGAAGAAAGTCAGGAAATAGCAATTCATTTTTGGTTTATGATACTTACAGTCATTTATATGATTCAGCAAGGACAACATGTTGGCTGGTGAATAATTTCAGCATAGTGATGCCAACGATATGTTTGAATAAACAATTAAAATAAAAAAGCAGGGCTACCTGGATTTGTTCGTATTAAAACACAGAGTGGGTTCTACTGCGTACCTAGAGAGGAAAAGATTCAGTACAGTATTTTATTGAAGTGCAAAAACATATATTTTATTAGGCTATTATTATTGAAAAACAATATGTATTGTACCAAAAAAAAACAACACTGTTAACTGCTAACAGGTTTATTAGCCAAGCTACATTCGAGCAAAGTAAGCCTGTCTTCAGTCCAGCCTCAGAACCACGAGCGTCATCGTGCATTTGCTTATGTCATGTGCTTTAGTAAAAAACAAATCAGACAGGCTATGATGGGAAGCCATCTAACAGGACAACTATTCATAAATTATACAGACGTTTCAGTGTATACTCTGAGCTACAAGTAAAAGATTAATTTTAAACACTATTGAAAAAATCTGATTAGCTTGAGAACAGTGGCAGGTTGTGCTGCTGAGCACGCTACCCCCACTAAGCCATGTACAGTCCAAGCGTTTCACTTATTCACAGTAATCCTGGACGACTTTTTGTACACGCTCCTTTGACTCCGCCGGACACCCACAAACTCCAGGTCTAGACTCAAGAAACTTGACACCAACATGCGCCTTAAATGCCTGTGATCACTTTGATTATCAGGGCAAACTGCTATCTGCTGTCGAATGAAACTGAATAGGAGTGGCAGATTGAAGGGAGCTGAATTGCTGCAGTGATTGCCAGCTGATTGTGATTTGTGATACACTATGCCGCTGAGTCACTGCCCTCACAGTTGGATCGAAAGCTACCCATGAGCAGTCACCATGCCCATTGTTTCTTGGAAGGCCTCGCTCAGCCACGGCCTGAGCACACTGCCTCTAAGCTGCATTAATCAGGCTATAATGCTTCATAATCACCTGACTGGTATGCAGTGGGATGAGAAATGGGCCATATGTAGATGTCAGGTTAACTGCCTGGTGGTGGATTGAGGCATTAGAGATTGTCTTCGCTGCACTGCACAAGACGTTAACCTTAGTCCTCTTTGGATATTCTCAGTGCTCCTTGCCTGGCTATTTAATTAAAAGCCAACAGATTATCTCCCCTAATACATCATGTGGTTATAGCAACACACACACATACAGTACACTACAGACAGACAGACAGACACGCACAGAGAACGGTAATAATCGCCTTAAATGGGAATATTGTGTAATACTGGACTGAATCATCCAATAAGTAAATCCTTCACATGGTCAGTATTTCGTGGCAGGCATTCAACACAGCCACTCAATAATGTGAGAAAAGGCATTAAAGCTGCCAAGGGATACACTAAGGAGTCAAAGTGATGAATCAAATGCACTGTTTAACCAACAAAATCAGATCAGTCGGATTCACTATCAAATAACATGATGTGTCTGGGGTGCGAGCTCTTCCCATGCACGAAAAACAATGTTTTGCACAGTGCTGTGAAGGGTAAATGCTGGCTATAGGTTACGCTTCCATCATTAAACACGGGTGTCGAATGATTTAAGTCTGCGGGGCTAAGTTGTTAATGGGTCTAGACAAGGGTTTGGATTTCGAGGGCTAATGCTGGCTGATGGCTCTTAAGCCGTGGCCACTCTCGGGCCCTTGGCCCTCTTCATATTAATGGGATTAACAGGACTGTGGATGAGAGGGGGCACGACATGTAAGCAGAGAAACCCAAGCCATTAGAAACAGAAACTGCCCTGTCCCCCATATCCAACAGGGATCCTATAGTTTGCACTTTTCAGCAAGGAAGAGGAGAAGGCTACCCCTCTTCAGTGGGCCCCACCATCTCGGTGGCCTTATTCTCTGGCTCGTTTCGATAAGGTTATGACACAAGTTGGCTGGTTCGGGGGCAGTGCCTTTGTCCATTGTAAGAAGAAGGGGGCTGTGTGGTCCTTCTGTTCTCCCTGGACCCAATGAAGGAGGCCATTTGTCTTCAAATAGAGGGGAATTAAGCCCTGGTTGTGTTGGCCTGTTGTTCAAGAAGGACAAAGAAGCAAGACCTCAGTGTTCACCGTTTGAACGGAGCAGCAAACTAACTGCAGCTTTGCGGACCAAAACCTGTCAGAACCAATTGGGTGAACTCATTACGGCTGTACGTGCTTTGGTTAGGGTTCGCAAGTGGCAAAGGAAGGAGGCCAGAGGACGCACTCTTAGTGAGCTAACAGAAGCCTCTTTGTGTTATGAATATGCCAGCTCAACTCATCCGTTTTTGGTGGCATGGACATGTCGCTGGAAAGATGCTGCGTCTGCCAGTGCGCTTGAAGAAATGCAGCCCATCAACTTTCAGAGCTGGTTGACAGGATGGATATCAGCCATCAGCTTTTGGATGCCAAAGCCGGCAGAATGGTTGCCATATTTTAGTCATTTATAATTGGAGCAATTAGAGTCTGGTTTAAATATGAGCCATATTTTGGTATTGGAAAAGTGAGACCAAGAATGGTTAAACATATTTCACATAATTCAGATCTGCTTGTTGGTTTTCTCCCTGAGTCGGTTGTCTTTGAGAATGACAAGATTCACCTGACTTGCTCACAGTCTGAAGCCTGGTGGTGTGCTGGCGTGGTGCTCCATTAAAGTAAAACATTAAACAGTAGGTCCTGTTTATCAGCCATGCATTATCGTCTCTTTCATTTAGCAGTTGATATATGTAGCACTGGGTGGTGTATTGTTGCTGCCAGCAGCTCGATGCCCGAAAACAACCATTGCTAACGTTGAAGTTGCAAAGCCCTCTAGTGGCTGTAGTAATTATGACAGGCATGACGGAGGGCATTGGAACATGCTACTCTTGTTCTAAAGCAAAATCTGCATAAGGAAGAGGTCAGGGCGGCTTGTTGGGTCAGCAAGACTGCGGCCCATTTCCTGTTTCAAACCGATTTTTGCTTCGGCATTGCCACGAACGTTCCTGATCCTTAACCACATGTTTATTATTGTAACCGTGACGACAAAGCTCCCCTGACCTTAACGGCATAGCAATTTGAACCCAAACCATGATATCTCTAAATCTACCCAAGCCATTTTTGTGCCTAAGCCTAACCAAACCTAACCTTAGCACTGTCACATCCATTTATTTTGATGTGTTTTTTTGTTTTTGGAAGCCAAATAACGTCTTCCTACTTGTTGAGGCATCTGATTAGTAAACAGTGCAATGTGTTGTTCGAAAAATATTCAGCAAAGTAGCAGTTGAAATCAGACCAAATTAAATAGGCGGCAGTAGTGCAAAGAAATCATACATACTGTACGTACAGTTGGCCATCAGTGAAGCAAGTTCAGTACTCCATTAATTTGACATTAGCATTTGAATAATGGGACTGCTTTCCTTTCTTGTCAGGATCAGGTCCATTACTTTTAAAGAACACAAGTGTCGGAATTTCTCTGACATGTATTATTATTGTGGTTAAAGCAGTGTTCAAATATGATTACAGTATCTGGTGTTTCTTAAGTGGGGTAAGTGAGTCAAACGAAGCACAGAAGGGCCTGTGGTCTGGCCGGTTTAGCCACTGTGGGTAACCTGCCGCTCCTGTCAGGCTCGTAACACTGGGTAACGACCAAACATGTGCCCCTTGTGGCCTTTATTCCCAAGTCCTTGGGTTGAGGTTATCTGCGGAGAAGGAACATCATTGTGTACTTCAGACCAGAGAAATGGCTTGTCAGGTGTGTATTGTAGTACACTTTTGTGGACTTGTGAACAAACTGACAGAGCAAACTGAAGACTGAATTCTTGTTGACCTGAACAGCCCACCGTAAGAGTCGCCTCCTCCCTCTCTCCCTCCCTCACTTCCTACCTCTGACCAGACCACAGCAATGGAGGAAGCACATCTTTTCACAAGCTGCCTCTAATTGATACCGTTGAGCCCTGGGAACCCAGTGCGCGGTTTTAGTACTCTGCAAAATGCGTGCAAAGCACAACAGCCTGCAGTGTGCCACCCTCTGGGACACCACAGGTTATTTACAACCAGACGACCAGTCTGGCCCAGGTTCTCGTATACTTTTGTTTAAGTAAGTAAAAAAAAAAATACCCACCACACTTGGATGTGACCCTTGCCAAGCCTTTCATCAAATAGCTACACTGAGAGAGGGCAAGAGTTGAATCCAATCCAGAGCTGTAATCTCAGCCTTAGGGGGCTTTTCACTAAATAGCTGTGTGGTTATGAAAGAATGAAACCTGTTATATGTGTAGGGTAAGTTCCTCCTGCTAGTTCTGGCTCTGTGCTACTACTTCTGTTTGTACGTTTGCTTTTTCTGCACCTGTAAAACTTTAAGAGTTGCCTAAATGAATAATTAGTCATCTTAAGTAAAGTTGTGGGCCGTGCATTTTTTGTGTTTGGATGTGGTATTACCGAATCCAATCAGATGTGGTGTCAACTGACTAGTTTTAATGTAGCTTGTCGTGGCTTGGTGGGGCAGACGAGTCTGACATCTCTCCAGATGGAGAACAGCTTGTGTTGTATTGTGTTTCACAGACAGAGCCAACTCTCTCTCTTTTTCATTCGCTCTCTTTCTCCCTTTAGCTCGCTCTCCCTCGCTTTCTGTCACCATGAATAAAATCACACTGGTGACAGATTGATGGAATCATGATGGTTTACAGGGTTGATTTCAGTGGTTTATTTTGGCTGAGCACTGACCCTTCAGTATCTGTGGCCGTCGTGTTTTTACTCATCTTTGACCTCACGCATGTGCGACTTTCCCCTCTGGCTATTTTGCCAAGTGAGGTCTTCCTCTCCGGCAGGAGGTGGATGCACACAATTGGCCCGCGTTTATTTTTGATCCAAGGAGGAAGTTTAGGTTGGGAGAAAGTGTGCACAACTGTTTTTCCTTTACCAGCCCCTGAGGTTTGAGGATGTGGAGAGAAGCGCTGTCAGCTGCTCTGACGGAATAATGAGACTTCTTAAATGCGCGCTCAAGAAAAATAAATTCTTCATCTGAGGTAGATGGAGGGTATGCAAAAGAGAAAAGAGCAGCGCCAGCAAGAAGGAAAGAATGGCTGATAGAGCATTATGGCATTAGATGGAGGGTCTGATCCCTGATTGTTTAAGTGTGACTGTGAAGGCCTCAGGGCGATCCGTTTCAGTCTGTGGTGAGCACGTTTTGTCCTGACTGTGAACTCCAGCTGCTTACAGTCTTACAGCATTTACCTGATGAGATGTTAAGAGGGCCCAAAACCACACCGGATCCCCCAAGTGGCTCTTCCAAACGTGTCCAGCCTGTGCAGTAGACACACTTCTCGCCACCACATGGTAGAAACATCAACTTGGCTGTTTTAATTATGAAGCAGTTTAAGGCGAATCCATCCACGGCCCCGCTGGCTTGCAAGCTTTATTTTCATTTGTGTGAGTGACTGCCGGGGTCCCTGATGAAGACCCGCACCCTCAGACACTTGAGGCCCGTGACTGTTCAAACAAACTGTCACTCAGAAACCTCAAATCATCTCTTTTGTCTGCCAAAGAAATGTTGACCTTAGCAAGTCTTTTAGCCTCACGGTCAGGCTTAATGTTTTATTTTCTAGAAACCAGCGCCATTATCTTGGAAAAAGACAAATTACGCCGCGAGGAGAATGACATTTATATCAAGAAACTTCTCCAGGCAACTTCATTTCTGTGTGGGAAGACGTGAAATTATCTTTCCCCGCTGGCAGATTTCCATCACTTGTGTAAAGAAAAATACATTATCAGCACTAAATGTCATGCAGTGCTCTCCCTGCTTCTGCCTCTCATTTAACACTACTCTGAAGCATTAGCTAATGCAGTGCGCCCATCACTCCACTTGATTGATGGAGCTGACGGCTCCCTCACATGACAGCTAAAGTAAAGCAGGCAGGCCTTGGGTACCTGCTACACGGGCCCCTTTGGCTCCCTCGAGACACGGCCCCGTTGTTCGGAGACAATAGACCCTGATTGGCGCTGTGATTATGTCACCTCCTAAACTGCACATCCTGCAGCTCACATTCTCTCTCTCCTCGGGAGCTAGCGTCTCCCACCACCGGCTCATTGAGGGGTTATTGATTTTTAGTGGAGGAATAATCCACCATGGTTTCCCAGCGAGCACACAGATGGCTGGCCCTTATTAGGTGAATAAGGATTTCATTTATTCCCTCCTGCAACCGTTGCAGAGCAGCCCAATCATTCATTCGACGAAGTGTAAATCCATGGTGGAAAACGAATGACTAATATATCTATTTCCCGCAGTGTCACAGCTGTATACATGTGAATAAAAAAAAAATGTCTGTGGGAGTGTTTAACATCCTGAGTATATTTAGTGTCGAGATGCTCTAACGCGCTGAAAAAAAAACTCAGTTCTTATATGTGGCCAACAAGTACGGTTCAGATTTACGCAGGAGATGATGATGTATCTCACACTCCACCGCTGGAGACATTTGGCTGTAAATCATGTGGAAGAATGATGGATACAGGATGTCACAATGACCAGATGAGTTGGCAGGACGCACGCTGGCATGTTTGCCAGCTCAATGAGCTTTTAATTTGCGGTAACGACTTGACATCCGCAAATTAGACGTCTTTGCAAATCAGAAAATTAGGCTTCTGTGGGAGAGTAGAAATGAAAGAGTTTCCAAGACATACCTGCTTTCATGTTGGACGGGAGACACAGTGACCTTTCTTTTATAGATTGTTCTTTTTTAAAAAAAACTTTCTAAAAGGGTGTTTTTGGGACAGTTCTGCTAATGCAAAGTACAGAAAAAGTAGAAAAACACAATGTAAATGTGCAATAGCAAATTGGCTGCATCTGGGAGAGAGTTCTCTGACATGAGGCATCAGTCAGTAAAATGATCCTTTTTAATGTTCTGCCAATATTATTAGACCCTTCGACCTATTCAAAGACAATTTACAGTCGCCTCCACGGCTAGTTTATTAATCATTATTGTATTTATTTATTTAACACACAAATTATCGCTCATTCTCAG
>JAOXYL010000090.1:19525620-19541969 GCA_028564955.1 Terapon puta
TGATTGGCTGTTGTTTTCACGAGTAGTTTGTGTTTTACACCAAATTGCAAACTTGGCTTTCACCCTGTGCAATCACAGTTTCCCCCCTGAGAGTCGTGATTAAGCCTTGCTTGTTCTACACAACCTGCTCAACACAAGAACAACAAAGCTTCCTGTTGTAGCTAGTGGAATGATCCATATTTTAAGCGGAAATAAGAAAAATCCTTCCTCGATACATTACTTGGGTTCTTGATTTGACAGTCATATTGCATATTGCTAAAGCCTAATAGTTTTACAATACACCATCTGAGTGAGTATATCATTGGAAAGGACGCGTACGTATCTGTGCCATAATCACATAATCATCATTATGAATGATGTCATGTCATTTATTAAAATCTCTGGTTTTCTTCAAGAAAGCAGCTCTGCTGTCTGACGTCGTGTCTTCTGTCTGATTGATGGAGAAAATAGCTACATGAAATATTGCTTAAATTTATTCTTGGAAGCCACCCGTGGTGTGTTTTTCATATTCTAACCATCTCTTCCCCATTCAAATATCTTCAATCACTGTGAGCAAGGGAATCCTTGAGCTGAGAGTGAATGACAGCGAGTGGGAAACTGGGGGAAGTAGAAACTGGAGCGCAGCTGAAGAAGAGCCGCATGTCCACTGATTGGCCTTTATATGGCCGTTCAGTATTGTAATCAAAAGCAGATTGTTTTATGTGGTTCTGCAGGTTCCTTCATCAGAGCCCTGGGGTTAATAATAATACTGGCAAAGATTACCTGATCATATGATCCTTTTTGAGCCACGTAATAAATGGATGATACCAAATGTTTTGGTCATTTAAACAGCTGCATCTTCACAACAGGCTTGGGATATACTAATTAATAAAACAGAGGATTCTCCTAGAAGCTTTAATTATTTGCAGATTTGTCTTTAGGAGGCTTTCTGTGTAGCCATCAGTGGACTCCATGCGTGAGTCAGCTGCCGCAGTAGTAGTCGCCCACAGTCTAAACCAGATTAAGAGTTTAAACCTTTTAGTCCCTTGTCGAGAGGTTGTTAAACTTCTCCTAATTTAGATCCATTAAACGGGGCCTGTGTTCCATGCCTTTCCTTCAGGGGATTTCTGCATTCACGAGTGGTTTAGAGGTTTTAAGCAACTGGAAAAAAGTGAACATAAGAAGTGATGGATAGGAGCATTTGATCTTTATCCAAAAATTCATTAAAAAAAAAAAGAGAGAGAATCATTTGAGATCAAAGTGTATCAAAACTGATCATACATTTTGATTTTATTTAAGAAACTGATCAAAGAATCAACATTTTGCGCTCGAACCCAGCTGGAGATACAGAGATAAAACCCAGTTCTCCTCTATGAGCGCATGCACAGTGTTTCCAGCTCAGCACAGTTACACTTTCTGACAGCTCGAAACCTTGAAGCGGAGATCTCTCGCATAAACCTCGGTGCAGCTGACCTGACGTCTACCTGGATGTTCCCACTTAAACATTTTCATGTGTCGGCACATGATGTACTTCAGTCGTTGCCCTCCTGAGGACAAACAGCAACGGAATGAGGCGCAACCGCTCGCTGCATAAACACATCAAGGCGCATTGTGTACCATAATGAATCCAGAGTTGTCTGTCTCAGCACACTAAGCAAACACTATCCATCAAAACACTGGGAGCAGTATGACAAGACCTTAATATAAAATGTGGAGCAGCCTTCACCTTGTCAGTCCAACAAAGCTGCTATGATGCAAGTTGAGCTGTGTGTGGTGCAACCTTTGGCTGATCTATGGCTGTCTCCTCCTGCCAGCTCTGAGCAGTAAGCAACTTCATTTTCACCGGGAGACTGGCCTCAGCTTATCACGGTGAGAGTTTATAAATGCGCGATATGTCAAGTTGCTCTCCCCTTTTCTTCCATGTTTTTTTTTTTTTTGTTTGGAATAGAAGTTGGACCCCTTTCTAATGTTCTCATTAGCAAATACTCTGGAGGTCAAACGCAGTTTATTAGCAGGAACACACCAGGTGTTGACTGAAAACAGAAAAATACGAAATCACACCTGATGCCTTATGCAAATGAGGTTAATTAGATAGGCCAGCAATGGAAGAACAACATGCACTGTCTCATCTTAATCTAACTCACTGTTGTAAATATACTAAAATATCTTCAGCGTCAGTCAACAAAATGCCAGAGGTAAACACCATTTCCTCCGTACAGTACATGTCTACTGGGCTTGACAGCACATACTTGCTCGCGTTATTTTCAGCAGCGTCGCTTTGGGTTATTAGCTCAGTTGGTGACATGTTTATGGCTGTTAAAGTACTGTGTTTATTGGAGCAGGATTTAAGGCTGTTTACTTGGGACCAACTTCAGAAGTATACAGAAGGCCCAGACAGATAATTGTGAGATTTACGAGTCGGATAAAATACCAGCTCAGTGTTCAGCGGGGTTTACCTCAAGAGTTTCGGTACAGCGGAATCACCGGCTCTCTTAAGGATAACCATGAAATCATTCTGCCTGGCTTTAAAGGAACGGAGAGTACCTGATCATTTTCCCTGAATGCTCTCTGATTGTGAGGAACTGAAAGTCTGACTGACATTGACTGGTGCAGAGTAAATATCCCGCTGCTTTTTTACCCAGCTTTCTCTGTAAATAGGCCGAGCCATAACTCTGTGCCTCTCAGCCCTTGAGCTCGTTCTTTATCGCTGAAGACATAAATCTCAAAGAAACGCCTCACAAATATATCCTTATATTAAAAAAACGGCCATATTGCCATATCCGTCAACACAGTAGCTTGAAATCTTGCAGACGATTAATTAATTAGGTGCTCTAGTGAGTATAAACGGTAGCAGGGCAGTATATGTCCAACTGAAAATAAACGAAACTACAGTATCAGTGTTCGAGGTAACGAAAGAACATGTCATCTAGTGCAACAGTGTGTTTGTTTTTTAATATTTCTGGAACCGCAGTGGCATACCATGGCACAGAGGAATAAGCTCGGCGGCTTTTTAGCTACACAGACAAAACTTGTTAGAAAGATCAGCTCATTATTAGCGCGTTTCTGTTCGCGAGATGTGTTGACAATAAGAACAATGCGCAGTGTTTCCAGGCTTATGCTTAAAGTGTCTGAGTAAAGACAGAGCTGTTTTTAGTGCGTTTTGCTTTGGCAGTCAATTAGCCCTACTCAGGGTACATGAGTTAAACCCTCAACAGTATTGGCTGACTGAAACAAAGTGTTTTGACCCTCCCCCCTCCCTAAAAAAAAAAAAAAAAAAAAGTCTGGTGGTGGCCTCCAATACAGCTAACCAGCAACAGGCTGGTAATTGATTTGTTAAAGCCCTCCTGCTGGCCCGGTGAAATGAGATGACAAGTACAGTCCTGAGGCGTAGTTGAGGCGGAGGGAGGGCGAGGGGGCGGGGCGGGGCTGGGAGGAGGTCCGTGACCCGCAGGAGGATCGATACAACATGATGAGGGTGTGGAAATGGCGCCGCGACTCTTTGTTCTCAACCAGGCCTTTGCTATTAACCAACCGTTTTGCCACACTACACTTGTGATGTTATTAGAAAAAACACATCGCAGTGACACAGGCCGTTTGTTTTTACTGGCCATATGTCTGACCATGTGGTTTTCCATACTACAGGCGGATGATAATTCTTTTTAACTGCCCATCACTGTAAGTGATATCAAGCACATAAAATGTGATGTGGATCCCCAATGAAATCTTTTGATATACCACGACGGGGAGTCCCACTGCAAAGGCATGGAGACATGGCACGCTTGTGTTGTGCGCAGTTCAAATCCCACATTTGAAGCCATTACAAAGATTAATAACCACAATTCTGCTCAGTTGAAAATAGATGAGCTCACATCTTTGGGACGTTGGCTTGATTGCAGTGTGCATGAGGGGAAATGGTGTCCATTAATTCCACCAAATGCTGCCATTTGCTCGGAGCAAGGCCTAAATAATTTGTTGGTGTAACATGAATAATACAAGCAAAGGACACTAATGTCTACACGATGTGGGCCTGTTGTTTTTTTTTTCCAGGGGTGTTGCTCCTCCTTCGAAACCCGCTGCAGCCCTTCACTCTTCCGTCTGCATGTTCGGTATAGAAACCTTCCAGCACGGTATTTGGCAGCGGCGCCTCCCAGCTCAGCCTTTCTAAGCCAAAAGAGGGGATAGGTCAATTGCAAGTGCACTTTTCAAGTAATAAAAATCCATATACAAGTGTTTTTCTTTGGGGTTTAGAGAGAATTCCTCGCCCTCAGGAAAAGTAGCTCAGGGGTTGGGGGCGAATAATAGCTCACTTTGCACCTCATAAAAACCTGTGAGCACACCTCGAGTGCGTCTGCTGAAGGCCTCTCGCCGAACGTCCCTCGCTGGCAGCCCTCAAAACAGTCCCCGAGGATTATAGAAGTGATGAGGAGGGCAGTGCCGAGTATGATGTCCGCCTTCACACCACCGGTATGTGTGTTTAGCCGTCTCCCCTGCGTCCTTCAAGGATGGCGACACATCACAAATTCGCCCTTGCTTTCGTTTTCTTTTGAGTGTCAGACGAAGAGCCTTTTCCTGCCGGCTCGCGGACGTCTGCAGCTGCCGGGCCGACACTCCGAAGCACGTTAAAATGCGTGTTTCTTAAAATGCGAGAATCTGGCCTGAACCCTTGGCTACCGAGCCGGACTAAATGTGTGCAGTGTGCGGCGTTTTAACCCAGTTTGCGTGACTTGAATTTTTAATGTCGGCGAAGCTCCAGGAAAGCACTCTGTTGCAGCAGAATAACGGGCGTGGCGCAGAGCGGGGTCCCCGTTGTATCCTCTGCGTGTGATTTCATTATTCTGCAGCGGTTCACCGACACTCTCGGCCACTTTTTGGTAACGAGAGGAAAGTGAGCTAGAACTGAGTGTCAGTGGCTGATGAGCAACGACAGGATGAACTGACAGATGAGCACTTTGTTTCATCCCCACTCCCAGCTGATTTCTAGCTGCTGTGGCCGGCCGTGAGTCATTTGTTACGCTGGCGGAAATGGTTGTCAGAGAGCAATGGTTGTATCGATTATCTGAGTTCCAGGGAACAAAGTACAACTAAGAAATGAGTCCTCTCCTGTATTTCTCTCTTTGTGCTGAAATGTAAGGGACCAGAATTAGGGCAGATTTATGAGCTCTCTCGGTAGTCTCATTGCAGTGGAGCTCGCCTTTATTACTGAAATAATTAGTCAATGAATTGGTCATGCAATTGACAGAAAATATTGATTTTTTTAGAATCGAGTTAACATGAATTGTACTAAGAGTGCTGTGAGGCTGTAAGTAGCGGCAATACTTTGAGCTGGATGCCATGGTCACAGTGACAAGACTGACAAGCTGATGGTAATATTTACCAAGTTCACCCTCATCATAGTCCGTTACCATGTGAAGGCTTCGCTTGCATTGGATGATGGGAATAGCACTTGATTTGTTTATGTCTTCTCATAAACCCAAGCTGGCATATCAGAATTTTGACCTGACGGTTGTACTGGATGGGAAGTCTTACAATTTACCTCACAGATTATTTACCTCTTAAACAGAGATTTTGTGGCATTTGAATACATTCATGGATTTGCCTAAATCTGGGACCTGTGATTGTTTGTACAGATTTTCATAGCTATTCACTGAATTGTTATATTTCAGCTCGTTGTGTAAAGAAAAAGTTGCCAATGAGACGAATTCTTGTATAAGATGAAAGTGTTATTCTGCATCTGGGTCGTAAATCAAGATCAAAAGGGAGATGGTACGCCATGCATCGGGCCAAAATATTTGACCTTACCATAATTCTGGATTGTTTATGACTCAAGAGGTAAGGGGCTCAAGTGAGTCCCCTCTCCAGCTCGTAATTTTCCGACTTATTCTAGGTCAAACAGGCTGGAAAATGTTTCCCTCCAAGAAGGCTCGTCCTCCTCTGAACTCGGTTATCAGCGATCTGACACGCCAGCAGGTTCGTGTAATTAAACCGCGCTGCTTTGTTCACATCTACACGCAGCTGTGTCTAACACGAGCCCTTTCACTTCAGCACGTTCGGCCCTCCGCTGTCCCCCCTTTCATCACTGAGCGTGTAGTTTTCTTGTAATTAAGTTCACCAGTGAATTGAGGGCTCGCCAGTGTTATTCGCTCTGTGCTAGAGATGACACAAGAGTAGACATATAAACACAAACCCGCGGCCGTACAAATTTCTGAGGCTGATTTGGAGTGATGCCGCCTCGCAGAGCCACACAGAGCCCACGGAGACGTCACAAGCAGGTGTCGTTCTGGGAGAGATCACGTCACATTCGTCTTTCGTAACAAAGCATTATGGATACTGCACGAGGGGGAAAATCTGTGTTCCCCGGTAGGATTATTGTCTTTATTTTTATTTTCTGGATTATTGTTATTCATCTTGCATTGTTTTGTGGGAATTCATTCCTTTTCTTCTTCTGCTCCTGTAAAGTCCATTTGCTGATCACACTTGTTAAGCAGTCATGTGGGCTTACATCACCGTGTTTTGTGATGTTCTGTGTTCAGCTCTAATGCTCGATGATGTTATTAAAAAAAATCGATTGCTTTGATGCTTTTTAGCCCAGCTCACAGCAGCGTGGCTTTCATGTGACACTAAACCGAGACTGTGAACATGGTCAGCACTATACCTGCTTAGCATCAGCATGTAAACATTGTCACTGAGAGCACTGGGAGATTGTTTTTTTTCCACAATTTCCCAGAGCTCAATTCTACATATAAATTTTTTCATTTTTTTAGTTAAATTATTAGAATAAAACCCAGTTATTCTATGTATGGCAATATGAAATCATTACAAATGATTACATCTGAGAATCAGGAACAAAAAATTGTGCCTCATAAATGACAATCAATTATCAAAATAATCTCTTTTGTGCATTATATTGCTATTTTGTTATCGTAAGCCACAGGGAAGGTGAGCGGGGGAGGCAATTTATTCCTTCCCACAGTAGTCTGTTACATCTCTGCTAATCTGCCCCTGTGAGTCAGAGGATCACAAACCGAGGCCAGTGTCATTTCTCGGCACCTCACTGTTTTGGTCATTACCACCGCAGCACTGGTAGCAGGATGAACGCACACCTTCTGTCAACATGTTATTTTTGAGATTATGGCTTCCTCGCTCCTTCGCGAGGAAATTGGGTTGACACAGTGAATTTCTTTCCATTTAAGCAGCCTTAATACTTAATGCTGTTTTGTCTGCCCCTGGGGCCCGCTGAGTGCGCTTTGCACTTTTCTGGGCTGGCACAGATTCTCATTACCCCTGGAAAAACTTCCCGTGTTCATGTAAAACAGTGCAACCTGATCCTGAGACTCGAAATAGTTGAAGGGAGACTTAACATTCTCCACGGTGTGGCGGAGGCGATGCTGCTTCCCAAGAAGAGTCACACAAATAGAAAATGGCTCCGACGTCAAGAAACAGCATGTGCTCGTTTAACACCTATAAATATCTGAGAGTTTGCTCCAGTGGGAGGAATTATGGGTAATCAAAGGAGACAAAGGGACTTGTGGAGATGTGCTCTTTTTTTTAACAGATCTCTGAAAGTATTTTAGATTTTGTGGAGTGATGTATGATGTTCTTGAAGTATCTTTGTTTTCCATATAAAAAAACAGAAAAAGAATAAGAACATAAGCATTGATCTGCCTTTTATTAAACCGTGTTCAGACGCAGCACAGCTCCTCTGGTGAGTTTGATAGATTTGGACCCCGGGAAGGCTCACAGTTAATACAGTGCTGGAAACCAGTAAACTGACAACAAGCGCTCCGTCAGAGGAACGGGATTACAAAATGTTTACAAGACATCATCTGTTGTGTGCTGAGGGAAGTTATTTCTTACTCCCTGGCGAGTTAATCTATTTTCACCAGCGACTTGTCACGCTGGAGCCACCCGAACAGAAAATCAAATCCCAACCCGCTGGATAATGGGCCTTGGAATCCTTTAGGACCTGTGATGGTGATTGCCTCTGCGTTCACTGGAAAGCAGCTCAAAATTCAGCAAAGTGTGTTTGTTTGGGCATATTGAGGCTGTGTGTGTGTGCGTGTGTGTGAGTAAACGCCGCGTGCGCCTTTTTATGAGCTCGTCTGAGTGATTTCCCAGTGAGAGTGTGTTTTACAGCCGGATTCCTCCAGGATGAGTCTGCCCGTTTGATAGAACAGCCCCATGGCGGCCTCCCACTCTCCAGCCTAATGAGCATCAGGTCTAACAGGTGGTCCATCGGAGCAGCGAGAACGAGAGGCACTGGGCCGTCTGTATGTACGTTACTTATTTGCTGTGCGGAGAGACTGTGTTTTTTTTTTTGGTGTTTTTTTTAAATAGCGGTAGTGCTGCTTTTGCTCTCCGTCCACAGAGGAAATTGAATCATAAACACAATATTTCTTGGATCAGCAATTGGCAGCCTCAGATGCTCTGTGGTTTGTAGAGTAAGCGATCAAACAAGATCAGAAATCCTGGAAGGTAGCTGCAGTTTATTGACTGATTTCAGGTTGTTGACATTTCGTACGCCGTCGGAATTTGTGCCGCGAACAAGCTGCTTTGTTTCACGATCGGCCCGTGAAGGACTTATAAAACGGGGGCGCAATTTATACAGCTGGAATGAAAAGAGCTGTAAAAGTGTTAATTGTTTCCAGTTGCGCTTCCAGGTTATGTAACACGCACAACATTGGTTTATTACACATTTTGTGAAAATCACTTGTATGATATTAGGCAGCGTTTGCTTTGATTAAATAATTCTTAAAGCCAGCGCTGTGTTAGCTAAAGGAATGTACAGTATTGGCAGCCGTCCAGTGTGGTTCCTGTTTAACATTTTTATGTACATTTCTTACCTTACATGCCAAATTACATGCATACAGAACGCTGTATATGCAGTATACCCACTTTCAGATGTGCTGAAATGACTCTAATTTCCTGCTCTGTTCACTCACCATAATGTTATTGCAATATATAATAATACCTGTGTTTGTAAAATGCTCCACCACTCTGGTCCAAAATATCTCAACAGCAATTTGATGGATTACCATGAAATTTGCCTGATAACTTCGGGGAATGACGTGAAATCTCAGCGTGTCTGCCAGTTAAAATTCTTGGACAAAAGAAGTTACATCATACATCGATAGACGTCAGCATTATTAGCGAAAATCCCTTTTTTTTTCTTTTTGAGAATGGCAGCGTGATTGCGCAACGCAAACCAACAGGGATCCATTACTCATCTGACATCCACAAGAAAGGAGTGGAAATAAGGAAAAGAAAACAGGACAAGACACAAATTGAACATCAGAGCTAAATGCCCATTTTCAGCCCATGACTAAAAGACGGAAAACCATATTTCCTACAATGTAACACAGGGGCAACATCTTATTTTCATTCTTCGCTGAATTCACTCAAAGGAGACAAGAAACATGAAACAAGGTTTCGCTTTGCTCCCAGCTGCAGTCGCTGCTTTGGTAAATGTCTGAGTCATGATGAATAACTTTAGTCTTCAAGAGTCTTTCATATGTCTGCGTTAGCTGTACTCCACAGTGAGACCCTTATCTTGCTTTTACACCAAGTATTAATTGGGTTTAGTTAGGTTAATTACTTTAATCATATATATATATTATCATTATATCGTCTATAAAAGTGCTAATAATTTGAAATTAAAGCTTTTTTCTTAGGTCTGACAGCAAGTATATCTTTTAGCTCATTTTCTTTCCAGACTATTAAAAAAATATATAATTTATCTGTATGGTTGTTTTTTTTCAAACATATTTTTCTAGCCGTGTTGTAATCCTTTTGCTCAGGATGGCCTACAGTGGCGCACAATGTGGGAGACAAAGCAGCAGTGTTTAGCATGACCAGCAGATATCTTTTGTTTTGGCGTGAGCTCATTAAATGATGGTGTGTTGCAATGCATGGGCTCAAGAGGGTTTGGGTGGGGGTGCATGCCCCCTCAACCCCCCCTACCACCACCCTCTTTGCATTGCTGCTGCAAGCTGACTTTTAATGGAATCTGATTTAAAAGCTTGTGAATAAATTCCCGTGGGGTTGTGGTTTGTAGGTCATTGTGCCATTATGGTTTGTTCCTGGTCTGTCTGCGGGAAGACGTATGCATTTGTGTGTGTGTGTGTGTGTGTGTCTGGTTGTGTGTGAATATGTGTTAGTGGGGGAGGGGGACGCGAGGCACGGGGGCTTCGCCTGCTTGTCTGGTCGAAGCATCGCAGCTTCTCTCGCCATACTGCTGTAGGTGGACACAGACTGAACCCACCCACCCCCACACAGGCTTGACCCACAAATCCCTTCCTCTGGCCAACAAAGGGATTATGGGAGAAATAGACTAATCTACTTCTGTTAATGTACTTATGCAAAGTGTTTGCCACACAAGCCCTGGCATCAGTCTAATGTTAGAAAGCAAAAAAACAAAACGTTTGCTTAATTGTCCAAAGCTTCGCGTCTTGTATTTTATGCTTTCTGTGCAGAGCAGGGAAAGACAACGCCGCACTTCCAGTCTAAGAGCATTTGTTTTCTTTATTTGGGATACTTGAGAAGGAACAGTGGACTTGTAAGGGGCCACCTGCAATAACAAATGACTCCCCAGTGTGTAAGAAACATCCAAAAGCAGCACTCTGGATGATTTCTGCCTTGATTTATTAATATTCAGAGTATGCCAGAGGGTTGTGCTTGAAACACAACTGGAGGTGTGTGGAGATGAAAATATACCTTTATGAATGGCCTCCCAGCCAATTATATTCAGTAGCACATACCAGAAATGACAGTTTGTTACTTGGACAAATGCTCGGAGAGCAACTTTCACCTTAAAGTGGTCGTTCTGGCCAGCTCGACTCAAACCTCTTTGATCCCTTCTTTCAGTTTGTTTCTGGATGTCTTGTCTTTATCTGCTCTTGAGGTGGGAGTGGAGTGACTGTGAGTGGAGGAGACTGAATAAGGATGAACTTATCACCTTGTCTTTGGGCAGACGGATCGTGTGGAAGGTTTCACCACAGCTGGCTGGGTTTCAGTTGTGTAAATGTTCCTGTCTCGATGGTGTGATACGCCGAATCCCCCGCCTAATTCAAACAGTCCAGGGAGAAATAAGCTGTGGGATTTTGTGCAGCAAAGGTTTAGCACGCTGGAGTGGCTGGAAACAGATAGCATAAACGGTGATCACATTATTGTGCCTCCTCAGACCTCCCTAGTCATTTGGAAATTTGCTTACATGTTTGCACGTATTGTAAAATGACTGTTTCCTCTCCACGTTTGGCCTGATGATGAAAGATTGTGCGATATTTATCTTAGAGGGAAGAGCTTTGATTTTGCACCACAGGAAGAACATGTGGGTAGTCTTTTTGTTGCGCAGAGCTGGATTGTGTTTGACTCATTTCCAGACTGGATCCCAGATGCTGGACCTGGGTGGTCACACCCATAGCGATGTTGCACAATGCCTGTTTACTGCCTCTCGTTTCTTAACCAAATATTGTTTCTGTGCTGTCCCGGCTCTAGAAAAAAAAATCAGCCCTTCACATCAGAGGCGTAACTGGTTGACCACAGTTCAACAGACAAAGCCACTAAGCTGTCATTGTGATATTTCCTTTCCAGATGTCCTAATGATGGTCTCATCATCTCTCACCACCTCTGCTTTCACAGGGTGTTCACAATATGAGCCAGATGGGTTGTTCTCTTCCGATGTTAGAGCGAAATGATCTAACAGGATGGATGTGGGGACGTGCTGTATTATGACAGTGGCCCGAATATCAGATCATTTTGATAGTAAGATTAACCCAAGCTCTTAATTTTACAGTGTAAACATGATTTGTTAGTGCCAAAGTATGTAATGGACACGCTGTGCTGATATGTGCAAAAAGCTAATAAGTCTTGGCTGAACTGAAAAGTTCTAATCAAATAGGATTAGCTGAAATAAACCAAAACAGATTAATTGTTATGTGTTTTTTTTCTTTTCAGATAAATGGAAAAATGTAGTCATTGTCTTTTCCGCTTCTAAGGTATTTGTTTTGAATATTACATCGAAACAAGAACAACATGCAAATCTGTTGGTTGTTAAAGGCTGATGTCCGTGAAAGCCTCAGACGTGGTGGCCTTTCTCACCACGCAGGCTTCTTGCAAAGCTTAAGTGTCCCGGCTCTCTCCGCTCTCTATAAGAAATGAATGGCCCTCTGGTGACTTGTTGATCTTGTTACTTCCAGTGTGAAAGCGGGGTTAGACTGACTTGTTCATTTTATCAGCTGAATGCTGCCATGAGAGCAGTCTGGATTAAAAGAAAATGTAGCCCTCGCAGCTGCGTAACATCAACCATCGTATTTTTACTTAACCTTATCTGAGCTGACTTCCAACACGGCCTGTTGCGTGGAGACGGGTCTACTTTTAAGCTTCTCGAGCACATGCAGGCCACTCCCAGATATCTATCACAGTCTGTAACAAGCTGCTGAGTGCCGTTTGAAGTGTTTGCGTTTATGTGCTAAGCATGCCCGGTGCTGACGGATGCGTAGTGACAGTTGTGAGACAGGGCCTGCCGGACTTCCAGGACAGGGATTGCAGTGCCGTCTCATCTGCTGTTAGCAGCGGATAATGCAGCTCTAAAGCCTCTTGTGTAAGAGACCTGGTCACCGAAGACAGGACAGGAGGGGACGGGGGAATGACGTAAGTGTCCTCCCGTTCTTCCTTCCATCCTCCCTGATCTCTGATCCTGAGCACTTGGGAGGTCAGCGGAGCCAAGGCGCTGACCCTAATTCTTTAAGGAAAGGTTTCCTCCGAAGAGTCGCCGCCTGCTCCCTGACCCCTTTTGGCGGCTGACCTGGAAACGGTGCAGGGAGCAGCTGACGTAGAGAGGGGCCGCGTGTTTGTAGAGCCTGCAGACGCTCGCTGAAGGGCCCGAGCGGTCTCCCTGCGGCTTCATTTGTTCTTTTTTTTTTGTTGTTTTTTGATCCGATGAAGGACACGGCTCCATCTGTTTCCTGCTCCCGAGGGCTGCGACATTCGCAGTCAGATCGGATGAAGACAAACGAATAAACGGAAGGATGAGTCACAGCTTTACTCTGGTGTTTTGACAAGTCCTTCTGCTTGAGCGCGTGAGGCTGGAAATATTGACGTGTTCGTTAAATGACTTTGAGGGTGGTTGTGTGTCAGGCGTCGCGATAAACCGATAAACACAAACAATAGACAGTTCTGCTGACAACATTTCTGTCTCGATCTGTTAACCAATTCAACACCGCCGTGTTTACTCGGCAGGGCTCCATTGTTTGCTCCGTCAATAAACAAGCCCGCTCAAAATGTAGGACATAAATACTTGTGCTCCTCTCGGGAAGCCGTTTCCTTCTTAAAAGCGTCTCGCCTTTCTTTCAGCTCATCATCCACCTCCGCACTCGAAACCATCCACCCCTTTTTCTCTTCTCCATCCTCTTGTCCGTCATCCTCCCAACACCTGTCAGCGCCATTGTCTTACCCTGAAGAAGAGTAAACCAATGCAGGCATGCTCCTGCGACCCTTTCAATGGCGCTCTCCCAACGGGGCGGCTGCCTTTGTTCCGTCAGCCTTTCTTACCACGTTTGCGGGCAATCAGCAAGGGGGCATCCGTCTTCCCATTGAGGAGGGGGCGTGGTGCTCGGTGCTTGCCGGGTGTGATAATGGACCACACATGGTCGTGCTCCAGTGGTTCACCAAGACCTGGGGCCTCAGTGCGTGGGCCCAGGCCCCGGCCCTGCCTCCGCTCCCTCCAAACCGGCCCATAAAGCGCTCTTCTTCTCAGCCTTTTGTTCAGGCCCTTTTCTCTTTGCCTGAGCTCCGCCGGGCCCTTTGTCCTCCTCTCTGGGGGCCCAGTGCCTCCGCGTCCACTCGCTCAGTTTTGTTCGCTCCACCTACAATGTGCCACCAACAAGTATTCCAGAAACGCCATGAATGCAGGTCTTTCTGCCAGAGTGAACGCGCCTAAGTAAAGATGGAGAAAAGGGGGGTTTTGATTTCATGTCACTCAGGAGATTTTGCTGATGATTTGGGAGGTTTATTGAGCTGAGTTGATCGGGATACGAGACGCGAAAACAAATCCCTCCTTCTACTTTTAGAGAGACTCAAATGAGGTTCTTGCTTTAAGGAGTTTAATTAAAATTTTTCCTGAGTGAGGACTTGTTGTTACCGCGGTGCAGTTTCTAAAACTCGCTCTAAATTAAATGTAAGTATTATTAGTGAATTAAAACCTCATGCATGCTTTAATTGCAGACAACCCAGCAATGCAGAGCAGACCTCAGTCTCAGCAGGCCCCAGCGGTTGAGTAACCTCCATCCCAGACCACATGAATCCCAGAAAGGGCTTTTTTTGATCAAACCTGTCGACATATTTATCATTTTTGACCGAATTAAAGAGCCAAAAAACAGGCGTCAGAAGTCTGGATACTACTCTAAAAACTTAATATATGTCCCTCTGTCTCCGCGTCCACGAACTTGTCTGACTTTGCAACCATAAATCTTTATATTCGAGGCTTATTAAGTTTCCTTTTTTTTCGCTTTTTATCTTTAGAGTGGAGCTTTTTGATGTTTGACACACATGTCAGGGAGGTTTCTTTCTTCTTTCTTTTATTATATTGGAGGTCTTGCTAATTTAGAAAACTTCTGTCAAGGCCGTAGCGATGGTACCACCCTGACACTTTATTAACATGAGGCATGTGGGAAGGTAATGATGTAAATTTAATGAAATCCCCATCCGTCGTTGACTAGGATTTCACTGTAACCCTTTTAAACTGTAAAAGGGATGTCATTTTATGTACCTCCATGAAATCGATCGCCGGCTTGCTTTGGTTTACTATACGAATGGCATTGATTTGTTGGTGCTCCCTGCCCAGACCTGCAAGAGTGAAGCATAACATGCAGTTGTTAATGCCGGCCCACTCAAGCAATAAGTCCTCTGCACCATATGGGCCTTTGTTGTTTTGCCACAAACTTCAAACTTCAAAGGGAAACGGCTACCTCTTGGGTAGCCTTATCAGAGGCCTTGAAAAAGATCCCTTCTTTTTTTTTTCTCCTGTTCCACTCATTCAGGTCACCATGCTGCCTGTAGTATTTGACACAGTTTTTTAAAAACCCACGCAACTTTTTGAAGTTATGGGTAGGTTGGAGAACTCGCAGCTACAAAGCTGGGTTCGATTCGTTTCATAATCTATCTGACCCATGTAAAATTTCCAACCCGCTTTGCTGAGCATCATTTTATTGCCACTAACTCTCTGTAACATCAGATCTCGGTGATGGCAAACTTTTATAACCCCTCATCAAAAAAAATATGAGCTCTCAGGCCAATGTACTGCCCTGCGTCCACATGTGTAGTCAGATTTTTTTCTTTCATAATTTCATAAATTCAAAATTGATTTATTTAAAGCCCTAAATCACAAACACTGTTTGCCTCAGAGGGCTTTACAGTTGTGACACTCTCTGTCTTTATACCCTCGAACCGGGTCAGGAAAAACTTCAAAAAACCCATTATGGGAAAAAGAAGAAACCTGAGGAAAAGCCACAGATGAAGGATCCCTCTCTTTAAGACGGACAGACGTACAATAGATGCCACATGTACAGAGAACATCATCATATAAGTAATATACAGATATACATATGTAATATACATACATACAAAGCCACATGATACAGCAGCCAGGAAGTAACAAGACAACACGCAGCTGTCTGTTTAACAGTCGGGTCTGCCCTCAGGACAGAGACATTATGGATCGCTGTTGAGTGATACCTGCTCTCAGGAGAGACTCAGCCAAACAAATCGATTACCACCTACTTTATCCAATTGATTCTGTTCAGTTCATCTCGCAGTAATTCAGAGCTAATGATACAGCCTCCCCTGCATGTACACTGTATCTGATGTCCTTTATTTCATCATTAAAATGATTGTATTTTTCCCTATGCATTTTGTAGAAATTAGCATTTTTTTATGCCCACCATTGCCCGCGCTGAACAAATGGTCTTAGAAAATCCAATAGTGCTGACTGTGGCGGTGTACGCTCTATCTTAGTTTGGAATTCAATTTAGCCCGACAATGGGAACTGAAGAAAATTGCCACTGAGTGTTATTGACTCAGAGAACGAGATTCGCTGGGGAAAGTCTTTTGTGGTGCAGTGACAAGAGTGACAGTACAATACAGAGGAGACATGAAGACGCAGGAGGAAACATTACTGTTAATAGCGGAGGTTTTACATTTTTCTCCTTTTCAGGGCACAAAGACCTATTATTAGATGCATGTACACTGAATCTGTTTGCACATTTATTTTTTCCTGCCCTTTGTGATTTGTTGATTTTACAAAATCTGAAGATTGCATACATGCTCTATATGTGACAATGACATTTTACACTTGCATTAGTCTGGAAGTCTGGAAGGCA
>JAOXYL010000090.1:19547810-19567558 GCA_028564955.1 Terapon puta
TGCGTTTTATTCCGAAAGCCGTACAACAGCGCCATAATTCCTTACAGATGGTGGTAATTTGCCCGCTGTTTACTCGTTGATGTCCGTCAGTTTGCTCGGATATTTCCAGCCACATGAAGCGTCTCTCGCTTCGAAATAAATCTTACGTTTCCCCCTGTGCGATTTGCGGACAGACCCCCAGAATATGCATTTCTTTGGCGAGAGAAGCCCGCCTGTTTTTATGTACTTTTCCTTCAACCTTTGGCGGATTTAAAAAAAATAAAAAAAAAAGATTTATTCCGGTCATACGGCTCCATTTCTCTCTCCGGTTCATCTCAAATTCATTGAGTGGTTGTAAAGGCAAAAAAAAAAAAAATCCCGATGGCGCGTCCTCGGTTTTCAATCTCCCGTCTAATATCCAGCCTCTTCTCACGCGCGCGACCGCTGCTTAGCCTCTGCACGGAAAAGCCAATCAATCTTCAATTTCAGATAGCCTCTTTACTCAGGCCCTTGCAGTCACTGGACCTGCCTGTTTTTTTCTCCACCCTGCCGGCGCGTTCGCATTATGACTGAAGCTGTTCAAGGGGTAAAGAGGTTAGCTCTCACATGATTATTTTTAAGCCGAGGAGATAGGGAGATAGCGGGCGCATTTTTCATGGAAATGGTTTTGAAGTCAGCAGAAAGGGCTCAAGGTGCTCCTGTGCAGGAAACAGTTTTACTCTGGGCTTGTAATTGAATTGTCTCCAGCCCTGCGTAAGAAATCGCTCGAGGCGGATGCGAAATGGTATAATAGAATGATAAAAAGGGGAATCCATATAAGAGAGAAACTCACGAGGTGATCGTGAATAAAGAATAACTTGATGACAGTGGACAGCTTTTTGACAAACTGCGTGGTACGTTTCCCTCGTCCTGTCTGTGCCTTTCTGATGGTGCTGGAGTGAAAGTGATCTGTTTTGCGAAGCTGTAAGAAGACTTAGTCACGCCTGCGCCGTCTTTGTTTTCTCCGTTCAGCAGGATTCACGCGTCTTTCTTTTATTCGAGTCGCGCAACACTTCTAAAAATATTGAGCTGAGGAAGGGATGTTAACGTTTCAGGGGTCTCCGGGTTCGCCACAATCAGTTGCATTGTGTACAGTATGCCTCGGCGCAGACAACTCACATAGCGGCGTAATCATTCTCGGGCATTTCACGCTGTGTTATCATGAGAAAATAAGCCTTTACCTTATAATCAAAAACTCATGTAAGCAGATCGTGGCAGATTGAGGCGCAAGATTAAGAGCCAGACAAGTTGTTGGAGGACCCGATGTTGAAAATGAGACAAAGTGATGGAAGGTAGAGAAGTTTTTCAGGGGCTCCTCTTGTTAGCGGCCACATGATCCCCCCCCCCGTTCCTCTGGGAGTCGGCATACATGTGCACGCTTTGGGGGAGGAATGTGCTCCCGGCTGGAAAAGGTTTCCAGTGCACAGCGAGGTCCTCCCTGCCGCCGGCTCCACTGACACATGGGCCGGGCCAGCCGCAGAAACTCAATCTACCTCTCCAGCTGCCCTCTTTACTAGCAGAGGGTCTGATGATGATGATGATGGTGATAAGGAGGAAGATGGTGAGGACTTTCAGCGGGTTAATGATTTGCCATACATCGGGGAAAACTGACCATGACTAGTTGGACTATGATGCAAATGTGTTAAATCAGCTGTGGGTGTATCCCTTTCAGCTGCTCTGAGCAGTGGGTTAAGAGGTGACTTTTTACCACGTTCCCCAATTCTCTGCCTGTCGACCATGGCCCGCGAGCCGCTCGTCTGCCTCGGTGACATATAAGCAGCGAGACAACCCCAGAGGTGAACCTCCTTGCACGATGACTCTGGGAGCCAGGGCTGTAAATGCAGTGGCATCTCAACTTTGCTGCTAGAAAAATCTGGTGCGGCTTTGAGGCAGTATATAATGTATCTGGCCTCTCGGGCTCCACCGCACTGTGCAATGGAAAAAGAGCGCACTTGTCTCCAAAATGGCTCTGAGATGTAATTGAACCATAATACCTCTTATGTGAGCATCTTGCGGTGGAATGAAGATCTCACTTGACAAATGGGCCAGAGAAAATAAACTGGCATATCTGAGTCATGAAGTGGGGAGCTGGGCTACCGACTCTTAAGCCCGCTGGTGGAGGGCCGGAGCCTCCGTCAGTCTGACTAGAGACGCAGGAGAAACCCAATCATCTGTGCACTGACATCCAAGGCATTTCTATTATATCCCAGCTGATTATTTCTGTGCTCCTTCCAACATCCCGAGGCCAGGTAATGTTTATTTGCCTCAAATCCACCATAAGCTGGTCTATTTCTGCTCACCCCTTCGCGCAGAGCGCTGGTTCATTTTGGGATTTGATGAACGCCGCAATCCCCACCGCGCCACACCAAATTCCCCATGAGCTCTCTGGTACTGAGAGGTGTCAGTTGCCAAAGTAAAGTGTTGTGCTTAAGAGTTTCAGAACGGCTGAGGAAGCAGCTGATTGCTCTTGCGTCAAGTTCTTTATTTGGTTCATTCTTTTTTCCTCGCTTTTGTGTTTATTTCATTCATAATTTGAAAAAAAAATTACTTATCTGGTGCTCTCTTTGGCTCCCTCCCACCTTTCCCCCACCAGTTGAACTAATTGAGTGTGTTAATTGTGACGGCTGCGAGGACATATTACAACCTGCTGCACTTGGCTTGCTCTCACGTGTCATGTCCCATCTATCACGCCTCTAATTGCAACACCTATGCTTTGCTATAGCCAACCGCGTTCTCTCCGCGGAGGCCCTTCCTGTTGCCTCTGAATCATCAGCACCGCCATCTCGTCTGGCCGAAAGCAGCAGAGGCCCGGCTCGCCTGTCAGACACCTCGTAACGTGGCAGAAAAGATAGGAAAAACATTTAACACTCGAGGACTCCTGTGGGGAGAAATGTGCCTTCCTCTCTTTTTCTTCCCTTGACCCCTGCTGGAAGCTCCCCCACCCAGCCACTGACACACACAGCTTGTGGCTGATGTTGCAGCATTAGGTTAGGTCATGGAGGTTCATCCCACAGAGGGGGGACGGAGGGGGAAGTCAAAACGGCCCCTTACTTAGTGGCCGTGCCTGCCAAGTCGGGCCAAAAGTACACATTTGGTGTTTAGAGATGTCCTTAAACATGGACACATCTCTGTGTGTTTTGCGCCACAGCGGCTTCGCCCCCCCTGCACACACACAGCAGACAGACTGTGAGCTGCCGTGTCGATTGTCACCACAGGTCGCCCCCTCTCTAAGCTGCATTTTGCCAACATGGCGTTCCCCTGCTGCGTGCCAGTATTTGTTTGTGGCCGAGGGCGTGGCGCTCTTGCTTAATCCCAGAGTCCACAGCTGTAAGAGCTGTAAGACTGTGGCTGTGGTAGCTGCCCAGAACTTGAAGCTTGCCCTCTGATTTTCTGTTTGTGAATGCCACATGACCACACTCTCAGGGTAAAGCTATAAGCGCATGCAAAGTTTCATTTCATTGCAACCTATATTTTCTGCTTAGTCTGCACTGGAAAAGAATAGCCGCGCATCCTCCTCAGAGAATCTGCAGTGCTTTGCCAGAAGAAATACTGCACGCCATAAACACTGTTTTCAGACAGAGTGCTTTTATTGAATGTGGCTGAGCAGTAAAGTGGTCAGACAGTGAATCAGTGTGACATTGTCTGAGCTGACAAAATATCAGTATTCTGTTTTAGATATTAATTTAGTCTGTCCATCTATAGTAATATGTCATGTTTTCTTGCACCCAGGAGTCCTTTTCTAACCTTTTTTTTTGTTCTCTTTACAGCCGTGCAATCAAGACTAATCAGGACCTGCTTCCAGAGACCCCTTGGACAAACATCTTCTACGATGACTTCTGGGGCACCTTACTCACACACAGTGGCAGCCATAAGTCTTACCGGCCCCTGTGCACCCTCTCCTTCCGCCTCAACCACGCTGTGGGTGGGCTGGAGCCCTGGGGTTACCACCTGGTAAATGTGGCCGTCCACGGGGCTGTGACGGGCCTGTTCACCTCCCTGGCTCGCCTGCTTCTTGGAGGGGGCCTGTGGAGCCTGCTGGCCGGCCTGCTCTTCGCCTCTCACCCCATCCACACGGAGGCGGTGGCGGGCATCGTGGGCCGGGCCGATGGAGGCGCTGCCCTCTTCTTCCTGCTGTCCCTGCTGTGCTACATACGTCACTGTCAGCTGCGGGGCCATGCCGGGCCCTGGCGGCTCGCGGCCTGGTTCCTGGGCAGCCTGGGCTGCGCCGCGTGCAGCATGCTGTGGAAGGAGCTCGGAGTGACCGTCCTGGCTATATCGGCGCTGTACGACGTCTGCGTCTTCCACCGGCTCAAACTGCGACAGGTCATCCTGCTCCTCCACAAGGTAAACAGTTTGTTCTCACCCCGCGGTGCTGCTTTTTCACTTGTGTCTGATTTCCTGCACCCGCTCCCCGACTGTCAAGCGTCTGGCAAACAGCAGTGGAAAGTTGATATAGGCGTGTGTGCCTGTGTGTGCACTTTATGTGTGTGTTTTGTTTGCTTTTCATCACAATATGATTTAAAAAACATTTGCCAGTGTATGCACAGCTGTGTCATTCAGGTCGGATTGTTGTGTTTCCCATTAAATGCAAGGAAACACATGTTGCGGGAGGAACGCGAACATCAAACAAAAGTCTTTCTCTGTGTCTGCGTTCATTAATGCATCTATTGATGGGTAATTGATGAGAATGATGTGTATCATTATGGTAATGAAAAATCATTATAGTAATCGGAGTGGGAGTTTTATTGCTGAAATTTCAGTCCTTATAAGCTTCACACTCTGCCTCAGGACTAAACTCATTCTGAAGTGCAAACCCACAACAGACTGGGCTGCTACAAATTTTAGGTCCTGACTAATTTAAGATGTTGCCTGTTTGAAACCAAATCTGTCCCTTCATGTGGCTCCACCTTAACCAGTCACATACACTGTTTTCCTTTCACCAAAGAAAACTAACTCCTAAACGTCTAGATTAAGAAGCAATTAAACCAAGAAGTTAACTCAGAATGAACAGCTAATTGCTCATCGACATATTAGTTTTAAATGGATGATGTCATTATGAAACACGATGATGAAAAGTGAGCCATTTGCCACATGCTACACATTAACATTGGAGTCATTTTGTGCAAATGTTTTTGGAGCTTTCCTCCTTTTGTGTGTGTATTTGTATATGAGTGTGGCTGTGTTTGTGTGTGTGTGTACACCTATGTTTGGTTGTATATTAACGTTACACACAGCGAGAGAAAGGGAAGAAGATGAAAATATTTTTCAAAAGAAATAGCTGAGGTAAGAAAAAGTGATGGCCATTTTATATTTCCTTGTCGCTTTTGCAGCATTTAGCCATTAAGAAGCCTTTTCCCCAACAGCTCCTGTCAGAAGTATTTACTGTTTGCTGTCTAGTCAATGTGACGTCCATGACTCTCCACCCATCATAACAAATTCAACAAGACGTGTGCACAAACCTGACAGAGGGGCTCCAGAGCAGCCAATGAGAGGGTGGCTATCTGGCACTCCCAAGCAAAGAACAACACTTAAAGAATTGTTGTGTGGCGAGGAGGGATAGAGGTCGGCAAGAACAGAGGCAAACACCAAGAGAGAGGGACACAATGATTGAAACAAATGGTTTAATTGAAGAGCAAATGTAGCCCCTCCCTTTTATTGCTCAGCATAGTGTGGAAATGGAGAGCGAGGGCCTCTGCTGCTGTCTTCTCCACGCTGTTCTCTCATGATTTAAGCCTTATCTGACTCCCTGTGTCCTCTGGAGTATGGCCCATCCATTGCCGCAGGCAGACAGGCCTTCTAATGGCTTGTCAGGCATGGCGAGACTAGAGAGGAAACAGGGCCAAAAGGGCCGAAGCAGATGATGCCTCATAGCTGACAGTTTTTCAGCTTTTTGATTGAAAATCCACAAAGCCTGCTGATCCAATTGTCTTTGGGAAAGAAATGGATTGGCAGATAGTTAGCCTTCGAGCATGAAGCGAGCCCCGCAGATTTCTTTCATGGTTTGCCACCGCGGTTAACTAACTTGGCAAGCATGTCCGTGGACAGATGTGTTCTGCCACAACGCGGCACGTCCACTGTTGCTTCTGAGGTCCGGAGTGCTGTGTTTCCCGCTCAGTGGTGATCATATAGATAATAATTTAATAATTAATTTATTTCTATATTACCTTTCATAGGTAATATGCAGCTCAAAGTGCTTAAAGTTGCATAAAAATTGCTTAAAATATTTAGCAGATTAAAAGCTTACAGTCGGTTGAAAATACAGTGAAACAGTGGGGAGTCAAATATTCCAGTAAAATAAGCGAAGCAACAAGAAACTACATAAAAGCAAAATTCAAAAGATGAGTCTTCAGATGTTTCAGTTTTACAGTTGCATGTTGCATGACAGATGTTTATGGTCAGTCTGCTCCACAGTTTAGGACAATAATAATCTCTCCATACTTCTTTGTCTTAACTAGTGGTATATTTAATGACTTTTTGATGGCCTGAGGCAGATGTTAGGAGTACTGAGGGAGAGACGGACAACTGCGTACGGAAAATTCAGAACCATTTGAACTAGTTATAAGGGTTTATAATCGATGCTAAGAGGGACCTGGAGCCACTGAAAAGCTTCTAAAAATAGGCATGATGAGCTCTGTTTTAATCGTTTTGGTCAAAAGTCTGGCAGCATCCTCTGTACACACAAGAAATCTATTCAGTTTCTTCGGAAATCCAGATAAAAGAACTGCAATAGTCGAGATGAGAGAGGGCCAAAGAAGGAATCAATGTCTTTTGCATCAGAAAGTGCAAGATTCAATATGGTCTGGCATTTACATAATAATGCAAAGGATGGAAAAACACAGCCTTAGTGACACGGTCGATGACACCCAAGATTTTAGAATCATTTTGCCAATGCTGGATACTAGTTGAAAAGACACAACAAAATGATAAGGCAGACCTGCAGGTATACAATATGTCCTTATTTTCAACACTGGGCATTGCAAACATTCAGGCTGTCTCTGTATTACACTTTGAATATATTGCACTTTAAATCACAAAAAAAGTATCATGTCTAACAAGTTTTCAATGAATTGGCCACAGATCCTGGCACAATGACAGCTTTAACAACTTAACACACTCCATACAGTGTGAAAAGAGAAATTCCTCTTTTTGTTTTTAGCAAAAAGGAAAAGTGAGACCACAGCTCGCTCACAGTGGGTTACTTTGCATCGAGGAGGCAAACAATGATCTGCGTGGGTTGTCAAGCACTTTTTGGAAACACTCTGCAAAACAACTAGCTCTTTATTTATTTATTTTTTTTGCTCTGTTAAGAGAGGACTGTGAAATGGCGTGTTTTTCTGGAAGCGAGGCCGCCGTATACGGTGCGACTTTCCTAACGTGCAACTTTGAGCTGACAGTCGTCATTATAGCAGCGTGTCATTTAGTCCCGCCACAGACGGCATAAAAGGAGGCACAGGCAGAGAGCTGTCATCGTCGCTTCAGTCACATTAACTTGGGAGGTTTCTTTTGTGTACAGTAAGACTCGCCGGCCTGTAATGTAACACGGCACTGTGATCATATTCATTCGTATGTATGAGTATTGTGACCCGATCTGTTATCCCCGTGGCAAACGGCGCGCTGCAGCGGCACGCGCATTAGTCTCCCTCCGTCTCTGCGGAGAAAGGCAGTCACTTTGACCGATGATAAGCGAAGGGAGTTATTCCTCAGGGCAAGTTGAGCCTTCAACCGCCTGCGTGAGCATTAGTTGTGTACGCGGCTGAGAGTGATCACAGGGAAAATAAATACAATTCCCTCCCTTCACGTTGCTTCTTGAGATCTATCAGGTGCTGAAAACTTGGCCACCAACTCCCCGAGCGGAAGTGTATGAATGGGAAAGCAGCGCCGTTAAGTGTGATAAGAGAGAAACGAGGCATAAAAGCATGAAAAAGGAACTGTCACCATGTCCCGGCTTTTTCCTTGTTTGAGTACATAAAACCCATTTTTCAGTCGGGACTAACGAGCCCGGCCCGTTGTGTGACTGACAGCCCACAATGGGCCGGCGCTACGGTTTTTATCACAAAGCTCTCCACTCAGCTGCAGCCATTTGACATTCAACGTTGGAAATGGTGAAATGGGCCCGCTTATCTGATTGTGGCGTTCAGTCAATTACATTAGAGTTTTATATCTGCTGCAAATCTCCCATTGTGTCATTACGGCTTCTGTGTGCGGTTTGAAGGTTGAAGGCAGTCGAGCCCGGGAGCTTCCCCGTAATACCGTGCAGGTTCATAACTCATTTCGTCAAGCTATACACTCCCTGCATACACATCAGAGGGAAGAGGTAGTACGTGGATATTATCTTGATTTATTGCTTATATGTTGGATAATTTGAGCGTATGTAAAGAAATAAACCTAGAAAACAACAGCTTTTCTTTAAGTCAGAGACATGCTTATTAAAAAGAGACATCTGACATTAAAGCATGCTGTATTTAAATTAGATCAGCACATACTGTCAGTTTAAATAGGCTATAAATTGTTTGTGCGTCTCTTCTTGCAGGCTCTTGTCAGCTTCAGAGCCAGCTTTTCCATTCATCAAAATTAATTGTCCCTGGGTAGTGCAAAATCCTTAAAAGGATTAGACAAGCACACGCCAACTTTATATTCTCCATTAGATTCTGTGACTATTAGGCGGTTGCCACATTACAGGACCTACTTCTGCCTGTGCTCGTGTTAGCATTTCTCTGGCTGAAATCAAAGAGAAAACAGACGGCGAGAGGGAAACAATATAGTTCCCAGACAGTAATTGAATAAGCACATGGTGGGTGAACGATGACGCTGGAGTCAAAGCTCTCTGCATCCTCTGGTATCCAAACTCTGGGGAAAGCTTTTATTAAGAGATCTGGTGCAACTTTTGCATGGCCGGGTGACCTTTCAGGGAAAAACACAGTATATTTAGATGAATCAAAGTCGTCCGTCAGCACTTCAAAAAGATGTTTGAATGTATACATAGAAAACACCTCTTTCTTATGGAATAATTAAGTTGCAATTGAACTTCTTTTATCGCCCGTAATCTCGTCTCGGCTCTCAACACGCATCACCCCCCTTCCTTTTCCTCCCTCCAGTCATTAGTGTGTATGTTTAGCGTTGAACCCACCAGCACTTAAGGTGTTGATAACCCGTGCCAGTAAGTCTACAGCTTACAGTGTGCTCTAATTAGTTCTTTCCAAGACATGGGCCATCTTCAAAAGTTGGAAAAAAACCTGTCATTAAATTGTTTACTCAAGCTGACCTTTACAGTGGTGATATTCTCCAGTTGCCTTTGTGGCTGATTAAAGTATTTATGGCCATGTGTTCTTATGTGTTGAGCTACTCCAAGGCAATGAGTTTATAACATTCAAATCTAACATAGTTGGCCATGGAGTGAGAGTGTGGTGTAACCACAATTTATGTGGAAAAACGTGCTTTTTACGAGACTGTTTCCTGCACAGCATTAGTTAATAGGCGTATTTTCAATAAGAGATAGTGAAACACAATTAGAACCCCTAATTTAGGTGAGGAAAGAATGCATTTTAATGCGATCTCACAGTGTTTCTTCCATAGCATAATGCAGTTAATTGTCTGTCCTGGGGGCTTGGTGGTCTTTCTTTCTTCGTTGACCAATTGAATAAATGCTTCAACAGTTGAAGAAGTGAAATTGGCCTGAACATGAGCTCTAGCGATGGGAAAAACAAGACCTGCTTGGCCCTATAATTCAGTGTCAATATTTTACTTCTTTTCTTTTAATTTGTGGCTTTGTTCAGTCACGAGGATCCATTGTTCTTTTGTTTGAATGTAGGCAGTCCTGCCCACATAATGCTACACTCCTTGTCCACATTTTGGGCGAGAAAGAGAAAGTGTCGGTGAGTTCTTTTCAAAGTAGAGGAACAATAGTGTGAACACACAGGTACAGTGCGAGCCGCAGTCCCTGAGGGGCCAACAGCTCCTGACATAACCACGAACAGAGCAACGCTTTGAAAACACAATACAGAAACCTGATGCTTTGAAAGCGTGATCTGGGTAAAGGGGAATTATCTCAATGATGTCATGTCAATGCTGTGCACTCATCAGGACCTTCTGTGAACACAAGGTCTCAAATAAGTCTTCAGAGAAACGTGAGACATTCCTCTACAGTCGCTTTTATTCATGTCCAGCATCCGATGCAGCTCCTGGAAAATGATTTCCAAATCTGGGACGAGACCCAGCTGGCCTTTTAGTGAATGTCAAACTTACACACTTTATCTTTTCACACCTCCCGTTTTCTGTTCACACTTAGGCCATTACTGCAAGGTCACTGCTCAAGGCGTGAGTGTTGTGCGTCTGGAGGGTGACGGAGGTGACAGAGTTTACCTGGACTGGGAGCTCAGGTGTGGTGGTGCTTGTGAGGTGGGGGAGGCCTGACCTCAGAGATGTCAGATTTATGGAGGAGGGTAAATGTGAGATGGGAGGTCCCTCTGAACATATGTATGTGTGCAGTGCATGTTTACATGCAGAGAGGTGTGTGAGCTATAGACCCTGCATGCATAATATGACATCCATACATCCCCTTGCTGCGTATTCAATGAGGTAAAAGGAAACACAGCCCAGCCAGTACATTTTTACCTGGGGCTCCACAGATGCTCCTCCATGCTCTAATGGCTCCTGTCACTTTGTGATGGATTGGGCCCAGTAGGCTCAGCTACTGCCCCCTGCCCTCACCCACCTGCCTCATACATGGGGAGACACCACACCACTTCTGGTCTGAATATGGAGATTTGCAGTGGAAAAAAATGCAACATATTTTGGGGTAAATAAGCTCACTTGCTTTCTCACTGAGAGTTAGATAAAAAATTCGACACCACTTTAATGTCTGTATGGTAAATATGAAGCTAAGGCTATCTGCCAGTGAGTGGAAATGGGGTTAGTAGTGTAGAAACTAAAGATTTAATGCACCCAACTAAGACATCGTCCCAAACCTAGCCCTCCTATTGAACCACAAATTGTAGATTTTAGCTGCTTCAGATTACGGATAAAGGCGATAAAACATGTTTATGAGTTTTAGAGGTGTTCATAGGCAGACTTTGTTACTGTTGGACAGAGCCAGGCCAGCTTTTCCTCTCTGTTTCCACAATTTATGCTATGCCTCACATTAAGTATATAATTGAGCTCTTCCTCCTGTTTGCGTTAAGACAATAAATTCACATTTTTCCCAAATATTCCCTTAAAATATCCCATGAAACTATGAAGTAAAAGATGAAGTTACTGCTTTAAATTCTGAAGAATAGCTAATTCAGTATGGATGCTTGCAGTGCAAACATTACAAACGCAGATGACTGAACTGGTCGTCCAAGCTCTCAGTGTCTTTGGGGTATGGCGCTTTTGGGTAAAACGAGGCAAGTGCAACCGCAGTGAGTGAAAGTGACTTGAGCTGGGTTTGCCTCAGCCTCCCGTTCATCAGGCGTAAGTGAACCTGACAGGCAGGGTGCCAGCGACAGCCAGCGCCGTGACCCTGACTTTGCCTACTGTGAGAAGACGGGGAGGAGAGATGGGGATGAAAAATGTCTGCAACAAAGCCTGGTGTTGGTATGAAGAAAACACATGTGAAATACAGCACGAATCCTGAAATGTCTCACATTGTCCCTTCCTTGGCTTCTCGCTGAAAATGATTGCATACTGCCGTTCTTTTTATAGCCAGCACTTCTGTGAATCGATAGTGGCACGTTATATAAGACTGCCATCTCGGAAAGGAACGTCCCAGAGCACCAGTGTCCTGCAGCACGATGCCTACATGAGCTTGTCTTAGTGGGAGAACGTATGGATTTGCTGGTTTGTCTGTTTTCTGGAAATAATTAAGCTTTCACATCGATTCATCCGAAGATAACACAGCTGATAACGAACTCATAGTAGAATTCAGCTCATTTTAATGAAGGGCTTTCAGTGTTTTTGGGTATTATACATTTAAAGTTTTTGCAAATTACAGTTTAGAATAGCACAAGTGAAATATAGTTTGGGCCTTTGTTTCTGCTGCTGACCATAGTTCCTATTTATGGCTCCGTTTTATGGTCTCAGCAAATAAACTGGCATGTAAAGTCAGCCAGCCAGAACTGCATTACTTGAGACTTCCAACTACTGTACCATTTTATAAAAAAGCCTTGTGAAAGCCATAGTTAGGCCTCATATGTCATGTAATCTCAGAAAGACTACATTTTTTTTCTCTTTGAATGATGTAGTTTAGTTTCTCTAATTAAACACAAAGGAATATTTCATTTGAACCAATACTGTTTAATTATGTACATAATTTTAGACAGTCTCAGTGGTTCACAAACTCCATTCGTTTTTTATATACTTTTTTATTTTTTGTGAGTTCTTTCTTATGTGAAGCTGAGCTAAAAAAGATGAATACGAACACTGGAACAGCTCAACGCCTCATGACAGGTTTACAGTTCTCCTGGGAGTTTTCTCATCTTAGTTGTTTGTATGCTCAGTACAGTAAATGCGGCTTATCGGAATCATAATCAAAACAAGTACGACCACATATCCAATAAACTACAAACTGCTGCCAAAATTTTCTTTCAGGCGGATCATTCAGATGCGGACACGGCAAACTGCCACTTTCAACAAACAAAGCAAAGGGAAACAAATGGAGGGCTATCTGCAAATTCGCCACTGCATCATCTCATCGCGTTTCTGTAATATTCGCAATGTTTCCCGAGGGCAGAGCGGTCCAGTCTGTTACCTGAATAGGTTCAGTCCCAGTAGAGACCCCCCCCCCCCCCTCGTTCATGTTGCTACAAAGGACGGCTGCGTTTTCCAGCAGAGGTCCTATCATCACCGCGGGCGCTTCCACCACAGAGGGCGAGAACTGAAGAGAAACAGGGCACGAGCAGAAGAGAGGCAGCAAAAATGTGTAGAAGAGGAGGGGGGAGACATTAACGGTTGGGGCAGCCAAGGGACACTGAGGGGGAGAGAAAGGGCGCCTGCTGTAGACATTTTTCGGGAGGCAGAGTATGCGCAAAGTGCTTCTGTCAGATGGCCTGTCGCTTCCCATGAACCATCAGCCGCTGGATGCTCTATTTTAAGATGCACGGACTCGGGATGGACCCGTGTACCAAGCTGGTGTCAGGCCCGTTTATTAAACATGGGATATGAATCAGTCATAGGTGTTCCCCGCCGAGCAGATGTCACACCTGCAGCGGCGCACGTCGCCCATTTTTATTTATTCATTTGTTCAGTGATGGTTTCCAACGTTCATGCTTTATTTAAATGCAGCCTGTCTCAAAGTTTGCCCGCAGTTAAAGTGCCACTCTGCCTTACAAAGTGAAACAAACTTTTAGAATATCGGTATGTTAACAGAGGTGATGATTTCTTGAATTAACAATAATAATTTCTAGAACGTTACATTCAATAGAAACTCCTGTGCAATGTTATAAGATTATAATGATGATACAGATGTATTTATATACTTGTTGAATGTTTTTCATTATGGTACTTTGTGTCACATCAAGTTGGACTATTATTTAATAGTTGTATAATTGTAGGAAAGGAGTGTTGTATTTGCATCGTATCAATCACATTCTTCTCTCTCTGTACTAACTAGATGACAATCATATGTTTATATTAGTGTAAGATTAGATTTATTATTGTGAGATTAAAACTGGAGTGCAGCATTAAATACGCCCACAGTCATAAAAGCATTTAGTTGCTTTTCTTAAGGTGATGACAGCCGCCCAGAGCCACAGAGAGCCGGTCAGCTCGCAGAAGAATGACTCCATTAGCGTTAGGAGCTACAGTGGCACAGTGTTTGAAACGTGGACTGTTAGTCGCAGAAATGATCCACTGTGAGCACCACAGGATTTATTGCAGGTGTGGCTGCACGTGACTGAGCTCGTCCGCTGTTGTCTTTGGCGTTCCAGTTGTTTTTCTGCTGCTGAAAGCTGCTTGAAAAGTAGAGGAAAAAGTCACTGCTGCGTACATGACCACCACGTTAAGTTTCAAATGGAGTCGTCAGGACATGCTTAGCTGTGAGTGGATTTTGGAGTCACATTTAACACATTTAAAGTGCCATTTAGTTAAAAACAAAAGTAAACCAACTCGGAATATGACACTCGTATTAATGCTTGCATTAGTTTGCCTTTTTTAAGGATATTTTATCCATTTGATCCAGACATGGTTTTATGATCAAGAATGTCTTTCCTCTGTAAAGGGAACACAAAGAATATAGTGTGAATTTTAAATAATAACTCTGTTAACAGATTGGTCCACTGTTGGATTCAGTCCCATGCTACTCCAAAATTCTCTCTTTTTTTTTTTTTATTCATCCGAATTCTTGGTCTAACCCAGAGTTTCACTTCAGATCTGCCGTTACCCTCTCAGAATATATGCCTTTTCATAACTTTAACAGTGAGCCCTTAAACAATGTGATGAATGAGCTGCCAGGGAGCAATGTACTGAATGTAATGAATCAAAAACCGTTGTGATTAAGCACATGCACATTGTTGGGCATGCTAATGCAGCCAAGAAAGACTGAAGAGAGCTGCTCTTCAGCTGTTTTCCCCTCATTCCCGCTCTTACAGTACCCCCTAATTGTTTTCCATTCTTTCTTGTTTAGCTGCCGAGCTGCAGTTTTTGTCCTTACACATTCAGTCGACCGTGTGAGCTAAATGGACTCTGGCCCACACCCAATTCTATTTCTCTTCTGCGACACATTGGACTGATTATGGCAGCGGTGAAGCGAAGCCACACGGGACAATCCACCGGTTGTAAACATGGATGCAAATTGTGGAAGGAATCCTCCTTCAAAATAGGACTCGCATTGAGCGGCGCTGAGTCTCAAATTGATACAGTCCGCTCGGTACTTGTGATCGAGTTCAGCCTTGTGAGCAACAAGTTAAGTCGACCCAAGAATTCCTCCTCAAGACACATCATTTAACTTTATATTATATTTATACAAATTACATAGCACTACCTCCAGCATAAAATCCTATTTAGTTTGGATGTGAAACCCTCTAGAAAATCTTCCACTAGACGTAGGGAGGTTTTCGCAGTGCATCTCATCATCCTGTCACAGAGGTGCTTGATGTTTTTTTGTGCCAGCACATCTGGGAATTCTTCTCTCAATCCCCCAGATTCATTGGTAATCTCGGGGCGTACCGGTGCAGAATTGAGTTGTCGTGCCCTTGTGTGAGTTCAAGCCTGCATGTAGACATGTGGAGGCTCAGCGGCCGACGCAAAGATGTCTGGAGTACTATCACAACATGAAAGGTTTCTCGGTTCATCTGCTGGATGTGTCCGACGCTTTCTCGGCTTCTCTTTGTCGCCCCTTTTTTCTGTTTCTGTTTCTTCTGGTCTGTTGTTTTTCTCTCTTTGTGGCAATTTTTGGTTTACCGTCTTCACTGAAAACTAAAAATTTATGCAATTCCATGGTCTTAAGTGACTTTTAAGATTCTGTAATGATTTTATGCGTCTGATCAATGGCTCCATTCCTTTAGAAATGAAGCCCTATTTGTATTCTGAGTTCATTTTACCTGGTAGAGATCCCGTGAAAGCTCCAACTTTTTTAATTCAAAATGAACAGCATGTGTGTATTCTCATATATTTCTTATAAACAAGGTGCTCTGTCTGAGCTATTAGCAATGTGTTATTACTTGTATAACCCTAAGGATAATTTTGTTCCATTGTTTCATCGTTTCTCTCCTTTTACATGCAGTGTTTATTTGTACTCACTGAGTGAATAG
Organism: Terapon puta; assembly: GCA_028564955.1. Classification (NCBI taxonomy): domain Eukaryota; kingdom Metazoa; phylum Chordata; class Actinopteri; order Centrarchiformes; family Terapontidae; genus Terapon; species Terapon puta. The sequence continues at coordinate 19,563,551 of JAOXYL010000090.1, forward strand.
GATGGTGCTGTTCTTAATTAGTCATGTTAGCCGTGTGGTTCTAAGGATATGTCAGTTTGTCTATTGTCCATTTTGTCCATGTTTGGCATGTAACATCACCGTATAGTATGGCAAAAAATTACTTATTTACACATCTGTTCAGAGCCATGTTTCTGTCCACTTGGGAAATAAAAGTCCAATATTCACTGTATTTTAGCTCTGTTTTTGGTCTTGCTATCTAGAAAATATAGCTGATGAATGTGTTTACCAGCGGGCAACTAACTGCCTGTCTGCCATTTGGAGTTTTTTTTTTTTTTTCTCGTTGAAAATAGCTGCTGCACGCAATAGCAAAGCTATGAAAGCAATGTGAGTGAGCCAAAACAGTAAAGGGGGGCGCACAGATAAACAATGAGCTGAAACTCATTATAAAGCCCCATAAAATCCAGGGGAACAGCAGATTCAGGTGATGATTCTCTGTATGTACATCACAACAATGGACCCCTTTTACACTTTTACAGAGTCACTTGATACCTTGTTATTATAGACATCTAAATTACAGGCACTTTAAGTATGACACACTCACTCTCACACTCTCTAAAGATTGCTTTTCATTTATCTGAGAATAAACATTTAAGGTTCCAGCAGTAAAAAGTGGAACGTTATCATTTGATGATTAAGTCGGGACTGAATCTGGACCTTGACGGCTTTATGGCTGGCGCTTGTTTCTGCTGTTCGTCATCATCCCACACCGCAAGTCGTGTTTTTTTTTTTTTTTTACGTTTCCCGAGCTCCTCTCGTGCTTGATACGAGCCAATATAAACAGCAACAAATGGCATGCTGTCACTGAGACGTGGTGGTCAACCGTAACATGACACACCAGAAAGCTATTTTTGAAGAAGTGGTTGAGAGAAAAAAATGCAATCAGAGCAAATTTCTGCATCCACCATCTGACATCCCTCTGACACTATATCTGCATAGCTTTGGACCTCAGCTTTGGCTTGGGGTGTCTCATTCATGGATGCTCTGTAGGAGCTTACAGCCTCTGTAAATACAATACAATGGCTCTGGTCTCCCAAATGCATAGTAATGACTTGGAATCCATGCACAGACAGGGATAATCTAATGTGGATACAACTTGCAACAAGCAACTGGCAACATGCCTCAGAAATGGCACATTTTGATTTTTTTTTTCCTTTTATCACTGAGGTCCTTGAGAGTCGAGCATAAAGCACTTCCTACATTTCACTTCTCTCCGTAGAGCTTGAATCAGCATCTTGTCACAGCAAATTTGCAGTGGTGGTCACAGAGTCTAGTTGGCGCTCGCAGTGCAAATAAATATGGGAAGCGAAAGACCAGAAATCAGGAACACTCAGTTTATTTTTCAAACCATTACTGTGGTTTCACTCAATAAATATCTCCTATGAAATGTTAAGGGCTCTGAGTCGAACCTTGTTTTCCGTTGTCATTATGATCTTATTGTTTGGTCTGCCCGACGCGTTTGCCTTTTAATATGACTTTGGTTTGTATTGACTACTAATGAAGATGAATTTAGAGTTGGTTCATTTTCTGCGTTTTTCTGGGTTACTGTAATGAATTGCGATGTATGAGCTTGATGTGCATGACCCCAAAATGGAGTGGGCATTTTTTTTCTTACCGCTGTGAGTCAACAGGTCGAGGTGGTGCTTGAGCTGAACTTCATGAGCACAAACTCTCTCTGTTGTGGAAAACATTGTGAGAAATTTTGTTTCTTTTCCATATATTTTTATCTTCTCAAGTTTCAGCAACCACTGACAACTTGGCGAACTGGAGGATTTTCCATTGATTAGGAGTTTATGTTCTTAGTCTCTAGGCCTCCTTCGTCTTCGTCCTGCTTACCTATAACACGCTTCTCCATTTAAACTAAACCTGAGGTCAAGATTTCACCTCCTCCAGAGGCACCCTCCGGTTTACAGAATGAGATATGTCTTTCCTATGCTGTTATGAATCTATAGATGTCTGATTGCCACTGATGACAAAATAAATGTACTCTGATTAAGGCACCGGGAGAGCGCGACCCCTCCTGACCCCTAAACAAGGATCGTCTGGCTTCGGCATGAAAAGAAGACATTTTGTAGCATGATTGGGACGTCTGAAACGAGCGTGTTTAAAGGGAGGCAGGGTGAGACGAGCAGGAATGTCGAGAGAAGGTTTCAGGAGAAATGGATCCTGTGTTGGTTCAATGATTATGGTTAATAAAGGCTGACCAAGAGAGCATGAGCTGGCGTACTTTGCGACGTCTTGGTCGGAAATTTTCTTGCTTGGATTTATTTGATTTCGCCACGTTCATTTGAATTCCAACCCTTTTGTTTTTTTTCAAAGTAGGCTTCTGGAGATGGGCAGCGATACTTTGAAGAGAAAATGTTGTTTTTCCTCGCATCCAGCACCGACGTTTAACCTGTCAGAGCCTTTCATCCAGATGATAATGTTGTGTGTTGCCCTTCTTGGTTTCTTTCCCACTTTCCCCTCTGTGGTCTCACACTTATCTCCCTCACCGCCGGAGGCTGAGTGTTTTAGATTCCCTTATCTTTAATGTTTCACAGTCAATAAAAGTCTCTTTTTTATCTCCGACCGATTCCTGCTCATCGCTGCCGTTTTTTTGTTTTTTTTTTCTGAGGCTTTGCCATTTCTGGAGGCGATCCTCTCCTTTCTCACATCTTCGCGCTCTCCCTATCCCCCGGTCAGACCAGCTGACTCTGTGGGATTTCTGATGGGTTCAAACGGGTTAAAAGCTTTGATCATGAGCAGTGCGAAGCAGGTCTGCTGTGGGGTTTGACTCCACGACCTTTCGCGCCACATGGTCCGCAATTCAGCAGTAGTCCGCTTGACTTAAAGTAAACTATGCACCACAGCTAGACAGTTATTCATAGAGTTAGGTTATCTATCCTAAACTGATGACAGGGCTGATGGCGCTTATCTTAGCTACATGACAAATTGAGGAATGTGAATTTATTGCATGTGCCTTGAGGGGATTTTCCATAACCTCAGTCGATATAGTAGACTGTGAAAAATTGTTGAGACACTTCTTGGGTGTTCACTATCTCTGAGTCACCTTTCAGCTTTACATTTATCAGAAGTCAGTGTAACATACTTAAATTAACAGTTCAGCATTTTTGGGCTGATTCATGCTGTGCTGAATGTATCTATATACAGCTCCCAGCACTCTCCTCTCTATCTGTAGTGTAAATACAAAGCTAGCCGGTTATCTTAGCACAAACCTGGAAACATCTCGTTGGCACCATGATGTTGCCGGGCAACCAGCAGAGATTCCATGTAGTAACATCGTCCAGCCAGGAAGTAACCTCACAAAACCACATGTCACTGCTACAGTTAAACAAGATGGAGTTAACATGTTAATTATGACTTTTACATATGCTGGCAGGTGGATTGTGTGTTTTTTTTAGACAGATCTAACTGGCTGTTTCCCTCTGTTCCCAGTCTTTGTGCTGAGCTAAGCTATCATCTGTTGGCTTCAGCTTCATAATAATTTCATTTCTCTTGCTTTTTTTTCCGTTTTTTTTTTTTTTAATTTAGCCAGAAAATGTCCGCCAATTTATTTCTGTTATTGTAGCATAAATGGCTTTGAAAATGGCCAAAACTAAAGCAACAGCTTACACTGGTCTGTGTGTTAGAGCGAATTGTCAGGCGTCAGCTTAATCACATTTTGAAAGCGTGAGCCAGCTGTTGGTAATCCATAACACGTTGTTAGGAAGTGAAACAGTCAGGCTCTTATCTTGTCTTGCCTGTTAACAATCAGGTTTTTACACCCAAAGGGTCATTACTGTCTCCGAGGAGGGGATCACAACAGCTGCAGCTGATAAGAAGGAGAAAAGATTGGTGGCAAATTTGTGGTTCATCAGACGCGAGCTTGATTAGTTGATCCAGCAGTCAAGGAACAAGGACATCAGCTGAGGGTATATCCATCCGTCAGACCTGCAGGAAGATTTATGCAGATATTTTTAAGGGGATGTAGTGGCTGCATTTGAGCTTTCT